>JAQFVV010012495.1:0-93682 GCA_028023455.1 Epiperipatus broadwayi | reverse complement strand
TATTATTATTGTGTTGTTGTTATTAAAACAGGCAAAAATCTCTATTTGTATTGTGATTCAGTCCAAGCCAGAGAAATCAATGGATTCCAGAAGATGTGTGTATAAAATCCCCATCTAGTGCCTACTCATCCATTGTCCCCAGACTAGTTTCTGGATACTGGCTTGCACTGAGTGACAATACGTATAGAGGTTTTTGCCTGTTTTAATAACAGTCTTGAGCAAGCGTAAGAAATGTTGATCAGGTGATATTTATGGTTGTTGTTATTGTTATAATTATTATATGTGTAAACACATGTGTGTTTCTATAAGATTGTAACCTCAGAAAAATACATGTCAATCTTTATAGTGGAAAGTCAAATAATTTATCCTATCATAAAAAAAGCAATAGCACTAAATAGCTATTTAAATAAGGCACTAAAGAAAATTGTTTGTGTACAGAGAGGATCAGACTACTAGGTAAGGCAAAAAGACATCTAGAATATTGAATTTAAAGTGCCAATATAATATTTTTTATTACATTTGTCACAAAAAATCTTCTAAATAAAATTAAAAAAAAAATTAAGAGAGCTTTTTAGTGTAAACTATAATTCCTCTGGAATATATTTTTGTTTCTACTTTCCAAATGAAAAAAGAAAACAGACTCTTAATTTTCTTCTTGTCTACAATGATGTGTGTATAGTGTCTCCTACAACTAATAGTAAATACATGAAATAAGAACTCATTAATTTTTATTAAGTGTCATAGCATCGGCCGGGACGCGAACTCGCAACCCGGGCAACTGCCTGCAAGTGCAAGGCAGTCGCACTGACCTCTCGACCACCATTAATTTGTGAATAAAAAAACGAGTAAACTACATGAAGATATTGTAATGTACTTTTTCTTTACATATAGTCTTAAAAATTATTAAAACAATAATTAATTTTATACAAACCTATAATCATATATGTGTATTTAAATATCATACATATTTATATATAAGCAATAATACATTTTTTGGAATCAATAAAAAAGGGGGAAAAAGTTATTAATATTAAAAAAACAAAGCAAACAAAGTATAAAAACAAAACAAATTATATTTCAAGAAAAACTAAAACAAAAACAAATATCTGATTTTTAAAGTAGTGTCAATAAAAAGAAGCTCTATGGTGTAGCAAAGTATTAGTAAACGCTAGGAAACTATTTCTTTGTGATTGTTATTAGTATGTTAAGGAATATAGATTTAGATATACGAAATACATTTCAGTAACGAAAAGATGAAAATTAGTAATGATATTTTTTTTTATTGCAAACTAATTTTCTGTGAATACTTTTAATGAAAAGTATAGAGTAGAAGTAATAAATAATTTTAAAATTCATATAATTGTAAGAAGGTACACACCAACAAAGAAAATATTCCAATATCTACTACATTCTGTTAAGTAACAAGCAGATCACATTAATATTTATAAATATAATTTTACTAATGAAAAAAGTTTTGGTTTAGGCTCTGAAATTTATTTTAACCAAGCAGTTTAAGCATTGAATACATATTTTCTCTGTTTGAATATCTGAGTAATAAACGTGCTACACACTTTTTTGGTGTCTTTGTTAAAAATTGGTATATACTAAAATGAGACTGAATAATTTTTTATTGAACTGGTATTTATAGAATCCTGCTGAATTTGTTGGAATTATATAAATTTATGTTCAATGTTATAATAGAAAGCATTTTCTTCAATAATTACATCAACTATTCTCTACTAAACAAAAAATGCAAAGCACTCACTGAGAACAGTATGCTTTTTAATATATTTGTGTAAATTGTCCCCCCTCACTCCCAAATAAATTTGATTCAATTAGAGTTAACCTTTCTAATATATATGTAGTGAAAGAAATCAACCTGAAAAATTTTACAAAAATATTTTAAAATGAAATAATAGTATGAATACTGAACCCCACCACTTGATGACATCGTTTTTCACAAAACATACATAATATACCATTTTAGCGGCCTTAATTTATGGCTGACACTACAATAAGTGTTTTTTAAGCCATAACAGGCCACCTGAGGGTGATGTATTTTACAATTATGTAATGAAATATTACATCCATTGTATTGCGACAGTATTCGTCAAATGAGCACTCTTGAACTCTCACTACGGTCTGATTTAATGATGGCTGTATTTGAAAGAAAGGAAACTTTGCAAAAATTCATTGTCAGAAATTTTTTAGAAAGCATAGTGGAATTAGTATTCCATATTAAGAATTGTCATGTCATCACACACATTTCCCTATGCTTTTGAACTGCACACAACTTGAAAAGGTTCTTCTTTTCAGCAGAGTTGTTTTTGATTTCACATGCAAATGCATGTTTACACATGAATTCATATGAGAACTGTAAGGGAAGTTAGTTCAAAGCTCCAAAATCCCATTACTTACAGCTTTGAGGCTTCCCTGTTATTTTATTTGCATATTACTTTTGGCTTTTTTTTATGCCCCCCGTAAATGTTGCTTTTTTTTTTTTTTTGTTACTTGTTTTGGTTCACAACTTGTTCAAAGTTTTGCTTATTTTGGATTCAATAAATTATTTTATGGGAAGCTGTTGTTTTTTTTTTGTTGATGTTCACATGATGAGAAAATAGGTAGGTAATATTTGATAAGTTTCATTAGCAGTTAATTAAAGTAGATAATATTTTATTATACTAAAATAAATAAAAAAACATTTAAGAATTTATTCAAAAGGCCCCACCCAAAATATATATATATAATAATAATAAAGAACTGTGTGGTACATAATAAAATGTTGAAAAAGAGATCGATAATTAAAAATCAAAACAGACCTTTCCCGCCACATCACCCCACCTCCCCCAGTTTAAAAAAGTGTTTTTTTAAATCAAACTGTTTATGTCTTTTTTAAAATTAAAGGCCCAAAAATTAAGGAAGAACTTTTTGCTATCATATAATATAGCTTTCTGTAGCATAAAGATTTGAAACAAAAAATAGAAAAGCCTCATAATAAATTAACAAAAAAAAAGATGACAATTCAAAATCAAAACAACCCCTCTCCACTCCACCCTCTAAAAAACCAAGTGTTGGTTTATTTAAAAGTATTGAATTGTTGAAGTCTTTCAGCTAATCAAAACATCAAACAAAAATAAAAAGAAGCTAAGTTTAAAGCAAACAACCAACCCCTCCTCCACCTTCTAAAAACAACAAAGTGTTTGTTACCATATTTATGTGTAAACAAACCGATGGAGTGTTAATCGATAATTTCAAAGCAAAACAACACCCTTAGACCATCTAAAAACAAAGTATTTGTTTATTAAAAAACCCAGGTGGAATAAAAAAAAAACTTTGGTGGTTTATCGTAATATTATGTAATCCAAACAGATAGGCTGATGATGAAAAAAAATTAAAACTGGTTGAAAAAAAAAAAAAACTTTTACAATAATACACCTGGGTCTCATTTTATGCAGATTATTTTAATGCGATTTTGAAGTTATGCAATTCATATTTCCTCTTAATATCCTTCATATTTTACTATATTTGTTACATATCAAGAAATTTCAATTATTAATAACTTATTTTGACTTGAAATACTTTTTTTTTCAAAAATATAACATTATATTCACAGCTAACATGAATATGGCCTGTAGCTGTATTTAGAACTTAGCTTCTATGTAAATATCCTATTTATACTAATGAGTAATAATAATAATAGATTTATATTTACATATAAAAATATCACAATAAACATTCAAAAATTTTAAACTTTTAAAATGTATATTTTATTATATAACAGAAATAATCTTTTAGATTTTTTTAAAAAAAAACAAAGATTTTATAAACTGAAAATAATCTTTCTAATGATAATCTTTTTGTTTTGATTGTGATCCCATTTTTTAATATAGAAACAGAAAACCATTAACACAGCACAAGACTGAGTTGTACATCACATCAGAAATAAAAATAAAGTGGCTAACATGTTTCTATAGACATAATTGCTGAGAGATTTTTGACTTCGTTTAAGGAGATCACATTGAATCTGATTTCTTACAAGTTTACAATAACACTAGTGGTAATGATTAAAATATGTATGAAAAATGTAAAATTAAATACTGTAGTAATAAAAAAAGTTTACTTTATATTAATTTTTTTCAAATATTTGAATTTTTTTATTAGTCATACTTTATTTGCTTATTTTTTTTAATGCAAATTTTTAAAGTAATTTTTCCTTGTTGTTTTACTTTTATGCAAATTCTGAAAATTACAGCACCTATCCCTCATTTTTTAAGGTAAATTAAGTCTATTTTTGTGCGATTTTTTTTAATGCAGGTTTTCTGTGGAACCTATCTACCGCATAAATGAGACCCAGGTGTATTATATAAACAATCAGACAGCCCATAAATCGGTATGTTGATGTGCATGGGGTAAAAAGAGCAACACCAAATGGTAGGATTCAGTATTCATGCTAAAAACAAAATGAATAACATGTTTTGAAGGAAAGAGTACGTGCTGGAAATCAAAAATTTTGACTTTTAAAGATAGTTATCAGTCAAATTAGTTAATTTACTCAATATACATACAATACTACGTAAGGTTTCTGTTGTATTTTGTAAAAGTTTTATACAAGTTCGTGTAGTCCAGAAAAACTAGAATTTATTAGAGATATTCTTTTTAGAACATGAACTGATAATTGATAAAATTTTAATTAAAGGATTAACATTAAAGTGATTGATAAATTCCAAGAAATATTTGCTGATTGCAAATATTTCTAGATAAGAGGATCTTTCCTTATAGGGAGAAGGTAATTAATTGTAGCAGTTGTGAGAAAGCATAAAAAGAGTATGTAACAAGTGGTGCCATTTTGAGTGCATATCAAATTGACTTTCCTGTTCAATTCTGGTAGGAGAGATCTAGTGTCAATGTTTTGGTTAATGTCCAGCACTCAGTGGAAATGTAGTTCATGGGCATAGCTGAATATACCAACAGAGATTGTGAGACCATCGCCTAAGGAACCGATCCAGAAGCAACTAAATGAAGAGTTGCATTTCCAGCAGTTTTCAAGTGGAGTTACTGGTGGACTGTTGCAGAGATGGAAGCTGTAAGGAGCTTATAATCAGTCACAGTGCTACACTATGACGTGTTTGTGTGCAGCTGAACTGGACTGGAGATAAGGTGTGCATAAACCTAGCCCATTATGAACCACTTTTGTAGCAGCCAGCCTGAAAGTACATTGGTGGAATTGAATGTTAGTGAACTGTTGAGATAGTGTTCTTGCAGACTATTCTCTATTCTGATTATTTAAAATATTGTTAGTTTTATTTGTATATATTCATTTATTGACTGCCCAGTCATACTTGTGGACACAGCAGTTTCAAATACAATTATTGTATAATTGATTCTGATTTTAGGATTACATTAAATTAAATGTGAATTTAATTTAAAAAGAAAATATACATATGATGCTCTGACTATAGGTTCATCTATCACAAAAATGGATTTTTTCTAACAAACTATCAATTACACATAACACATACAATCTTGTAATACATGTCAAAAAACAACAATTCTTAATATGAATGGAAATTTTTATAAGATATATTATAAATCGTTGGTTTTTTTAAATGACTTACGAGATTGAATTCTGTTTGATATATATGTATGTTATATTAAGCTGATTTTTCCATGTAAAGAATTATTTGTATAATAGATTAAATAATGGTCATGAGATAAACTCTAGTATAAATTTGCCATTGTGCTAGTGTTTAATATTATAAAAATATCTATTTTATTTTTTAATAGTAGTTATACATAATAACAGCAAAGGAAGGTCATATATCCTTATTTGGAAAACAAATTGTTGTGTTCTTTTCACTCAATATTAGCACTTATCTTCAGAACAAATTTACAATGGATGCTGAAACTATCAGATGACTGTCCTTTCTTGATATATTTATTTCCAAAATACATTATCAATCATCATCTTTCTTTCCAGAACAAAAAACTATTTTCATGAAAGGATTTTTATCCTTGTAAAACCAATAATATCACAAAGGAATGCCACCTTATAGTTGTAAATAATACTATATGTTATATTCTAAACAATGCCATCAGATAAAATCACTGAATGAGTGATTTTGTTTTATATGTAAAGGAATCTATTAATAAAATACATACAATATAAAAACATCATAATACCGATACAATATTTACCTATAATCAACAATGTAGTAATGTTTTAATTAAACAACCAAATTTGCTTTGAGAGCCAAGTTGTTTATGCAATGTTTTGTGAGGATGTTTTAAGAATATGAATGATTGAACATCCACTAAAAGAAATGAATATCCTAATATAACCAATCAATATATTTTGCACTATCCAAAACTTGTAACATTCTTATATGTCATACTTCAACACTGAACAGATGGTCATGAATAAGCTACTGCTGTTAAAAAATATCTAAAACGCTGCTTTATATGTTTAATTAATGTAAGCTTAGAAATAGCTAACTATTTTATTCATTTTAGAGAAATTTCTTTAGCTAATATTTATGAGAAACATCTCACTGTACATTATATTGTTTGTATAATATTCTTTCAGTGTGTCTGAACATAAATAGAGTTTTGATTTTAAAATGTCATCTATAATTAAAAGTTGATCACACTGTTAAGTTTTTCCCATGGCATACTGTTAGCAATATTGGAAAGAGACACATTGCTCAAATTATATTCAATCTATATCAAAGCATTTTTGTTAACCTAAATTGAATACTGATTTTAATATGGCACCCACTGCTAAAAATTAATTACTATTAAAATATTCTATAGTATATTATTAATAGTATTGCCAAGAGGTAAATTATTATATATCTTGCAAGTTAAGAAGTGGTAGCAACCAAATGTATGCCTAGAATTTTTATTTCAAAGTAAATGCTAAGACTTGATGAAATAAATTTTGTAAAATAGAATGCAGTATCAAATAAAAAAGCCACTTGTTTGAAATACCAGTTTATCTATCATCTTTTCCTCACCAAACTGTTTTTGAATCATTGTTGATTTTTATTGAACAAAAATAGCTAATATTTGAATGATTTTAATATAGTATATTGATAGAAAAAGAAATCAACAGAATCAAATCTTGCTTCTTATGTATCTCCACCTGATATTTTTTAACACTTTCCCTTAATTAATATTTAGACTTTGTTAGACTAAACATTTTGATTACATGTCTGAAACATCACACCCATATATGATATCTGCTACTGAAGAAAATGAATTCCATGATTTAATAAAAATGTTTGCATTTACAGGTCAAATTTAAAATATATATATTTTAGTGTTTACCCAGTAAAATCAATATTGTAAAGATATATATATATATATATTATATTCTGTATTTTAATAGCTTCATGCTATGAATCTGATTTACAATACCTAAAGAGCACACTGTTATTAATATTTCATATGCTAATACTCTATCTAGCATATATACATATATATATATATATATAACATTTAAATACAAGTATATTTTCTATATTGACCTTAATGTAATATTGGGTGGATGACTGTAGAGAGCTTGAAAGTCTGGGTTCAAATCCCTTCTAAATTACACATTTATATATAAGCCATAAATTTAGGCATAATCAATAAATGTTGTTTTTTTTAAATAATAATATCTAAGTATAAGTGGACCGTGTATGCTTTTAAAATATTTCCTAAAAAATGTATGTTATTCCATAGAACATGTATGAAGAGTGGTTGCCATTCACGCACTATATATTGAACCTGATTGAAATCTGGTTCAATGGTGTTGTTATTAAACAAAAAAAAAAGAAATGTATTAAGCTTTTAATTTTAATTAAATGTAGAGTTTAAATTTGCAATATTATTTAAAAAGAATGCGTGTATCCAAGTATACACGTGTTTATATGTAAAACAGATTTTTTAGAAAATATTTATCGATTTATTTTAAAATAGTTTTCATATACCACCTGTTTTTAAATCCATTGGATTTAAAAACAAGCTGGCTAGCTAATTGCATTCCTGTTGCTTTTATTTTAATTATTGTAAACAATTTTGATAGCGGAGATTTGATTTTTATGTTGTTGTTTTCATTTCAATAAACCCTGGGTAGAATTCTTAGATAGATTAAGCGGGAGATTAATATTTGCCCTGCCTAAGGCGTAGAAATTGGACAACAAGTAAAGTGTTTCATGGAAAAATGGAGCAACGTATAAATAGCCCCGAAAATTTGGAGTGTCAGTTAATTCAGTTTTGAGAGATAGACAAGTGGTTTTCTCAAGTGAAAGTTATATCAGCATGGACATTTAAATTTCTTAGTTAAAGGACATCAGCTGTTATTAAATACTTTTGCTTGCAAAAATGAAAAATTCTATCCTTGTTATCACCACTCGAATGGCTTGCTAACTCCACAAAAGACGGATCCCTGACTTCCAAGTTTGCTCCAGTAATGCCTTAAACACCTAAAATAAGCTGGAACCTCTCTACATCTACCTTGCTGCCTAAAGAACCTGAAAATAAACTTAAGTAAAAGTGCGCACTCTACGTGAACATTGCTTTTACCGAAAGGTAACTATTTTCTTTTTATTCTTCCCAGGGTAAATTAATTCTCATTAAATCTCCACTCAATCTAATCATAAATATGTATTCCTAAACAATATAACCTCATATTTAATATTTGCTGTGTTTTCTAAGATTTTGTAAATTGTCTTGGAATCTTAGTTTTAAGATTACAAGTTGCTTTCAGTTTTTGTTTATTGGAGAGTGACGAGTGAGTTTCCTATTTTTATGTAAGACTTTTATAAATGCTTTAGCGGTCGTGCATTTTAAATGCTTACCTGTAATTATTTAGCATTCAATAATTATTTTTTATACTCTACATTTGTGCTTTCGCAAACCTCCGAAAATCTTTTGGCTGGTGACTTTATCGTCTAATTTGCTGCAGGTGGAGATTTCATTTTTTTAATATCTCTAAAGGCGGAAATTAGAATTGTGTTTTTCTTTGTAATTTTATAAGTCATCAGCAGGAAGATAAAATTTATTCTTTCTTAAATTACAGGTGAGCGATACTTTCATTCTGCTAAAGTGTTTACAACTTTTAATATTCTCGTACTCATGTGCACTCTCCGATAGATTTATTTTTGTATTTATTACATATGCTTTAAATTTATCAGAGCGTGTACTCAGAATTTGTTTGTAATTCATTTTCTTTTCTTTAATTGCTGGGGCAGATGGAACTGTTTTTCTAATTATTTGCTTGTCTCCTATTGAGACCTTTTTTTATTAATTTTAAAATAATTTTCGCCAATCGTTTGTCTGGGATTCACCAGTTTTTTTTATTGTTTTCTTTCTTTCAGTCATGTTTGTCGGTTGTTCTTGAGATGGATCAATAACCGTTATTTTAAACATAGTAATTGGTGCAGTTCATACCGATATAAGGACATTTGAGATCTGACCATGCTTAGATCTCGGAAAGCTCATTGGCACTGGGTTCTTTGATCTATTTCCGGGGCATATGGTTTAAATATCTGAAAGTGAAAACCAATGTTTAGGTGAATCCTCTGCTGAATGAAATTTGCTTCCTCCCTTTTAAATTTGTTTATTAGAAGATCAGTCAGTCTGTCATAGCTTTGCCTTTAGTATGTCTGATACATGCCTGAGTTAACCCTCATCTTTTTTATCATAAACTTATATTTAATAATTTATTTTCTCATAATAAAATGTATGAAATATGTTTAAACTTAATTTGGCTGACGTTTGTCTTTGTGCTTTTTTGTCTCAATTGTCTAAACAATTTAAGATCTCTTGTTTCTCCCTGGGTCTAGTCAGTGCAAACCATCATCATCATCTATTCTGATCACAGTAAACAAATTTTCCAGACATGTAGTGGTCTGGTGGCGCCTCTGTTTCAGAATAGATTGAGTATCCGGTATAATATATATATATATATATATATATATTGTACCATCTTAGTCACACCTTGAATATAATTTTTATAGGTCATTGATTTATAGTTATTGATTATTTTAAAATTGTATAATAATATCATGTCTAATATCTTTAAATTATTAAGGAACACACAAAAATATATAAAATAATATTTCCAATCTGTTTTATTTCATCCTTAAAAGTAAGTTTGCAGTGTGTTTTTCTTTTATCTTTTAAAACAAAATAATAGATGATAAAGCTTAATATATTGTTTTAAAATTTACTGATAAAGTCAAAATCTCATTGTAAAATTACTTAAATTTACAGACATTTTAGGAATTAAATATCATTGCTTATCTCTATATTTAATAGTATATGTAAATAGCTGAACAATAATTACATTTTCATGCATGTATGTGTCAATGTATATGAATGTATTAGTTTTAAATGCACAAGGGGTTTAAAGATAATATTTGCTTTCAAAATATAGTATTTAGAACCATATTTCAAAATTATAATGATGTATTTTTTATTAATTTTTTATTGTTGTAATAATATTTAAAGATGCTTTTGTTTTCAAATTAAAATTCTAAGAAGGCATATTGTGGGAAACAGTATTTTATTTTGTAAAAGAAAGATGTGACTCACTTAAGAAAAAACTAATAATTCTTTTAAAACAGAAGAGATTAGCTTGAGTGCATAGATAACAACAGAATTGAAATTGATGACCTAATTAATACATACTTAGAAAAAGCAGTGTAAATAAGCCCATGATATGAAATTACTGCTGTTTTATGCTTATTCTTTTGTTCTTGTATGTACATACGTCATTGTAACAAGTGCTACATTTTTATAACCTTTTCTTCAATAAATATTTTTTTAAATATGCAGTATATATTATTTAAGGATGCATTAACAAAATATGATGAGAGCGTACATAAAAAAACCTGACATTTACCCTGGTAGATAAACCCATTTTTTGAGAGGTTATAAAACAACAGCTGAATGAATTGTACATTTTGTTATTGGATTCTAAACAAATTTTACAAGAAAAATTAAAATGTTTCCTTAGTTCTATTTGGGTATAAGTGATTGCCAAAGAATAAAATTAAAAAATTGCCAAGAATTTAAAAATAATAATTTGCTAGTGGAATAATGTTATAATGTGCTAATATAATTTTGAATATAAACCTATACACATATGTGCGTTTATCTACATCATATGTTTATGGGTTAGTGACATACTGAAACATAAAGTGATAGCTATTTCAAACAGAAAATTTAATAGCCAAAATATGAAATAAGATCAAGCATGGAAATAATATCTGTCTGCATTTGTGTTATATATATATGTCAATAAAACCACAATTATATGGATACATATGATAATTTCTAATGCAATAATAACCAATAAAGGATTAACATGCCCAATACCTTACTGGAAATTACTAATTGCTAGTTCAATGAAATAAACTCCAAATATTACAATCTGTTCTTGTTGGTTACAATATTATAACATTTAAATTCTCTTAATAGATTATATATATATGTAAACAAAAATACGCTTGTTTGGAGGTCTTGGTAAAGCTCCATCTATTAATCATAAATACAAGCGATAGCAAGTTTACGTATATAAAACTTATTTTTGTTTTTCATATATATAAACATTACAAGCATAAAGCTAAACTAGTCAATATATAATTAAAATTACCCCAAATCCAAAATTCAACTAGACCAGCATAAAAATAATATAAATAATGATAAATTTGTTAAAAGTATTTTATTTAATAGTAATATTTGTAAGGATGTAAAAGATAAAGAAAAATATGATTTTATTTTTTTGCCATTGAAATCGTCTTCTTATAAAATTGTATGTAGAAATAGTAAATCGTTTGGAAATAAGAAAATTGCTTGGAAAAGGGGTGTTACATTGAATACAAAAGAAATTTTTGATAGAAAGACTATTCCTGGTGTAGTATATTTTATCCCCTGTTTATTTTGAAAGAAGGTCTACGTAGATCAGAGTAGTTTGAGTTTAAATGAAAGGATAAAGGTTCATAAAAGTAGAATTAAAAATAGATATCTTAGTTATTTATGCTTTGTATGTCCATGAAAAAGATACAGGCCACACTATTAATTTTGATGAAGCTAAGGTTGTCTTCTTTGAGAGAAATGAATCAAAAGAAGATCTTTATTATTGAAAATTTATTATTCTGAAGCAATCAACTTATTTAAGATTTCTTTTAACATTAAGGGTGGATGGGAGGTGAATGGATTTGTGGGTAATGGTTAATATTATATATATTGTATAGTTTTTTGTAGTTCTTTACACTTGAGAAGTCTGCTTGTAGCAGTGAAACCTTTGGTTGTGTTTTAATATTATTTTTATGCTGGTCTAGTTGAATTTTGGTTTTGGGGTAATTTTATATATATATGAAAAACAAAAAAACACAAGTTAAAACTTGCTAACACTTGTATTTATGACAATAGATGGCGTTCTACCAAAAATACCGTCAAGCGTAGTTTTTTGTTTACATAAATGTCAGAGCAAGCATTCACTATCTCTAACTTTAATTTCCACCTTCAGATGATGATTTCAAGCTATTTGCTATTGTCAGTGAAGGATAGGAATAAGAAAATAGATCTAAACACAAACTCTGAGTGTTTATGAAACAGTTTCTATTCAGCTTGCAAGCGTGAATCTTTTAGACACATAATGTCTTCAAACTCAGCACAGCAAGCCAGATAGCTACATGGGTCTGATCTCAGTTCAGCATCACCACATAGTAGAAGCCTCTGCAATATACATCATTGCAAGAAAGACCTCAAAGGTACATTTATGAAAAACAAAAAAACAAGTTAAAACCTGCTAACGCTTGTATTTATGACAATAGATGGCGTTCTACCAAAAATACCGTCAAGCGTAGTTTTTTGTTTACATAAATGTCAGAGCAAGCATTCACTATCTCTAACTTTAATTTCCACCTTCAGATGATGATTTCAAGCTATTTGCTATTGTCAGTGAAGGATAGGAATAAGAAAATAGATCTAAACACAAACTCTGAGTGTTTATGAAACAGTTTCTATTCAGCTTGCAAGCGTGAATCTTTTAGACACATAATGTCTTCAAACTCAGCACAGCAAGCCAGATAGCTACATGGGTCTGATCTCAGTTCAGCATCACCACATAGTAGAAGCCTCTGCAATATACATCATTGCAAGAAAGACCTCAAAGGTACATTTATGAAAAACAAAAAAACAAGTTAAAACCTGCTAACGCTTGTATTTATGACAATAGATGGCGTTCTACCAAAAACACCATCAAGCATAGTTTTTTGTTTACATAAATGTCAGAGCAAGCATTCGCTATCTCTAACTTTTTTGTGTTTTTTTGTTTTTCATAAATATACCTTTGAGGTCTTTCTTGCAATGATATATATTGCAGAGGCTTGTACTATGTGGTGATGCTGAACTGAGATCAGACCCATATATCTATCTGACTTGCTATGCTAAGTTTGAAGACATTATGTGTCTAAAAGTTTCATGCTTGCAAGCTGAATAGAAACTGTTTCATAAATGCTCAGAGTTTATGTTTAGATCTATTTTCTTATTCCTATCTTTCACTGACAATAGCAAATACCTTGAAATCATGATCTGAAGGTAGAAATTAAAGTTAGAGATAGTGAATGCTTGCTCTGACGTTTATGTAAACAAAAAACTATGCTTTGACGGTGTTTTTGGTAGAATGCCATCTATTGTCATATATATATATATTAACTGACAACCCCGTTCTAACCATCCTACCCAATGCTTGTCAATAAGAATTAATTAAAATAGATCTTCAATAATAGACATGGGCCACATAATAGACTAGATAGAAATACTATGGCTGTCTAGTCACCATAACACCTGCAGATAGTATTTAAACACTTTCTACCAAAGAAGAATTCGAATACCAATTAATTATATATGTTTTATTTGATGAACACAATTTCGAGATATTGCGTATATCTGATTTACGAAAAACAAAATAAATATTTTCCAGTGGCCCTTGTCCCTTGAGTAATATCTATAAAACAAAATCCATACAGGAAGAATATATTTATGAGCATCAGTTGGTAACTGACCTCAAGCGCCAGACTCACTATTATGGTGAGAATTATATTTTCCCTACTTTTCCTGTCTAATGATATGCTTGACCCAAGCTAGCTCATTCTCAGGGTTGGGAAAAAAACCTATCGGATGAACGGAGATATGTAAAGAAAGGTGGATTTGAATGTAAAATATACTGAACCTATACACATGTCTATTCACATCAGACATATTTAAATAATTAGCAATTAATTTTGGCAGGTAAAGTAATAGGTGAATATAAACGATAAAATAATATGGAACTTCAACTCCAAGGTAAATATAACTTTTATTATTAATGTTGTGACATATTATTTAGAAGATTAAATTATATCATTCCCAGCTGAAAGTATAATAAAACCCCAACCCATAAATGAAATATTAAAAAAAAACAACAATATATAACTAATAGATATTGGTTTACAAAAAAAAAATTATATACAGTTATACGCAATAATTTAATACCATAGACTAATTGAATATAATTATTATGAGGGCAGCGAGTATCAATTCCAAGTTATATAAAAAAATACGAAGTTCATATTACCTGGCAAACCCGAGGGTTTGGATTATAATATAGTCTTTCACGTAGTATAACTGGTTCCAATTTAGGGTCCTGAAGTACTCAAAGTTTACTTTATGAAAGAGTGATATTTTTATTTTCTTGGGTAAAATCCATCATTACGGTTTATTTGGATTATAAATAAAATGCAATTTAAGTTCCCAATTATGTAGTCTTCCAAGGTGAGTTTATTCATACTTTTGTGATATGATTCTCCCCATTTTGTCCTATAGTAGACAGCACAGATTGTTGATGAGGTTCCCGGGTTCTTGTGCAGGCAGGCGGTGTAGAGTCAGCTTCGCATTGGCAGCAGATGGTGAAGCCCTTCATGTATTGGCAATTACCCCGTCATTTGAAACGTTTGCATTAAGATGTCTACAGTTCTCACCTGCTCAGCTGTTTCCATCTAACTGTGCTTAACTGCTTTGTCCTTTTTCAAAAAAAGGAATTTTATCGCTCTTCAATCTATTTCCTTTCCTGAATACTTTTTCTTTAAAAAATATTTCTTTTTTTTTCTTTCTCTAACATTTCCTTTGTCTTTTGGTGCCATCATTCCTGGTATTTTTTAGTTCACAATACATTCCTTGGCTTTCTCATAATTTTTCTTTTTCTTTTAAAGTAATTAATGATTGCTATAACCAAGAATTGCTTGGAGGCATATACAATATTTCTTTTCGCTACCCTCATTAATTCTAGATACGATTGAAACAAAAATCTATATTTGGAACAATCTTAAACAATATATAAAAAAAAATATTTGCGCATAACTGTATTGTTTTCAAATTTATAATATTTTAAAAATAAAATATTCTAAAATAAATAATTATGCCTAACTAATCCCTTCCCCATTTGTTTTCTTTTAAAAACAAGAATTCAAAATTGATTCACATATATATATATATATGTCTGATTACCTATACATTTTAAACCTTTTAACGATAGCTTAATGAGTATATGTATTGAGGGCAATGTGTAGGTGTTATTCAATTTTTTTGTAACAGGGTTTGAACCTGGCTACTGTTACAATATATATATATATTAATTTGGTGAATGGAATCTAAAAAGCAGTAGAACTTATGATGATAAACATTTGTGTTTGGTTCTATTTATGATCTAATGTTAATAGTATATTTAAAAGGGTCATTTTAATGTGTGTTTTACATATGAATAAAAAATTAAGTGGATACTTAATCAGCTGTAATTCATACTAGTATTTGAAACTTTATAATTAGTGATTAAAATAGATTTTTGTTTAATAATTTACTTAGGTTTATTCTGTATCAATCTAGTGTATAAAGTGTAACAAATTAGGACTTATTTCATAATTTTATAGGTGGTCCATTCGAAATTAATGTATAGATGGATATTTCTTTCTGATTTTTGAGAATGAATATCTTGTCTAGCAACACTTGATAGTTCAAATATAGCTAATTTCATATAATAGTTTAATTTTAATTCCTATAATATATTCATAATTTAAATTTTTATTGTCTATTTATAAATAAATTATCATTATTATATAATCATTAAATTGAATCTTAATGTTTATTTACATTGATAAATATATGTTATAGCAATTATAATTTATATTTTAAAGATAAACATGGATACACAAGATCTAACTAGTGAGTAATATAAATATTATCATTACAGTGATGTTCTACAATTAATAAAGATTAATCTCATTGTCATAAATCCTCATTGACGTCAAAGCTAATAATACATTTTGTAATAAACTTATATTAGTTACTGAGTTTAGTATTTGTATGTTTTCGAATATAACATGAATTTAACACATAACAGTCTAAAGGTTATTTAAAAATAAATAGTAATGTAAATTTAATAACAAATTTTGAATATTATTCCAACATGGATTTTACAGCCTTTTATTTATAAAAGCTTGCTAAATTCTCATTCATTTATTTTATTATGGATTAGTTTATCTATTGATACTGCAATACCAATTTTAAATTTTACATGTATTCATTATACATTTATGTTATTTGGTTACTATTCTTTTAAATTTTTATTTCATAATTACATGACATTAGCGTGAGCTAGCAATCTTTATATTTTATTTATTTATTTATTCTCAAATGTATTCGTATAAATTATGTATTTGAAGCCAAGATCAGTGTCTTTTAATTTTTTGTTTAATACTTTTTCTTTATCATTATAAATTACGAATTTTTAGTTTGGTTTGAAGAATCTCGTGGGCATTTTACACCGTTATAATTTTGGCGTTTCAATTCGTAGGGCATACATACCAAAGAGTTTCTCTTGTAACTTATTCAATTTTTATTCTGTTGATTGATAGGTATCTTAATTTATATACATAACGGTGTTCTTCCCATTGCTCTCATTTTATGCGTTACAATATGTATATGTGTGTGTGCACTATGTGTGTCTTTTGTGTACTGTTATTTTCATGCCTTATGCAGTTCATAACAATCCATTTGTTATAATGTTCATATTCTGTAGCTGTTAATACAGAATAGATGCAACATATATTTTTAAAGAGAATTTTTTTTTTAAATTATTCAATTTTTTATCTATGTATAAAGTCCTTTGAAAATAATCTTGCTAGTGTAATATAATTTCAGATGATAGGATTTTATCTAGTTATCTTCTGTCAGATAAAAACTTTTAAGTGTATCAAGAACCGTATAGGGATTTGTATAATGAAAAAAGAAAACCGATTAAATGATGAGATGGAGAAAATCTCTTTATTAAATAATTATTTCTAATAAATAACATCAAAGAAAAAGCTGAAATAAAAATACTCAATTATCTTAGCTATGTAAGTGAATATATTTAAGTCTATTTTAAAAATTTGCATAGACATTCTCAAAATTTAAAGTTATAATTTTTTTCCAATATATATTTTTTATGTAGAATTTCTTCTAAACATTTATATAGATATGACTTAAGTTTATTTTTATAGCAATATGATCATGATGTATTGATCTATTTTATTTTTTCAATTAATTTTATACTCATCATTTTGAGAATAATTTTTAATATCTAGTCAATCTTCATTTTTTTTTTTTTATAATATATATTTAAGTCTGTGTATATTGTAAAAAGTGAGAAGCGATTTTGTTTTAGTTTTTTTTAATATAATTTGTAAATTATAATACAATTACAATAGTTTGAAAAACTTTCTACAGATAATTTTTTTTTAAGAATTCAATACTTTATATGAAACTTATTAGAAAAAAAATTTTTTTTCAGCAGTAATGCAAAAAAATGAAATTTTAGTTTAGTCCATATGATGAATCCCCCACCCACCGGCATATCTGGCTCTTGAATACCCCCCCTCCCGGACATTTTCCAAAAACGTTTATAAAATGGACCGATAAAAAACTTCTATTTAAACAAGCATTGTAGTGCACGTATGGAATTGTTATGTAAAATAAAGTATTTATTTTCTCATCTACATCTTTTTCTCTCTCCATCTATTATAATAATTCTACTTAATTTTTTTAGAGGTGTAATATTTCAATAAATTATCTGTATTATGTTGTTGTTCTGACTATGGGTTTAAAATACAATCTCAAAAGCATTTTACCGCCTTGCAAGCAAGTAGTTGGTTACAGACGGTTGTGGGTTCGCGTCCCGGCCGATGCTATGACATATGAAAAAAAAAGTATTTTGTTTGCTTTTGTAATATTTATCATAGACAAACGTATAACTAGCAAAATGTGAAGTATCACATGATCACCATATCTAGTCTGGGAATATTGGGTGATTATGCACTAGATGGGGATTTTATGTACAAGCTTTCTGGCATCCATTGATTACCCTGGCTTGCACTGAGTGGCAATACATATAGAGAGCTTTGCCTATTTTAATAAAAGGTAAATAATATTTTGTTTAAATCGCATGTTGTTATTAAATTAGTAATGACTGGAAGGTTGCTAGTCTTCCACATGCGCCTTACAATTACTTTCAGACAGCCAATAGCTGTTAAAACAGCGGTCTGAGAAGCGATCAGGCCTAGACACATGAAAGAGATTTTTTGACAAAAATGATACCACTCTTCTCTTTTACTTAACTTTTATATATATAAGCCAGTCTTAAGCATCTTGGCTTGAAAGCATGAATAATATAAACATATACATTTATTATTCACTGAGTTATTAATTTTGCGCTGTAATATCATAAATTAATAACTCAGTGAGTAATAAATGTATATGTTTATATTATTCATGCTTTCAAGCCAAGATGCTTAAGACTGGCTTATATATATATAAGTTAAGTAAAAGAGAAGAGTGGTATCATTCTTTTCTTGTCAAAAAATCTCTTTCATGTGTCTAGGCCTGATCGCTTCTCAGACCGCTGTTTTAACAGCTATTGGCTGTCTGAAAGTAATTGTAAGGCTCATGTGGAAGACTAGCAACCTTCCAGTCATTACTAATAAAAGGTAAAGTAAATGTATAACTAGGAAAAGGTAAACTTCGATGTTACTTTACTTTATTATTATTATTTTGCATTTAATTTTCTTTTGTTAGGATGGCTACATGGATTAAGACAACAAAAATTTACACCGAAAATCGCACATTTCAAAAGAATTGGACCAAAACATATTTTTTTATAAAAAGAAATAATAAATCAATGTGCCTTATATGTCTGGAAAGTATTTCAGGTAACAAATAACTTATTATTAAAAGATACTATTTATTAAAGCATTCCAGCCACTACAAAAATATTGGTGAAGAAGAAATATTAGAATAAAAAACTTGAAAAGAAGCTTCAACAAGTAACATATGTTTTATAAAAAGTGCAAGTCAAAAAATTGTGTGAAATCAAATTATTTCAAAATTTTAAAAAAGTGAAAAATTTAGAATCATTTTATAAAGGAAAGTTTATAGAAGACTGTATTTTAGCTGCTGAAGATTTAACCAGTCCAGAATATAAAAAATAAGTTTGAGAATATAAATATGTCATGAAGATAGATTCAAGACAAATC
Organism: Epiperipatus broadwayi; assembly: GCA_028023455.1. Lineage (NCBI taxonomy): Eukaryota > Metazoa > Onychophora > Udeonychophora > Euonychophora > Peripatidae > Epiperipatus > Epiperipatus broadwayi. Next base: position 74,084 of record JAQFVV010012495.1, on the reverse strand, counting down.
AGAAAAAAATCGCATTAAATGTGGAATAGTTATTAATAATAATGATGTTATTTTGTTTTTAATTGACAAATAAACTATGAGTCTCATTTAAAAAGGAATTGATCTTCCAGCTGAAAACGTTGTCCATCCTTAGTGATTAGAAATAAGTTAATTAAATTTTTGATCAAATGTTATAGGGTAATGTTTAAATCAATAACTTTGATTGTCCTTGAATAGTAAATATTCAAATGGACATTGGCACAAAAAGTTCCTGACCTCAGGGTTAGTCTGATACTAGCCTAAGGAATAAAAGCACTAACGTTTTTTTTTCTGTATTATTTATTAAATAGTTTGATTGATAATTTAGAGCTATTGAATAACAACATTTCTAAAAGATTCAAAAATAAGCAGTAATGATTCTACCAATGATTAGCTAAAAGAAAAATGATTTGATATCATGAGATAAGTCCAGTTATTTAGAAATAGACTTTACATATATTCGTTATGTAGACGATATATTTATCATAATCTCTAAAGATAATACTTTAAATATACAACGTGATTTACAAAACTTAACCAAACTTTCATTCACCATCACATATGAAAATAATAAAGAACTCAAATATCTCGACCTCTCTTTATCGAGAAATCGCCACTTAATAGATTACAAAAATGATTGTTAAACCGTTTGAAATTCGCAGCTGTATCCACCCTAACTCTAACTCACCTGCATCGCAAAAATTTGCTGGCCTTAATGCATTTTTGTTTAGAAACTTTTATTTGTGTAAATATGAAGCAGACAGGAAAGAAAACATAAACAACTATATTAAAGATCTATTAGCAGCAAGGTTCAAATTCAAAGCTATTAAAAATAAAATCATAAAATTTAATAATACAATAAACAATAATGTACCTCGCACCAATCTACCTAGAACAGCAATCCCCTATATTCCCAAAATATCTAACAAACTAATGAAAGCATTAAATGATAAATTTAACATAGCAGTTAGAACTCCACCTAATTCTAATAGATTGATTAACAACTCTAAAGACCACATTAATCGATCGTTCACTCCACACGTGGTGTACTCCATTACCTGCCCTCAGGCCGGATGCCATGCTATATATTACATATTATGGTGAAACGAAAGCTACAATCAATACTAGACTGGCTCAACATCTTTACACATTTAACAGAGCTCAGAAGAACAGCAACACATCCGCTGTATTTTTGGAGCATGCTAAACAATCTGGAAACACCTTCACACCCGCCAATCCCATAATATTGTGCTCAGAATCAAATGATCACAAAAGAAAAATAAAGGAGGCATTTTATATCAATGGACACACCCATGCCATTAATAAAAAAGACACTTGCTTCGAGATCTCGAAGAAATAGGTTACGTAATACTCTCTTATTTGAATATTTGTATTTGCATATATTTTATTATACATTTTATGAAGGCTATGAATATGAGGCATGGATCCTCGAAAATGTTAAGCCGATAAACATTAAATATCTTCTCTAATTAACAATTATAAATAAGTGTTTTTTTGTTATACTAATATTACTAAAAATACTAGTGACATTCTAGATATAAGACAAATAAGAAGAAAGCTATTTATAATCGCCTAATTAGATAACCAATGAAAACTTTGAAGAAATTTTTCATCAAGCCTCTTATTTGAGAAAAAGATGAAGAGAGTAATAATTGTTAACTTTTTAGTATTTTTTTCAGTTGAATAAACAGTTCTTAGAGGATGATGTAAATAACAAATTCTATAAATAAACATGTTAATCTTTAGACTAGGTTCTTGGAAGTTTATTTATTAAAAATAAACATATTCATTATGGTTTCATTGAAGACCGAAATATGAGATTAAAGCAATAAAATTACTAATAGTGAGATCACTCTTAACTGGAAAGTGAGAATATATTATTCATATAAAATTTATCTTCATCTATACATGAAATGGTCAATACTTATACAAATTAAAGACACTAGACATTTGACTAAGAATTATGGTTTTTATTATACATTGTTTGAATTAAACTGAGAGACTGCAAACCTCTCAAGCGCTTATGACTATCAACAGCCAATCAGATCGTAAACATTTCAATACCGTCTGCCCTTTATAAAATAAATATTGCTTGAATGTGAAATGCATGAATAGTTTATCAATACTGTCATTAAAGAAAAAATGCTATTATAGGCAAACTTTTAAATCTTTGGGGTAGTATCATACAAACTGCAGAAGAGAGTTTAACCAGTAATATCCAATAAGAATTCACTTAATGGCTATATATAAATATGTACTAAAGTTTTGTCTACCCAAAGTCCATTGTGATAATAATTGCTTTAGTGTTTTTGGTATAAGCAACTAGAAAATTAGTTTTTTTTTAAATAAATAAATAACGATGTGTGTTGTTTCTATCTTGTACTTATCAATAAAATTTTGCACAAAAACATACTACGTTTATTAAAAAACTAATGAAGCAAAGGATGATGTGTGTTTATGGATCTTATTTTTAAAAAAAGGTACTTATATTTTAGCTAAAGATGTGGTTTTCATGCCAAAACACATAAAAATGCTGTTTCCGCGGCCGACACATTCGAACCCGCATTTTCTATAATACAACTTTTTTGTTGTGCTACAGAATGCAGGCTGCTATGTCGCATCACAGTACAGCATGTATATCTAAAATAATTACAGCTTGATGAGAGAATTTGTATTTGAATTGTATTGAAATGTTGTTTTCATTGGATTTTTTTTATTTTAAAGTATTAAAATGTTCAGATTTTTTAAAGCAATAATTCTAAGACTTTTTACAATATACTGTATTGAACTTTTATTTGGGAAAGTGTTAAATATCTATGTTTTTATTGAGTTGCAATTAGGTAACATATCAAGTAATATACTGTTCATAACATTCCACGAGACAAAGAAGATTCTACCGTCTGTATATTTTTCAAGTAAAAAAGAGCGGTACGAAAATAATATCCAGTAATAAAAGTCCAAATATACAGGTTTTTTTTGTAAATTTCATAAAAAGCAAATATTAAAACATGTTTAATAAGTAAAGAAGACATTTGTATGTGTTTGTTGTTGTTTAAAAAAGTTTTAGTTTCTTTCTTTTGTCCGAGTATGGTTACGATTTTGAATTTTCTTATTTTAGCATTACAAACAACAGAACACTAACCCTAAAACTAACCCTAATCCTAAAACTAACCCTAAACCTAACCCTAAAACTAACTCTAAACCTAACCCTAAAACTAACCCTAAACCTAACCCTAAAACTAACCCTATACCTAACCCTAAAACTAACCCTAAACCTAACCCTAAAACTAACCCTAAATCTAACCGTAACAACTTTTACTTTTATTATGATTATTATTTTTTAGTTAAACAACACCAAAAAAAGTCGTAACACAAGTAAAAAAATATCAAAAAAAAAGCCGTAATACAAATAAAAAAATATCCCATAGAAAATTGATTAAAAAAAAAGCCGTAACACAATTTAAAAAGTATACATTATGAAAAACACGAATCAAATTGTAATTTGTTGATTTTATTTCACATTTATTATTATCATTTAAATTGTATACATTAATAAAAAATAATATTTAAAAAAGACGATTTTGTTTTGTTTTTATTTTCGCATTACAAAAAAGCACAGCAAAATTATTATAATCAATGGTCAGAGAATGGTCATATTTTATAGTTTTATCATGAAAATGGCGCCATCCAACGGAATCTTGTCTATAAGATAAGCACCAAAAAAAAAAACAGTTCACCACCATGGAGGAGACAGATTACCTATTTACTTTATTACCTTTCCCCCCTGGTAAACTAAATATTATTGAGAAAGATGACTTACATTAACATAAGTATTTTTTTTTTAATATTTTGTATTCAAATAAATTGACTCCATACTTTTTCTACAATTTATCAACATGCATTTTTTCATTTTCAGTCTATATTATCAGTTTATTCTGAAATAGTATCATCCACATCAAGAATATCATTATTATTTTTTTAGAACTTGTAATAATTTATTGCATAATACAACACATTCTTATTGATTACCATCTATGGAAAATATTTATTGCAATATGATGTAGACCTATTTAAGATGTATATTATTACATAGTGACAACATGAAATACATAAGATTGTTTTCACATCTATTTTAGTAGATCCCCTAAGTCAAAAATCATTAATAAATGCACAAAAATTTCTAACATGGACTATTGAACATGAAAACCCTTCATGTGATCTGTCGTTTTTGAATTATCTAGATTACAAAATGATTGTGAAGCCACTCCAAGTTAGAGGGGTCATTCCTCCACAATTTCAAACACCAATGAACCATAAACTAGCCAAAATCAAAGGCTTTTTAAAAAGAAAATCTAAAGCTTTTTAAATAAAAAGCTGATCGGAAAATAAATATAGATGCATATATTAATGTTTCATGTGATATAGGCTACAAGAAATAAAAAAAGTAATTAAACAATTTTATACGAATATAATATACTCTTTTTGATCGGAAGAAACTAAACCATGGATGAGCATGCCATACATCACTAAATCAACAAATAGAATAAATATGATCTCCACATTAACATTCTACATCCGGGTTTAATCCCTCTAATTTTAACAGATTAATTAACATCAGAAAATCATATATAAAATCCAATGTTGCAATTTGTTTTGTCCATCTTTAAGTTGTGGGAAATCAAAAACAAACATCACCACAAAATTTGGTCAAAACACAAATATATAAGTCCATCCCCTGGGAACATTAATCAGCCTCTGATTAATAGAATATCAATCTAGTTCGCATAGAATGAGACAACAACAAAAAAATAAGGTGGCAAAGTTTATTGCAAACCACAATCATGCCATTAACAAGAGAGTGATCAAATGTGAACATGAAGTATGTAAAAACCTTGTAAACACGCCTACATCTTTATTTTTTAATATTAATAGGGCAGCATACCTAGCCAATTATAAGAGATATTATTCCGGTGAGCTGCACCAAAAGTCTACTCAGCTGTATCTAAGAAGTAACTCTTTCCAAAAACCTTTTCAATCTGCACAGACGTTAAAACCTCTTTGCTAAATAAAAAAAGGATTATTGTAATTAGAAGAATAAGCATCATTTTATAGTTATTTGACTACTACTAATAAATTATTACAATTCGGCTTATTATCTATACCTTTAAAAAATATTAAGATTGTAACATTATTATTTTTGGCATTCATATTAACATTGGTAATCATCATTCTAGAACTGTTTAAGCAATCATGAACCATCGATAAACATTGTAAATAAATAATAATTTAATAGCTTATTGTTTATAAATTTGCGTGAGTTTTAGCACTGGAAAAGATAGACTGGACCTAATCCATAAACTTTCAACTATAAAGACTTCCACGTCACCATTGCTCCAAATCACTAATACAAAATAACATTTATGATATGCAAAAAAATAACTGGAATGTTTTAATTGCTGTAAAATTTTTATCCTAAATAATTCTTCAATACACTGGAATAATGTTGAGTCATGAATCATATATATATATTAGGGACTCAATTAAAAGATAGATTTTTTTATACATATTGGGATCATAATGATGCATTGCATATATTTCCTAGTTCATATTTCATGACGTCATTAGCATCAGTAATAAATTTTGTATCCAACTAGAACTGGGCAATATATTTAACTGCGATTAATCATTTTAAATAATAAAATAACAGACTGATTTCATTCTAGTTTGGAATTTTAACCTTTATCAGTTATGAAACTGGATCGTTCATATACATTCAGAATTTACTTTCATTTTTATTACACTATTTGAATCAAAGCTTTAAAGATTTTATAAAAATTGATTATTTTTACATCATTATTTTATATGATATGGTGTGAAGAATAATAGCAGGTTAAATAGGTGTATGATCTTTATTGATGAAGGTCAATAATCAAAAACTAGTTTTGCTATTTCATTCATAAGATAATCTATATATTCATCTTTTTTTTTAAAAAAAATCTATATATCTAATAAACCATTAAGCATCACATGATCACATTTCCTATACTAGCACATTAATTGTTGAAAATATTTTTTGTGTTTTCAATTTCATTCTCATAGTTTAGTAGTTAAGTAGAGATAAAAGGTGGTTGCTAGAGGGTTGCATTAGATCCTAAGATCTACATGCAGTGCTCTCAGATCCAAAGCTCCTCACTGACGAAGGCCACAAGCCAGAAACTAGTCTGGGGATATTGGATGAGTAGGCACTAGATGGGGATTTTATGCACAAGCCTTCTCGCATCCATTGATTACTCTGTTTAGCACAGGTGGCAATACTGTATGGAGAGTTTTGCTCTGTTTATATCTAATAAAGTTATATCTTGTCAAAAACTGGAATTGGTTTTTTTTAATTGCTTTAATTTTTGATCCAACAGTTTTAACTATAAAATTAAACATGGTAAATGCATTAGTATTTAATTAAATCAAAGATGACATCATAACTTCCAGCATTACATTCTTCAGAATATTTCGTGCTAAATTATTTGTTTTTAATGCGTTAAACTAACTCCTTAAGCATAAATTGCATTCTTACTTTCAATTTTAAAATTTATTTTAATGTTTATAGTATTTTTAATGTCCCTGCATATCGGTGTAAAAAAAACTAAATATATATCTAAGTTGGGTTGTTTTAATTGTGTCACAACCAGTTTGAAAAATCTGATTAATATGTAAGAAAGATGTAGAAATTACCAGGCTATATATATATATTATAGAAAGAGAATTCTTAAGAGACTCTATTAAAAAGTTAAGATTTTAAAAAATATATAAAAAATATATGGAAAAAGAAAAGAACAATGTAATTGATTACATGGATATAAGAATTTTTAAAAAATTTGGAATGGATGGAATAATTTATATTAATACAACAGTATTTAGAAAGAATACATATTTTGGATTAACTAATAATTGGTACTCTGATAGTGAAAAACATTGCAAGCTTAATATTGTTAAAAAATAAGATTATTAGGGCTATTAAGGTATGTTCAAATGAAATGTTTTTTTTAAAAATGAAATAAATAATATTAGGGGGGGGGGGTGTATTAAAAATGATTATCCTGAATATATTGTAAAAAAAAATTGATATCTAATTATAATATTGAAAATATAAAAAGAAAGATTAAATTGAATAAAATTGGAGAAAATAAAATAATTTATATAGGCTTTAGTGTATCAAGATATTTATTTTTTAAAATTAAGAAATTTTTTAGGTATTTTAATAGGAGATATAATACATTAATTTGTCCTATTTACGAAAGGGAAACAATGTTTGGGTGAGTTAATAAATGATTATGATAAAATTGATATTTTAGAATGTATGAATTCAGTATATATAATTAAATGTATGGATTGTGATAAAAGTAATGTAAATATGACTTATTTCCGAACAAGTAAGAATAAATTAAAGACTAGATTAAGGCAGCATTTATATGATAAAAAAATCTGCTATATATGTTAATAAAAAGAAATTTAAGCATGAATATTTTGATATAAGGCCATTGGAATGTGTTAAAAAATTTAAAGAGAGAATAAAAAAGAGGAAGCATATATCGATCAGTATAAATCAGTATTAATTAGAATGTTAATAAATAAAGATAAAAAAATAAGATAATATAGGAATAATATATAAAAAAGAGGGGAGGGGGTATTAAAAGAATGTTAATGGGTAAAGATTCAGTGAATAGATAATAAATTTATACAAGAAGAGTATTAAATTATAAAGGTATTTTAAAAGAAATAATTAAATATAGGGAAGGAGGTAAATAATTATATTTGTAAATGATAATAATATTGTGGTTTTATTTAAATATTATATATATTTGGGATGTATTAATATTTTATTTATTTGTGTTATTATTTTTATTTTATTTTTTTATTTATTTTACTATTATTATTATTATTATTATTATTATTATTATTATTATTATTATTATTATTATTATTATTATTATTATTATTATTATTATTATTATTATTATTATTATTATTATTATTATTATTATTATTATTATTATTATTATTATTATTATTATTATTATTATTATTATTATTATTATTATTATGTTTCAAAGAAAATAACTGTATTGATGACCATAGGGTTACATTTGCCATAACACACTTCGTATACATATATTTACATTGCTAGTGAGTAAACCAAGTTTAAGTTTGTATCTGTGATGTACAAAAAAAATTAAATTAGGAGGGAAAGATATTTAAACATTGTTAAGGGGAGTGAAAAATACATATTGAAGCAATGGATCTGAAGCCCGATCCATGCTTCACATCTTCCTATAAACTTAATTAGTATTGTAGACCTGAATTAAGTTTATAGTTCAATATCAGCAGGGTTTTGCATTAGAGTTAAAAATAATTATGCTTATCAAATGTGTTTTACATTTAAATATTTTGTTTTAAATAAATTTCATTCTATTAAGAAAAAGTGCTTAACCTATTAGTCAAACATATATATACATCTAGCGTATATATATGAGTTAATGCAAAATTCTGCTGAAATAAAATGCTTATTCTACTATAAAAAAATAATAATATATTGTTGTTAAAATTTTGTTAAAATATTTAGTATGATTTGATTTTGAGATAAGCCTGCCAACATTTTCTAAAAGAATGTATAGTTTTAATTAGTGAGCCATTCAAGTGTAATTAAAGATGGCCTTCTCTTTCTTTCTTTTTAATTAAGAGAATTCAAACTTTGAAGTAAGAAAGTTAGAGTAAAAAAGTTAAAGTTATTTTTAGAAAGTGTTGCTTTGAAACAGAGGAGCATGGGGGGGCTTATCAAGATCTCAGATCATACAAACAATAGAAGGTAGCTGACAGAGAGGGTATAAATAGAAGGGAGAACAAGAGATTGATTATTCAGATTTTTTCCTTTTGAGGGATTCAGATTTTTCCTTTTGAAGGATTCAGTTGATTCTGATTTTCCTTGTGAAGGTGATTCTTTCAGAGTTTGCTATTGCAAGATTGATTCAGATTTTGCTATTGCAAGGTGCATTCAGATTTCTCTTAGGAGAACTCTTGTCAGATTTTGTTCGTGATTTTATTCCCAAAAGTCTACAACTGTTGTCTACAAATCATGAAGAAGTTTGAACCTGCTCAAGCTAAAAATCATATAAGTTTGATAGATTCTACTATGCTCGGCTAGGCAAATAAATAGCTTTGCCTATCGCCGAGGTTCCGGAATACCATTCAAAATGCCTTAATATCCACTCAATAGTCATCTGAACTCTGTGCCGTGTCTGGAGAACTTTTCGTGAAACCATACTACATATTTTCATTGTCCGGACAACTACATCTCGACGGTCGGATCAAGCCACGAACGCCGTAGGGAACATGACCAAGAAATGAAAAGGACGGTAATCGTATCTCCTCTATTGAACTATTTCTTATGCTACCTTTGTTCATCTTTTTTTTCTAATTGCTTCAATGAATTGATATGTATTTGCTATGTAACCATTTTTATTAGACTAACCTTAAATATATATATTGTGTGATCATCTATCTATATGTAACCTTTTTCCCTTCGCTATTCTTCCTTACTAACCAGTGTAAATATTTAGTATTCCATTGCGGTTAAGTTTAATAGTTAATTTTTGTTCATTTAAAATCTCTTTCCAATTTTATTTATGTTTGTTAATTAAATACGGGTCAGTTTCTTTTGTGTGCCAACTTGATCTCTTTGATAACGCCTCTGTTGTCCGCCATTAGCTTTACGTATATCTGATTTAACTATATACGTTTTAAATAATTTTAAACAGTTTTTAGTGCAAAGCAATTAGAAATGCTTTGCGAAAGATCCTTTTTTTTATTGTACTTTATCGAGAAGATCGAGTTGACAATTTTATTAAAATTGGGAAAAGATTTAGACCGCAAACCTAGTAATCCGTTTTTATTGTCTAATTATTTTGTTTCATTAATTTAGAGGAATAGCGGAGGCCATTAAATCATTATTCATATTTCAAAGCCATTAATTAAACATATTATTTAACTATCAAAAGCTTGAGTTTCCTAATTTTATTATAATGCTTTATTTTACTTTTCTAATGATCCAGGCACGCATATGCAAAACACATATTTCTTAGTACTTTTGCACATTTAACTATTTAGCTCCTCAGGATTTCCCGTCCATGTCTCTTCCGCTGTTGCTAAGCTTTGTGGCCGGTTGAAAAATAATTTATGTGTGGCTCAGATAGTGTTGTTCGGTTCATAATAGCTTCGAGACTAGACGACTAGGGCAGAGGTCATAGTATTCTTGATTTAATATCTCGCGTATGGTTGGCCTTGAGGTACTTTCGCCTAGTATTCGAACTGGGTTAAATCAACATACATCATCTGACTGTCACAATATGTATATGTTACATTTGTGAGCACTGCTTGCTGTAATCAGAGTTCTCAAAAGTCTTGGGTTATCATTGTTCAATTTGAAAAACTTCAACTTGTATGTATATTGCAGTTCTGGGTTTAGTTTGCTTTCCAGTATTTGAGTTCTGATTTTGTTGTTCCTGTTCTCTATATTAATCATATGCAACCAAAGATGACATTCTGTTTTTATTTGTAGATACTTGCCACATTTATTTTTTTAAATATTTGGTTGATGGCATAGATTATTATTATTATTATTATTATTATTATTATTATTATTATTATTATTATTATTATTATTATTATTATTATTATTATTATTATTATTATTATTATTATTATTATTATTATTATTGGCTATTTATCTTGATTTATCTAAAGCATTTGATTCTGTTAATCATAATATTTTGATTAGCGTTGCTACTTTTATGGTTTGTGGATCTATTGGTAGTTGGTTGGAGAGTTATTTAAATGATAGGAAACAGTTTACTAATATTTATGGTACTATCAGTGATGTGGTCTTGATTAATTCTGGAGTTCCAAGTTCAGTACTTGGTCCTCTATGTTTTTATTTATATTAATGATTTATTTTTATTGAAGTTACATTCTAAGATTTTGTTTTTGCTGATGATATTGCTTTATCTTGCAATGCTGTTTCTTATAATCTTATTGAAAAATTAGTGAATGAGGATTTGGACTCAATTGGTAAATGGTTGGCATATAATTAATTGTTGGTCAATTTAGATAAAACAAAAGCTATTCTTTTTCTTACAAGCGTACTTTTTCTCTTAAGATTAAAATTTTGTAAGTATATTTTGCATTATAATAGTATATTACTTGTGAGAGTATTCCTTTGGTAGATAATTATTGTTATTTGGGAATATATATTACTCAGATTGTCCTGGACAAATCCATTACCTATCTTTTCAACGGTTACGTAATTTAAACTATATTTTTATTATTTAGTTAAATTTCTTCCTAGGTCTTCTCATTTTTATTTACATTGCCTGTTATCAGAGTATTTTTCTTCAATATCATTATTTGGTAATGCTTCTCCACATATTGTATCTTCTTTATGTTTTCAAAATTATACTTCGCATTATTTTTAGATCTCGTTCCTCTTCTTTCGAGATATTTTATTGCATTTGGTTTATTTGTAAATCACTTATATCAATATAGAGTTATTTTATATTTTTGCTAAACCTTTCTGATTCTAGAGTTTATGTTCTAAATACTCCTTTCTAATAATTTCAATTACCTTTACCAAAATTTTTAAGGAATCTAGTAGAAGACAATATGTTTATTCTGTCAAAGTTGTTTAATAAATTGTATTGAATGTTCAATTGATCTGAATAATATTTCTTATATATCATTCAAAATATTTTCAATGTTTTAGTATGTATTAATTTTGCATTTATTTTATTTATTTATTTAATTTTATTTATTTCCTAAACTTTCTTTTGAGTTTTATTGTATTTTTTTTTTATTTTTATTAAATTCCACAAAAATTTTCTTGTTTGGTTTTAATATTTTATTACTTTTTTTTTTCATAGAATAAATTGTTGAACAATTATTATTATTATTATTATTATTATTATTATTATTATTATTATTATTATTATTATTATTATTATTATTATTATTATTATTATTATTATTATTATTATTATTATTATTATTATTATTATTATTATTATTATTATTATTATTATTATTATTATTATTATTATTATTATTATTATTATTATTATTATTATTATTATTGTTATTATTATTATTATTATTATTATTATTATTATTATAGTAAAATTTTTAAATTTTATATATCTTAAATCTTTAATTACTAAATATATTGGATTTAATTTTGAGTTGAATGATGTAAATTGTTTTTATTCTTTTGACAAGATGAAGGAGTTTATAGATTATTGTTCTTTTATAAAATATATAAAGAAGAAAGATCTGAAGAGACTGATTGGATAACAAATGATTAATATCAAAAGTTAAAGTAAGAATAATTAAACTTTAAAAGGTTTTTAATGAATTTAAAAATTAGCTAACGGTTCTTGATAAAGAAATAAAGAAAGATATAGTCAAAGCTAAATTGATTTTTATTCTACTGAAATTGATTCTTTAAATCAACTAAATTAACAACTTTTGACTTTGTTAAGAAATTTATTTTTAAAGAAGGATTTTACAAATTTCTAGACTAAAGATTAATGAAATATCTATTGTTTTAAATAATTCAAAACTAATAGCTGATCATTTCAATCAATATTTTACACAGTGTGGAATTGTTAATGAATAGTTTTGACAATAATTGAGTTTATTTTCAATATAAGAAATCTATCCTGAATTCTTTTTTTAAAGAGATTGAAGATTGTGAAATTTTAGATTCTCTTTATAAAATGAGATATAAAAAATGTATTGGTTTGATTGATTTCGTAAAAATATTAATTGAAAATGTTATTCTTTTACCAATTTTATCTTTTTTATTTAATTCTTCTATTGATTCAGGTATATTTCCAGATTGTTTAAAATCTGCTGTTGTTACACCTATTTTTAAGAGTGGAGATAGGGAATGTTTGAAAACTACAGGAATTTCTATTTTATCAACATTGTCTCAAATTTTGAAATGTGTTAAAAAACAGAATTGTTTTTTTTCAAAAATATAATTTATTTTCAAACAATCAATTTGTTTTTCAGGAAGATTACGAATGCTTTATTGACATGTTTAGTCATCACTGAATCTTTAGAAAAAGGTTACAAAACTATAGGCATTTATTTAGATTTGCGAAAGCATTTGACTGTGTTCCACATGATATATTAATAATTAAGTTACACCATTGTGGCATAAGGAGTGCTATGCTTGAATGGTTTAAATCTTATTTAAGTAATAGAAGCCAATTTGTGAAAATTAATAATTTTTTGAGTGATTCTGAAATAATTAGATATGGAGTTCCTCAAGGTTCAGTCCTGGGACCATGTTATTTATGTTTTATTTATCTTTGATCTTTCTCTTCATCTAACATTTTTTTTTGCAGATGATACTGCTTTGGTTACTTCAGCAGTTTCATATAGTTTACTTGAGAAACTTGTGAATGAAGATTTATTTAAAATTACACAATGGATGAACAGTAATAGATTACTGCTAAATATTAATAAATGTAATTACATAATGTATTCTCTTAAAAATATTCCAGCAAAAGACTTGTTAATTCAATTGCCTTATGTTAATAAAATGTCTTGTCAGAAAATTACCAGGACTTCAACAATTTCTTACCTTGGCTTGGTTTTGGATGAGTATTTACATTGGGATAAACATATTCTTTGGCTTCAAGTAAAATTAAGAAAACTTAATTTTCTTTTTTAACTTAATTTTCTTTTTTATAGATTAAGAGATTGTTTGAATAAATCTGTCCTATTAAGTATATATAAACAAATTTTCTTAAGCAGACTTTCTTATGGTATAACATTATGGGGTGGCACTGCAGCATATTTTTTGAAGTCATTGCAAACACTACAAAATTTTACGTTAAGAATTATTTTGTTTAAACCTTTGGATTTGCCAAGACTTAAATTATTTAAGTGTGCTGGAGTTTTAACTATTCATCAATTATTTTTAGTGAATATTTTGTGTTATTATATTAAATACAAAAAAATGAATAAATATAATTCTTCATCAATAATGGTGACTAGATCAAGTGATTTTGATTTATTATTTGAACCAGTGTACTTTAAAACTCATTGCAGATATCAGAAATGTTATCTTGGTCCAAGATTTTATAATATTTTTATAAGAAACATTGGATTTAATGTTAATGACTTATCAAGGAAAACTTTGAGAATGTAATTGATGATAATCAAAAACTTTTTATTTCTATTTAATTATTTTATTGTATATTAATGTTTTTTATTTTATTGCACATGTATTTTTGTTAAGCTCCATGCGTGATTTATTTATCACAAGGAGATTATATGTTTAATAAATTAAATTAAATTAAATTATTATTATTATTATTATTATTATTAAGAAAACTTGATAATGACTACAGAATGTAGTTGAAACGTTGTATAAAAGAGATATAAAATTATAGTTTGGAATAAAACAAGTTTTAAAAAGAAAAAGGAGGAATGTTGATTTTATATATTTATTATTATGGAGCTATATTTTAAAAAGAAAAAGAAGTGAAAAGTTGTGTATATAATTATATTTATAAGCATTTAACCATACAATAGATAATTAAAAGATAAAAACGTATTTATATTTATTGTTAATAAGAGGTTGCCTTGACTACAGGTTGAGATTATTGATTGATATTGGAATTGTTTAAGTGTTGACTGATTTCTATGAATTTATTTATAAACCTATCTAGCCTTAAGCATTATTACATTTATGACTTAAGTAATAGTTTCTTTGAGTGCAATTTGAATGTTATAATTGCGGTTTGAATGCTATAATTGACTCTTTGTTAGTCTGCATTCAGAATAGATTATGTTACCAATTAAAAATTATTTATTTAAATTGGTTTGTATCAATAATTTCACTCTCTGTGATTAAGTTGCAATCTTTAGTACCTATATAAATATATTTCACTATAAGTAAAGGTGGAATTCCATCTTTATTGTTAAAAGGAGGTTGCCTTGACAACAAATTGAGATTGTTGATTGTTATTAATATTGGGATTATCTAAATGTTGACTATTTATATATATATATTAATAGAAGAGCAATACAGAGACTTCAGACCACCCAAAGAAGTATGGAGAGATGTATGTTAGGAGTAACAAGAAGAGATCAAAAACGCAATGTATGGGTAAGAGAACAAACAGGTGTTACTGACCTCATTGAAAAAATTAAAAGATTGAAGTGGAGTTGGGCTGGACATATTGCTAGAAGAGATGATAATAGATGGACAATTGAAATTTTAAACTGAATTCCAAGAGATTGTAAAAGACCCAGAAATAGATCACATGAAGATGGATGGATGAAATAAGAAAGTGTGCAGGGGTGATGTGGAGAAGAGAAGCTAAAGATTGGAGAAGATGGATTAAACTTGGAGAGACCTTCATCCTGCAGTGGATTGATAATGGTTGATAATGATGATGATGATAATATACTTACGTATAACAATGTGAGTGATCGACTAAAAGAGATTTCCTTTTGATTAGTAGTATGTAGGATATGTCGCTATTAATTTTTTTTAGCGTCTGACTTAACTTATTGCTTGCTACATGTTAATAGGTTCAACTTCTTTTATATAACAGAATTTCCATTTATTAATTAATTTATATATAATGAATAGATACTAAAATATGAGATTTACAGTAGAGTGTCTGAGATAAAAATAATTGAATAGTACATAAAATCATTAATAATAACATGTTGTATGGAGATATAATAATTCGATTATAGTAAGATAAGTCAATGCAGAATATAAGATATAGAATTTAAGTATCCTTTCATTTCATAAATGACATTTGTAAATTCTTACACAAATTTCAGAGAATCTTCAATAACTATATCTAAATTGTTCTGCTTTATTTCATTTTCAAAAGTTTGAAAAATAAGTCTGTTTATTTTATAACAACAAAGAATAAATAATTTTTTCAATTTATTACATTCATCTAGCATTATCCTATTTAGAAATTCGCTTTCAATATTTGGCATCATTTCTAAAATAAGAGTTTCCAAATTATGAAAAGAATTCATGTTATAAATTTCATCCAGAAGTTTGTCATCTACATTGGAAAAATTTACAATATGTAAATAATTTAAATTATGGCAGGACTGAAGCAAAAATTTTACTGCTACATCGGATTGAGGTATATTATAACCAATGCATTTTAAACACATTTTTTTAACATATAGAAAAGGTGGTATAAGTAAATCCTCTGTGTCATCTAAATTAAAGTTTCTTGAAACTAAATTTAAAGTCTCCAAATAAGGGCAATATTTTGCAATATAGAAAACATTAATTCGTTGACAATCTCCATTAATATCTAACACTTTTATTTTTTCTCCACATAATTTCAACAATTGGACTATTCTATTATCAAAGTACATTTCCTGAAAACAGTACAAATGAAATTCTTCTAAATATAAGAAACTAGGAAGAAAAGGAGTATGTGGTTGTTGAAAACTATAATCCAACTGAACATTTTTTACCCAGGGGCACATTTTGTAAGAGGAGGCAATGTTTTGCTGAGAAACATTTTTGTCGTAATAAAGATAAGTTAAACAAAAGTAGGATTTGATTTTTTCGTTTTCTATCTCCTCAATTGCCCCCATAATATTATCTGCATGCAGAATTTGCAAATGTGGGAGGGCTAGTAAAATGTCTTTAACTCCTTCAATGGTTATCCCAGTACAAAGAATATTTATTTGAATCAATGTGGGGCAACACATTTCAGGTGTATCTCTAAGACGTTGCACACATTTATCTGAAATACCAAGAGATGAAATATCTAAATCCATAATTTTTTTATATTTTTCAAAAATAATATCTATAGTTGAGTCTTCCGCTGTAGTACCGCAAATATTTAGAGAAGTTAAGTTACAAAGAGAATTTAGTAATTTTTCTAATTCTTTAGTATTTACATCTGTACACCCTTGCAAATTGAGAATTTTTAAAGAGTAACATGTTTGTCCGATAATATTTAGTATTTCAGAAGTAAAAGTCATAAAATGGCTCTTATAAAAATTTAATTTGATAATGTCAGGGCATAACAGAAGTTTAATATTGAAACAATTTAACGCATCCATTTTACAAAGTTTATCCATCATTTGTTCCATAATGACTGCCGATAACTTTAAAGAAAGCGGATGAACGTCCAAAGATGTTTTAATATTACATAAAGCTTTCACATAATATAAATGACAAAGTTCTTCTAACATTGGAACGGGTTTTAATTGAGGCATAATTAGTGTTAATTAAGCTTGTTGATTTTTTAAATACATGTATAAAAATTAAAATATAAAATGAAAAAGAATAAAGATCGAAGTAATCACGCGTTCGTGCATTGTTATAAAAAATATTTTTCATTTAAAATGTAAAACAAAACGAATTATCTTACTCGTGTTTTATGATATTTTGCTTTAGTATTATTATTATTTTTAATATATTATTATATCCATAATACAAACAAAAGATTATATCATTGAATGAAAGAATAACGAAAGTCCCAACAACTGACCAATATCAATTTGTCTCACTATTTGGTATAGTAAAATTGGGAGAAAAATGACCATATTTAATGAGATAATGACTGATCTACCTAGATTCAGCAGTTGAGATGCAGAATTTTACTACAATTCAAACGACATATAACGATCTATCAATGAAGATATATATCAAAAAGTTTAATCATGATGCCAAATGAAAAATCCAATTATCTATAAAGGTCTTCGAAAATATGTTATTGATAAAATCACTGTCTGTTAACTATTCAGGTGTTCCAAGGCATTTTTTTTGTTTTTTTATATTCAGATTCTGGAGAACCAATACTTTGCGCTTACACAACGGAGTTATCTTTATCGATAGAATATAGAATTTCCTATGTGTTTGCATTGAAATATTAATAGCAGACAGATCAAGTCTTTTAAATAAAAATTTGCAAAATAATAAATAAAAAACGTAATGACTAAGTAAATAAAAAAACGATTCTCTAGTATATTGATGACTAAATCATATTCTTTTTAATTGACGGTGGGAATAGATTTAAATGTCAGATAAATGATAATTTTAAGGTAGCTTTCTTATTTCATATTTAGACTCTTTATATGACAATACCTTCACTGATTTGATAGTAGATAGTTCCACATGACTTCAGGCTTTAGTGTGCATATGTTAAAATTTAACTGGGCATAATTTTATTTTCCATTTCTTCAAATTTTGAAACAATTACAGTTCAATTTCACAAATAAATTTTTTTATCAAAATTACCACAGCATAAAATCTCATTCTTCTAAGCTTAAATAAGAATCAATTAAATGAATTAAATGATCTTGGAGTAAATAAATTCCTTTATTTTAAAATAAAAGAATGATTCTTTTGTATGTTCATGTGCGCCTAAAGAAATACTGCAGTAAAATCACATTTATTTTCCAGAAAAGCCTAATAATCATAATAAGCAATAAAATTGTATTAGTTATTTTCTTTTACGCTATTTTCGGTCAATTTATATATACATATGTAGTAATCACAAGTTAACATTATCATTAAAGCTTTATAATGAATTTGCAAAATATTTGTAATTATCTGTGTATGTGTGTCAATTATCATATATATATATTGTAAATAAGCTAAGAACATAAATCAAATAAGCTTATGCGCCAAATTATTCTAAGAGGAAGATGATGCTCGGATCAAATAAAATAGATTAATCGGCTCAAAAAGTTGAGAACCAATTCTAACTAAGAGAAATGGTTTTTATGTTGGTTGAGACTCTAATGCCAACATAATATATTACCATCCTAATGATGATGATGACCACTTAGCTCAGTGGATTATTAGGTATACTAATGTTTACTACAGAGACATTCATTGAAATAAAATGGAATTATAAAACAACGACAAATGCATTTTATTATAAAGTAAATAAACAAATTAGGAAGAGGAAAAACTTCACACATTCTTATGAAACACTTTTAGAACAAAAAATTTCCCTCTATGCAAATGCATTCTCTAAGTAGCATAGGTATTTTGCATTTAATGTAACATCTTACAATAAAATTCTATTCTGTATTTTGTAATATCTTATAATGAAATTCTATTCTATATTTTCTTCAAATATCTTAAGAAGCAAATATTTATCACCAATTATTTTTTATTGTCAAGATGTGATCTAATCTACTTTTGTAGAGTGAAAGATAATTTGCTTTTCTTATAGTATAATGAGCAATAATAAGTTTCTTATGACACAATATTAACTTTTGCACTAATAAATGACTTAATAATAAATCAATAAAATAATAATTAATGCTCTTAGAGTTCTTCTTTATTAATTTTTGAAAATAAATCATCATATGTTGTTGAACAAATGAATGGCATCCTAACAGACTATAGGAGGCTTACACTTCTCTTATAAACTAATGTATCCTAATATATAATAATAATAATAATAATAATAATAATAATAATAATAATAATAATAATAATAATAATAATAATAATAATAATAATAATAATAATAATAATAATAATAATATCATCACATGATCACCATTTCTTATGCTAGCACATAACTGTTATTAAAGCAGGCAAAATTCTCCATACAGTAGTGCCACTCAGTGCCAACCAGAGTAATCACTGGATGCCAGAAGACTTGTGCATAAAATCCCTACCTAGTGCCTACTCATACAATATCCCCAAACTAGTTTCTTGCTTGTGGCCTTTATCAGTAAGGAGTTTTGGATCTGAGAGCACTGCACCTAGATCTTAGGATCTAATGCAACCCTCCAACAGCTACCTTTTATCTCTACTTAACTACAAAACTATGAGAATAAAATGTGTTTTCAATTTTATTCTCATACTTTTGTAGTTAAATAGAGATAAAACATGGCTGTTGGAGGGTTGCATTAGATCTTATGTTGCATTAGATCCTAAGATCTAGATGCAGTGCTCAGATCCAAAGCTCCTTACTGATGAAGAACACAAGCCAGAAACTAGTCTGGGGATATTGGATGAGTAGGCACTAGATAGGGATTTTATGCACAAGCCTTCTGGCATCCATTGATTACTCTGGTTGGCACTGAGTGGCACTACTGTATGGAGAGTTTTGCCTGTTTTAATAATAATAACAATAGTAATAACAATGTAAATGTTACAATTTGTAATCAACTTGTAGCAGTTAATTTATTATGTAACCACTAATGTTGTATTCTTTTGAGACAATAAAGGCCTTTTGAAACAACAACAACAACAATATAATATATCACATCATCATTTTTTCCTCTCCCATTCAATTCCCTCAACTCTTATCCATTTTCTCTCAACAATTATTAACATACAAAACCAAACAACAACAATAATAATAATAATAATAATAATAATAATAATAATAATAATAATAACAACAACAACAACAATATTTATTAATATTAACACTAAATTAACAAGTGACAATATTTATTTACAAAATTTTTATAGAAAGTCATTTGCTAAACAAAGACGCTGTTTTTTTAACAGAATGTCATATAATAAACCAAAAAATAATTGCTTACACATTAACAAAATTATCTATTACAGATCAAAGCATTTGGGGTGAATTATTAATGATACACTCATTTAAAATAAATTGTTCCATATATTTGACTAATTAATTTTTAACCTATTTTAGGTTAAGCTATTATATTAAATAATCATTTAATAAAATTTTCAAACTATAATTAAAGCAAAACTATCCTTAAGATATACTTTTTGTCCAATAATAACTTATAATATTTTTATTGATAGTATTTAAGACACAGTAAATATAAAAAATACTTTAATTTCAACTGACAGATATTAAAACAGACAAAACTCTCTATATGTATTGCCACTCAATGCAAGCCAGAGTAGTCAATGGATGCCAGAAGACTTGTGCATAAAACCTCCATCTAGTACCTGCTCATCCAACATCCCAGACTAGATTTTGGCTAGTGGCCTTCATCAGTGCGGAGTCTTAGATCTGAGAGCACTGCACCTAGATCTTAGGATTTAATGCAGCCCTCCAGAAGCCACCTTTTATCTCTACTTAACTACAAAACTATGAGTTTTAAATTAAAAACACTATAATATTTTCAATCAAAGCTCATTAGCTTACATAATCATATAAGTATGAACTCAGTTCAGTACCTATATATTTTGGTTTTGGTTCTTTAATAGACATAGCCACCACTATCCTATTAGGCAGGATTGGTTTTAAGCCAATAAACATCACATGATCACCATTTCTTATGCTTGCTTATAACTGTTATTAAAACAGGCAACACTCTCTATATGTATTGCCACTCAGTGCAAGCCAGAGTAATCAATGGATGCCAGAAGGCTTGTGCATAGAATCCCATGTAGTGCTTACTCATCCATTATCCTCAGAGTAGTTTCTGGCTTGTGGCCTTCCTTCATCAGTGATTAGCCTTGGATCAGAGAGCACTGCATGTAGATCTACGGATCTTATGCAACCCTCCAGCAGCCACCTTTTATTTCTACTAACTACAAAACTATGTGTCTAGCATTATTTTTTAATATTAAAATATGGAAATGCTCATCAGATGCCATGCACCCAAGATACTTTATTTACCTATGTCAACATAATAAAATATTTAACCCTAAAAGGACTTACCAATCCATCAGCAAACAACTTCTGGATGTGATAAAGATGATATTGCATATGTGTATCTCTTATAATGCTATGCTCAAAATAAGCATTTCAAATTACTAATATGTTGTTAGTTTATTTGTGAACTGCTGACAAAGCATAACAGCACAACACATATACTGTTTCACTTCATAAAACTCTATACATAGTAAAGTGCCCCTGAATCAACTAGATACTTCAAAATCTACCTTATTATTGCCATAACAATCTTAAAAACACTAATAATTTCACCTTATATGCTGAAAAATAACTAATATTATCATGAGAGATAAGTCATGTAAGAAAGGCTTCACAGAACAACACAACATGACTGGGCAACAAATACAATGGTAGATTTCAATACCTTTATCATAGATGAAATATATGTGTCGATAAGGTCTCAAAACATAGAAAATGGAAAACATACCATGAAAACTATTTTCTTTAGTGACCAAACTACATTAGAAAACATGAAAATAATCCTAGAATATAAAATATCATCCTCTCATAAGAAATACATGTTAAACAATGGGGAGAGCACACTCCATCCTCCAAAATAGAATATAAGTAAAACAAAATTGAATAAAGCTTCATGCTTACCACACTTATTAAAAATGAGAATAATCATAAATCCTAGGCAAAAACAATGGCAACATACCAAATTGTCACTTAAAAGCTAGAGAATTTAATATTCACTCTCTTATAAAACTAACAAGTTACTATAAGTAAAACGTTTATAAAAATATTTTTAAGTAGGATACTAAAATTTTTTGCAATTAATAAGCAATATACACCCTCAGGAAAACATAATAAAATTTTATAAACCAAAGTGTACATAAATAGCATAAGCAAATATTATTAAATATAAAACTAATAAATACCTTGCTATATGAAACTTAATAATGAAGATTATTATATCATAATAATTTTAAAACTATTGCAAGAATCTGATAAAATATATTAGCTGTTTTTCCATAACTAAAGTATTAATAAACACTTCATAAATGTAAAGAGATATGCATCTCTATCTGGACAAAATACACCATAAAATTGACTTTAAGCCAACAATAAAAATATATATATATAATTTTACCTTCCATGTTATTAGAGTAATTGCATAATTCAGTCATAACATTATAAAAAAATACCTTGGCATAGTATTAAAATAATAAAACAAATTGAAAAATGAAATCCAGCAAATAGCAGACAAAAAAAGCTATGGAAAACCCTAACAGTGAAGTGTATTCAATGACCTTGGAGTAAATAAATTTCCATTATTTTAAAGTAAAAGAGTGTTTTCTTTTCTATCATCGTACATGACCAAAGATTTAATTTATTTTTCAGAAAGGCCTAATAATAAGTAATAAAATTGGATTAGTTATTTTCTTTTATGCTATTAACTATCAATTTATATATATATTATAACTGTCAGGGAAGATTGAGGAGTCTTACCGTATTTGCCGTTTAGGGCGCCACCAGGCCATTTGAACCTGGAAAATTTATATAGTAGGCAGATACGTACTATTAAGATCTAATTATATATATATTATGACCATTAGCCCATGCCACTAGCTTGAGGAGATGCAGAGATTTGTAATAAAACTTTTTAAAATATATTTTTAATATTAAACAAATTAAATAAGCCACTGCAAGTAATAACACGCAAAATATTTATTAAGACACATATATAAATATTTAAAATTGAGGAATAAATTTAGACTTTACTATTAATTTTAAATTATTATTTTATACAGTCTGCACAGATGGACATTTTAATAATATTTTTACTTTAGGATGTTGAGTATAGATAGGCTACATAGATTACTCAGTTAAAAACTTTTCAAAATCAATCATTCAATCTTAGACTAAAAGTTTGCAGCCAACACAATGCCTGCTTTCAGATATACAGATGCAACTAATGCAATATGAAGATGCTATCATAAAACCATGCTGTCATCTGCAGCATGATATTATTTGAAGGACATGATCCTTGTACAGGAATGTGCATCTGTCTGGTGAAGGAATCATGTATATAAAATATTTAAAGAGAAATGTATGTATGGGGGAAAGCAGTCTATCTGCCGACTTATAGTCCCTATCCATAGAGCTAAAGAGAGTCAATGTCACAGGAAATGCATATGTGTACATTGCAACATAATGACTACACATTTGGGTCATGAATTCAGTTGGGCTTTTTCCTGTATGCTAACATGCTTCACATTGCATTAATATAAACAGTCATATATCTCTTTACTAGCATCGACCTAAGACAAATAGTCTGAAAGTTAACTCTTTTAAAATAAATATAAACGATTTTAATTATAAACTTACTGATGGAATTGCTGAAAGAAATTTACAGTAAAGTAAATCCAATGGCACTCATCATACCAGTAAATACATTTAGACTCTCAGCATGAGGTGTCATATTTACCAATATATACATATATTTTCATGTATAAAAATACTAAAACATAATCAACATAATGAATCTATACAGCCATCTACATCCAACTTAAATTTAATACATTTCTAATAATTTAGTTAATAGATAAAAATAAATAAAATGAAACATAAAATAAATTATAACTGAAGCGCAAAAATAGATGTGATTAGCAAACATTATACAAAAAAATGAGTACTTTGAATTTGCATTCAGCCAAATAAGAAATTTTTTTACGGTTTACGTTTTGAAAAAGTTCTTTAGATAGTCAGATTAAGAGTTCATTTTAAAAATGTGTTTAGTAGGTACATTAAAAAAAAAACTTGTTTGAGAGATCTAAAAGTTCTTATTTATAAAAGTCTATACTTTTTGTTTGATCCTGGTGATTACTTAGACTTCATCTATTTTATGAATTCCCTCACTGATTATATTATTTGCCAAAGTTTCTTGGAGACGTAACTGCTGCAAGCCCTTCATTCTATTGGGAGTTTGTCTAAGCTAGCACAGATAAAGAAAATAAAATCTATTGTGTGACGCTTACATCATGAAGTCTGCAATATATCTAGCTATTAGATATTTTAACTGGTCAACATCGTTCTATGAATATTCAATCATCTCCTTTAAATTCAATTTTTTTTTTTATAGTATCTGACCTCCTTATCTCCAATCCTCCACATCAACTAACATGATGTCACTGATTCTAATGTTCCGTTTTTGGTCCATGCTGTGGCTTTGTGTTTGCATTGGTCAATCTAATTTTTTTCTTCTCTGACTTTTCTATTATACAGTGCACAAGGGCTCATCTGCTTAAGATTTAAACAATTCAAAACAAAGCAAAACTATCCATATAGATAGGAATTTTATGCACAAGCTTTCTGGCATCCATTGATTGCTTTTGTTAGTACAAGATGGCACTACTATATGGAGAGTTTTGCTTTGTTTTGAATTGTTTAATAACAATTATTGTGCTAGTATGAGATAGTGATAATGTGATGCTTAAGATTTAATTAACAAAACAATCACTTCCATTTTCAGATTCAAATATGAATTCTGAATAGAAATTAATTAACAACTTTTTCTTTTAAAAATATTCATCTATCTTTAGATCTTTTATTTTTTTCCAAAAAACGTATTTTCAAATACTTTTAAAAAAAAAACAAAACAATAGTTTTAAAGTTTTTAATCTGTGTGATATATATGTTAACATAACTCTTAATGTAATGGCATATGCATACCATTACAATATATATATATATTAATCATGAGTAACACTATCATTATTATAGAATAATTGTTAAAGCTTTATGGAAAATTTGCAATATTTATAAATATCTGTGTATTTGTGTATGTCAATTAGCATCATTTTATATGTATTTATACTTGTATGTTATGTGTAATCATTATTAAATAATTAATGAATAAATTATATAAATTTATTTATCATGTACCATTTTAAGCTGGTCTGACAGTTTTTTCTCACTTAAGAGAAATAGGATTGTAGCTGAATATATAGAAGGTATGTAACTGGTTATTTGATATGCTGTACTTGTATTGCATTCTCTTCTTGTACAGAGTGGCATCCTTATCCATAATGGATTTGTATAATTTTTTATTCATACTAAATGGATAAATATATATATATGAATAGTAGATTCAAGAGGTTTTCTGAATTAATCCTTCTGTATTGTGGCAGATTTTTTGTTCTCACTTACTTCAAGCTTTCAACTTTCCCTTTAATATTAAACCATTATTATTCATCATAATATAATAAATTTGGTTTCATTTGATAGATATTTTTGCTGAGAAATTCTAAAAAAATCACATTTAATTTTGGGAATTATTTTAAAAATTATATTTTATGTCAAAACAAAACATTGTTTTGTCATCAAATTTCATGTAGAGCAAATTCAATTTGCAAATTGAAATCTTCTTTATTTGAGATTTGTTTTAAAAATCTGAACACATTATTTTTAATATCTAATAAATTTAACAATTTATGCTTTAAAATTTTATATCTTTTAAATTGTACATTCACTTTTGTAATTTTTACAATAACACTAAATCTTGTAACAGACTGTTTCATGAAGACATTTCTAGTTACTTGTATTTCCTGAAACCATAATCCTATAGTAATATTATTAAGAAAAATATTTTTTATAATAAAAAAACATTTATGTAAAAAATAAACATGTAATAATATATATTTTTGATTTCAAATTATTATTATCCCAATTACGATACAAAAATGATTATAAACTTTCCAAAAAGTCAAGTTTTTAGACTATCACCATATTTCTCGAAGTAATCTCACAATGTTTAATATCACTAAATGTATAATAGGCACCCATCATTGGGTAGTTTAAAAAAACTATGAAGACATGTTTATTTGTTTATCTTGACATTTTTTGAATTTTTTTGAAATTAAAGTATTAGGAAAGTCATATGTATGAATTTTAAAGCTGTAAAAATTTTCAGAATTTCTGAGTAATGAAAAACACAAATTCAATTTCTTGATTTCTGCCCCAATAAAGCATTGTAATAAAAACACAAAGGGAGAAACTTTGGATTTATGATTAGAAGTAAGTTCCCTTACAGTATGTAAACATAAGAATGAGATGAGGTTCCATAGATAATGATTATTATTCATGATCAACACATTAATTTTAATAAAGTAATTTTTTTTACAAAGAGTAACTGTGAAACTTATTACCCATACCTTATTCATTCATGTGTAATATAAAAAACTAAATACAAGATATGTGTTTATGATACCAATACATATCATATTTCCAAACAACAATACACCTGTCTGCCATTAATGTGAATGCATAAAATATACACCCATAAACATTATTATAGGAATATGCATGAAATTAATCATCACAGTTAGGATCCTCTCTGCAACACAATATAATATATACATCAATAAATGGGTTTGCATATCTTTTTTCAACATAGCACAGAAAAGCACATCTGCTAGCATGCCTGTCATAATAAAATTTCAAATAAAGCAGGGATTCTGCATATTTAAGACAGAATAATATAAATGGAATTTAATTCCAACTGGGAATCATGTAACAACTACATTATTTTTTTATAATATTAATTTTATATAAATGTTATATACATACACAATCTACATTTTACTTTTTCATAAATAAATAACAGATAAATCTATGATTTCAAATTGATTATGTTCTACTATTACTAGAAAAAAAAAGTTATTATAAATATTTAACATTCATTCTTTCATCACATATAAATCAAAATGTAAATAATCATTAAAATTAAAACATTTATATTGTTTATGGATCTGTTTTAAATTCATATATATATTCATTCAAACCTATAGCATTTTATGTAAAAGTGTATATATATATAATTTAAATTTTAATAATTTATTTATTTGAATGATAAAGAATTTACTCCTGTAGTTATTAATATTAAATAACCACATGAAAATTTTATAATATCAAATCAAATTTTAAATCATATATACTCTTAGTATATTTAAATTATAATAAAAACCACAGTGTATATATATTATTTAGAAAGCACTTTAAAATAAAAATAATAAATAATTTAGATTCAGTATTTTCTATACTCAAAAATAGTTAAGTTGTCAAGCGTTGGTGGCCTAGCGGTTAGCATAGCTGCCTCATAGCTGCCTTCCAAGCAGCCGGTTTCGCTTTCGGGTCAACGCATTTGACATATGAAAAAAAATAATAATTAAGTTTAAGACAGTTTATTGAAGTTTATTGATTAAGCCACCAGAATTTATACACACAAAGTCGTTTTTAACAAAAGTTTAATTATAGTTTGATCAATATTTTAATCATTAGTGAAAAATATTCTTGGTTTGTTATATTTTAGAGTTTTATTATTTTACAGTTGTTTACTATGAATCCTGTTAATATTCAATATTTAAATTTTACTTAATAATTTACTGTTAATCACTTTGTAGTAAATCTTTTTGCATATTAATCAATTTGTTGTAGTGCTGATAATTTCTTGTGTTTCACTTAATTAAATTTATCCTGGAGACACTTAGCTAGTATTTTTACATATCTAGGCAAAAATCTTGATATTTAATATGATATTGATATAAAACACCCTTTACAGATTTTAGTTATGACCATTTTTACTTTTCAAATGCAGGTGATTCTCCTTCAGATTTAAAATATGTAGACTACAAAATTCCTAAGTGCAAGTTATCAAATTTATTGATTTTTAAAAATAATATCAGTGTATGTATCAGATTAACAATTTTTATTTTGTGCTTTATAAAATTCAAATATTAACAAATATTATTATTACTACCCTTTTAATTATTTGAAAATTACCTTGATAAATATTACAAATAACTAATAAAATGTGGAAATAATCAGTAACATGTATATTTTTATAACATATAAATAATAATAATAATAATAATTATTCACACACGATTGCTCATATTTAATAATTTAAATTATCTTAATCATTATTAAAAAATAACTACTAAGATATTTTAGATAATCATTAAAACGTATTTTTTTATAACATATAGTCAATAATAATAATAATTATTGACACACATTCACACACATATTTATGCGCAATATAATACAACACTGGCTTACCTATTCGCATTATGAGTTGATTATTTCTTAATTATATTTGTTTTGGTTTATTTTATTTAAATAGTCTATCTTCCCCTTATCCTACATAATTTGTCTCCAAAATAAAAATATTTGCTGTGTTACCCTCCCTTCCACTTTAACATGATATAAAATGATGGATCATTATATCAGCTTAAATGATTATAT
Source organism: Epiperipatus broadwayi (assembly GCA_028023455.1). Classification (NCBI taxonomy): domain Eukaryota; kingdom Metazoa; phylum Onychophora; class Udeonychophora; order Euonychophora; family Peripatidae; genus Epiperipatus; species Epiperipatus broadwayi. The sequence goes on along the minus strand of JAQFVV010012495.1, from coordinate 45,048 downwards.
CATTTTAATAAATATAATATTTAAATACAAGTATATTATCTATACTGAATGTAATGTAATTAAAAAAAGATTTGAACTTAGAACGTTCAAGCTCTCTGCCGTTATCTACTCTATTTTATACAACTGACACACATTACCATATACATGTGAAAAAGACAAATGATCTTCAGTATATATATATATTTCATGCTGAACCAGCACTTAACAGTTGGTTCAGATCATCATTTCACACACACACACACATATATATAATCACTGTTCAATTTATATTAAGATAGAAAATCTCTAAACTTTAATGAAAAGGATTTAATATTTTTCACTCTTCAACTCTTCAGCCAACCATATCATCAAAAATCTGATGATGAAACCTTCAAAGCCCTTGTTGATGTCAATATTATTGTCACACTAATGTTGACTTTAAGTCAATCTCACCCCTCATGTATATGATCTTAATATGCCCATTTAAATAAACAGAAGAGGGATGGACATAAAACAGCCTGAATATGTATAGTTTAAATACAAGTATATTATCTAAACTGAACATAATGTAATTAGAAATGATTTGAACTCAGAATTTTAATCTCCCTACAACTATGCACTGTATATTATACAAATGATACACATGACCACATACATGTGAAAAATAATTATTTCCAATATATATATATTTCATGTTGAACCAGCACTCATCAGTTGGTCCAGATAATCATCTCCTACACACACATATATAATTAGTGCTAAGATGTTGAGATTAAAATCTTTTGTTCATGTTTAAGTGAAAAGTTATTTTAAATTTAAAAAACATGATTGAAATAATATAGACTATTTTAGATTTAATATTTGCCAAAGAATATTTGTGTGCTGATTTGTATTACAAGAACAAGGTAGATATAAGATTTAAATTTAATAAATGATATAAAAGGTAATTATTTAAATTACATTTTTATTATTTTTATTAATAATAAATTTATTTTAGAAGTAGTTGAATTCAAGGTATTCAAAAACAATTGTTCAAGATGTGGTTGTACAAAGCAGACCTTGAAAAATTTTAGAATCACAGCATTGCTAAGGCTTGACCGAACATCATTTATTTTCCAGGGATGAGGATTGTTCACCCTTAACAAAAGAAAGCAGAGGAGTTGATAAGAAACTTTCGATCCAACTAGATCATTTTTTTAAATACAGTTTTTAAAAATGGTAATAATATTAATATTATTAACCATGATAGCCATCTAGATAAAGAGAGTTCAATAAAACGTGTGAAGCCTCTGTTCAGTTGCTTACATTACTGCTGAGTCTCTGTAGCATGATGTTAAATAATACAAAAGCCTAAAACAAAATAAAAGCCTATCTAAAAGAAAAGGAAATCTATTTTTCCCAAACCTAAGCATTGAAGACGTTAAATTTTAATGATATCCAGAGGTAGAATATTACTGCAGGAACCAATTAATAGTTTGTCAACATTTCCAAGAATTCTTAAATTTTTATGTTGATCTGTAATCATCTAAACAAGTTTCAGGAACAATAAACCTTTTTATTTTAACCAAGATGAATTCTCTTTTGGTAATCTTTGCTTTTCTATTTTGTCAACAATTATCACCTAGGAAATCTGCAGAAAATCAGATTGAAAATGTACTTTGAATTTAATACTTTAGATTTGAAAAAAAACAACAACATTATTTTCATTAATAATAATTTTATTATAAATTGTTGCTCCGTATTTGCTTTCTCTTAGATCATTCAAAGAAATGTTCTTTTAAAACAACAAGGAAAATGTTTGAAAACATTCCCTATAATATTTTTGGTGGGAATGATAATACTTATTAAGTATTGTGTTATTAAAATTTATTATCATTATAAACATTAACTCTTATAAATATGTCATTCTAGAGTAAAAGGAATTGTGGTGATATATAATGAGTCATTAAAGATGTAAGTACTAGAAGTAAGGTGTTGTTAAACATTGTTACATGAATAATTAGAATAGTTATGTGGTAACATAAAGATTTTTTATTTATATAAGAGATGGTTAAATTCCTCTTATGGCAAACTTGTTTTATCTGAGATGAAAATTCCTCTCATTGTGTAGCTATTTCATTTTTTTACATAAGAGATGGTAAAATTCCTCTTATTATATGTTAAATGAGAATGCACAACAATGTATGTAATAATATATTTACTTTTGTCACTTATTAAGTAAGCCATTACTTGTGATCTTAAATTAGCTTGTTCAGAAACTTCCTATATATTATTTTTATAAGTAGATAATTTTGATGTGTTCTTATAAAAAAAAAAAAAAATTGCAAAATATGTGTAAAACTCTATTTCAAATTGTTTATTAATTTTATTAGTAAATAATTATAATCCTTTTTTATATAACTCTAGTTAAGATATGTTTTCTTTCAGTTTATACAAAACATCACTGAACATAAATAACACCATTTCATTTTGGATATATATATATTTTTAATACTTTGAAAAGTGATAGTAACTTCATGTTTGTTTTTAATGATAGTGTGAAATCAGTTAAATGTATACATTTTTTATTATTTTGGTTTTCATGTATTTTCTTTATAAGGTTGACACTAATCATTACTTTAAGTCACATGTATTAGATTTCCTATGACATTTTGATATTTGTCCTGAGATATTAAATAAGCATCCACTAAAGTTTTCTTTTGCATAGCTATATTAAATAGCTACTAGATGTTATAACATTGTAATATAAAAAGGATGATGTTTATATTAAAAGAAACTATATTTATTCTAAATATATTTCAAGACCAATAAAATGTTCCTTTGATTTTGATGTATATTTCTTTGAAATATGCACATACATAGAAGTGAGGTGCTTGTCATTATTGACCTATTATTTATGTTACAGTTTTTGGCTTGATAAGTTCATAGGAAATATTAAATAAAAAAAGCCAACCCTACTTCTCCATTATTTCTACATTTTTTTTTTCGTAAATTTATTTTATTGATCAGTGTGCTACATTTCCTTTCACTACAAAATTGTAATGAGAGTTCAGTGTCTCAACACGGCAGTAGCAATGAACTATGGGAAACAAAGTTTCTTGATCGCTATATTGTATAGTATTAATACATCCAAATTAAAGATATATATTAAAAAAAAAATCTTAAAACATAACAATTGGCAGTTCTTCATTTAAAGTTGGAAAGACCAAAATTATATAATATATATTTTCTCTAAATTCTGCTTCAATTGTGAATTGTACAACAAGTTGTTAGACAGCACAAATGTTGCTGAGCACGATGGCATATTTTTACATATACAGTACATTTTAGATATCAACATACATGGAATATTTGAGAAGTCAATTTCTGAATTATTTACCATTACAATATATATATAAACAATTAAATAACTATAAATAGATAATTATATAGATTGACAGCCATAGACAAATAGACAGACAGATACATTGAAAGATAAAATCGTAGATATTTAGATGGATAGTTGGATAGATAGGTAGATAGACTGATTGATAGATTGATTGACAAATAAAAATAAATTGTTATATAAATTGACAAATAGATAAATTACTAGATAGATAATTGTATACATAGTTAAAATATAGAAATCCCTATGGAATAGATAAATAGATAATCGTTATCAAAATGCAAATAATGAAACTTTAATCCATTCTGCTGTTTTTCATATATTTAAATAAATCACATACTATAATATGAAACAAAATATGTGTACATTTTAGTGATAAGTATATATATATATATAATTAATGGTGTGTAAGAATATTTTATTTTATATTATATTGTGTAATTTATTTTAATAGATAGATAGGTAGATAGATATAAAAGGATAGATGAATAAATGGATAGATGGTCAAACAGGTGATTAGATAAACAGACAGAATGATAGACAGGTGGATGGATAAACGAATGGAGGGATGAATAGAAAACAGGAAAATAGATAGATAGATAGATAGATAGATAGATAGATAGATAGATAGATAGATAGATAGATAGATAGACGGACGGACGGACGGACAGACAGACAGACAGACAGACAGACAGATAGATAGATAGATAGATAGATAGATAGATAGATAGATAGATAGATAGATAGATAGATAGACATACGGTTTTTATAGAACTCAATGTAAAGAAAAAAAAAGTTGTTCAGAAATCTTTAATAGGTAAATTATAAAGAAAGTATATTTTATAAATTTACTAAATGATAATTATGTAAAACTTTAATATGTGTTAGTATTAAATATGCACACATTATATAATTCGAATATGAAATATTGAACAATTAATTATCTTTAACAATTCTATAAATAATAACAATTTTATTAAATCTTCAAACGTTCAAGATAATTGTTCAATATTTCATATTCGAATTATATAATGTGTGCATATTTAATACTAACACATATTAAAGTTTTACATATTGTATCTATAACACACATTTATTTTGTTATATATATATATTAAATGATAATTAGCAATATTTGGAACAAAATTTATCATTTTTGTTTTACATTCTAGCTAATTATAGTTATATACCTGTTTGATGGCAAATACTGAATGATTATCCAGATGGCATATGAGCCACTTAACTGAAAAATATTTGTCATTCTAATTAGAACTTGAAAGAAAAGACAGATTTCCTTAGTTCCAATTTTTGCCCACTATTTGAATGAAAGCTTGCTAATCCAATGCTGGCTACATTCATAAGATTTTTAGATATTTATATATCATAAAGCTAACAATGTTTATGTATGTTTTCTGTATAAATTTTCTGCTGTTTCAAAAAGGTGACGTTTGATAACATTTACAATGGAGGTTGTGGTTAAATTACCATAAAATTTACGTTTGGAGCTTTGAAATCATGTTGAGCTTGCTGAGTCATTTCTGTGACTATATTTAATAAATATTTAGTGGCTATGGTTGTTGAAATCTGATGTTATTTTCTGGGCTAGTGATGACATCAAATCTGTATTATCAGAATAATATCTCTAACAAAAAAATATTTGATTTTTATTATTGAATGTTGTGTTTAAAATATCAAACATTTCTAAAAAGAGGATTGAGATTTAATGGTAGCATTATTGTATATTTATGTAGTATTTGATATATATATATATTGTGACCTGCTTATAGCTAGCAATCATCATTCAATCTGTTTCACACACTGTTATATTGTATCCTGCAACCTCCACTTAACCAATCAGCCTACATGCTTGGGTGCCATAATCTGCCTCTGACCTTTTCTTGGATCAACACTAATCAAGACTTACATTTGGGGCTATAATCAGCCTTTGGGTCCTTCTCTTTGAATGCTGGAATCATATACAAATCTGGCCACATATTTCATGGCACGAAATCCACCCTTTGTAACCTTCACTACCCAAATAATCAAGAATATAAGCATAAAGAAACAAAAATGTTAAACTAATAAGATGATTCCTTTATTGAATAAAACTAGCATGAAACTATAGATCTAAAGAAGATCACAAGGTGATTAATAAAGATAATAATTTCTGGTCAAACCAGCTTTAAAATCCTCACAACAAACAAACAAACCAAATATGATGAAATAAATGTAATATTCATCAAACCAATAAATAATTAATAATTAACTAGTAAAATGAAATGAATCTAAGAATGAAGAGAACAGAAATGAAGATGTATGAGAATAATGAATGATTAAGGTAATGATAGAATAAAAGAGTTCATGAATAGTTAAGATGATAAAAGAATAAAAGTTAATGAATGATTAATCAATTATGATAATGAATTACTGTCAAATGAGAATGAATAAATAAAAGGATGATCAAGATAAAATTGAAGAACAATGTTAATGATGGAGACTGAAATCTTAAACTATAAACTAATATTGTATTAAATGGTAAGAAGATAAGCTAAATAAAAATAGGGATTCTAATCTTGACACAACCAGAATATTTATCATAAAGTCAAAACAAGCTATACATTTTATGACAAAAGAAGTAATTTATACCTTAAAGTTTGGTTGACTTTCATAAACAGTGAAAATAATCTACTTTCAAGTCTAACTGTAATAAATAACTAGCTATAAAATTTACTACAAATTCAAATTCTACCTTGAAACTTAACAATTAATTCTTCTCAGGGTTCAAACAACTCAGAGATTGTTATACAAAATATACTTGGGTCAGTGAGAGGGATTTTGTCACTACCTTAATATAATGCACAAAATAGCTCTTAATATAAACTCAAATTAACAACTATATTTAGCAGTTCCACATAAACTTTATAAACTAAATAACTATTATAAACTTTAAAATTTAAAAAATAGGAATAACTTTTTTGTTTTTTGATAATTTTAACTTTTTAATAACTAAACACAATAACTTACCAAATTCCTTTTCTCAAAATAATTATAAACTATATGATCAAGATCAGTGAATGATAGCTCTGTGGGTTCAATTAAACTGATTAAACCAATATTAAGTGTTTATCTTTTAGTATATCACTTAAAATAATATGTACTCTTAATATTTTAATTGTTAAGTGATGATGCCTTAGATGTACTCATAAATTATAGGGCTTAACATAATTATTATGATATGCCAACCTATAGTTAATTGTACTATATTGGTCAATGATGATTTCAATATAATCATCTGATAAGTTGATAGCAATAACAATAATAGTGTGTATGGTGATTAGCAATAAGACTACAGGCAACTAAATAAATTTTTAAACACAACAAAATTTATTTACAATATTTACAAATTTATTTCAGACACATTGTCTGAAATAAAACCAATACATTAAATTAAACTTAGGAATGGAAAATACTTGTATCCCATTTACTATACACTCAGTAAATGAGACAAACTAATACAGTGATATTTATAGTATCACTATTATTATCGAATAAGTTTCTATAATTATTCTATCTTATAGAATAAAAGATTTAAACTTTATTGAAGCTAAATTAGCATTTAAATTATAAACAAAATGTATTCAGATCTTTGGGATATACACAACTTTTTAAATCTAAAAACTTGAAGTTATGATTTAGTGTATTAAATAGTAGCTATTTCATTTGCCAGAATATGATAAGGGCAAATATCATATACAGCACAATTAATAATTTATGATCTTTTAATATGAAAAGATTCATTGTATTGATGTGGGAACAGACATTGTAAGTCAAATACATATATGACCCTAAAACATTACTTATGTTCACAACCTGATTACTGAATATTTAAGTGATCTTACTGATCCATCGGCAAATCACTACTTGATGAAGATAAATCCACACTGCCCACATGCACTTCTTGCTCTTACATCTAGAAGTTCTACAATCACTAGTAGGTTTTGGTTTGTCTATAAACTGATGAAGATCCTACAACATCATAAGACACTATTCCAATTAGGCAAACACTATAGATAGACCAGTGTCCTTTAATCTAACTTTATCTTATCCTTGCTATATGATTTTGAAATACTAAACTTCATCATACATGGTTGAAAACTAACTCTATAACCTCATGAGGGATCAAACAATAAGGGGAGGCTCTACAAAACAACATGATAGTTGTATAATAATATGGCTAATTCTAATACCTCTCCATAGGTATAACATGTGGGCTTGGCCTCATCATGGGAAAAATAGAATTCAGACCATGGATATCCTCTTTTGAGATTAATTATGCTAACTATGCATTAATTATTACTCAGCCTCAACCATACCATCTTCTCATGGAATCAGCAATGGGTGATTCTCCATCAACTCATGCTCAATATTAATATTAATATTACATTCAAATATCAGCCTTTCAAGCCAATTGTGCATGCGCTTTGCAAGTGTTAATAATAAATGCTTTCCTTTCCAACACAAGATATAGTATTTATGCAGGAATAAAATGAATCCACTTATCCCTACAACTCAAATGCTTATATATGAGAAAATCTGAAGTACTGGCAAGGAAAGTGTGTGGCAGATACTTATCAGCTAAAAGCTGTCACAAACCATTCTCAATATTATAGCAAGGTAAAATAACACTAACAATAAAAGTGGAAAAATAAATATTCTATTTCACAATGCAGAAACTATTAATGTATTAATAGACAAACCAAAATGTATGTCAAATGATCATTAATTATTTTAATATAACAATTATACTTTTGTTATAGCAAGCACTACACATGTAAACAATGAAGATCAACCTGCATTTATATTCAAAGTGGACATGTTCATTCCTATGCAAAATTAAGAAATGAAAAAGGCTTAGATCATTTTTTTTCATATAAGAAAAATAATTGGGTCATTATAGTATATCTTTGACAAAATGTCTGTTTGTTCACCCTTTAATAATACCCTGAAATCTGTTTTAAAATGCGAGAGGTAAATATCTCTCTCTCTCTCTATCTATATAAATGATATTTAATAATATGTTTTCCCATAATTGGGAAAATAGCAAAAAATATGTGTGTAATAAATGTATATATTTTTATACATCTCTACATCCCTTTTACCAAATATATTTTATACCACAATAAATATATATAATAAAAGAAACCTGAATAAAACACATGACAAATTTATACTGTAATATACATACATAGTAATAACAACAAAAAAAATAAACAAACATTTTCTCCCATTAGATTTTATACTATTAGTCAAAGTTTATTTCATCCTTGTGAGCTAAAATAATAAGAAAACTGATATTATGATGAGTAAACATTCCTAAAATAATGCATATATATATAGTGATTATCCTGTACCGATGTCAGCATAGTGAGATAATATTTAAACACTTTCACGTGTAGCACAATAAAATTATTTTATCCACATTTTAATCCAGATAATTTTCCTTCAAAAATGACTTTAGAGTTTCATTACAATTAACACGTTCGAATTTTTAAAATTATTTATTGATTTTGTACTTCCATCCGCGGTAATATCTGTAACACTTTAAATAATCTGGGCATTTTTAAAACATTTTTTTTTAATATCATTAAAATGCATGCTTCACAATAAAACTTTAAAAGTAAATATTTATTTTATTTCAATTTTATCAGCAAAAACTATGGTTTAGCAATATTAAAAAGAATTTATTCAATTATAAATACGATATCCTTGGCATTTTTAATTAATCCGTAACTTTCCATTTCTATCATTAAGCAAATTTACACTAAAATTTTCATTTGGCAGATGAGTTTTCTTTCTTAAGACAGAATAGGAAATAAAATCACACAATTTTCTTTTAACTTTATTAAAGTTATATGATTCAAAAATGACTTTTTTGATTTGTTTACTTTATCTCTTGACATTTTCTTTGAAATTATTTTGAATTATTTTATTGAAATTATAATTTACAAGCAAAGTATTCTTTTGCTGGATAATAAGAGTGGTGTGAAAAACAAACATTGTCAGCTTTTTCTTTTAAATGCAAATAATTTACGCATCATTTTTAAATCTGAGAATTTAAAAGTATAAACAAAATAAAAGTAAAAGCTTACTTTCTCTGGAGTTGTTCTTGGTTTGAAGTAATATTTATTGAAGTAAATTATTATCCAGATGGTTCCTGTTTCTCCTTTATAGTATGACTTTCAGGAACTATCAAATCAATGGAAAAATGGTGTTGAAACGATTACAAGGCTTTAAGATTTTCTATTCCATCATTTTAAATAAACAATATTTTATAATCCCATTCAAATAGATTCCAAATTTTTTTGATTTTCAACTTTTTTTTCTTCCTTATTTTATAAGATTAGAGTTGAAGTCTGTTGATACTAATTCTTTTTTCTTAATCCCCCCCCCTACAACTTTGTTATATCATATATAGTTTGTCTTACAATGCATTGTGGTAACAAATGGATCAATAACCTTAGTGTGAATATTATTAATATTACTCCTCCTGGCTTCATTTTTAATAACTACCCATACTATACAAGCCTGTTTCTAATCCACTACAAAAAAAACATGCTTAAGAAATTGATTATAACCATTCATTTTACAAGATTTAATAAATGTAATTTATTTATTTGTTTATTTCAATTGCTATTCAACAATAATAAAACAGCAATATATTTATCTCCCAATTAATAATAATACTTTTAATTTATTATTTTATCCCTAGTCAAAGCCTACACTGGGTTTGAAATCTCTTCTCCACTCAAGCAGATTTCCTAGTGCATCCAGAACAGTCTTTATTTAAAGCCACTCATTAAGATTTTAATGCCAAATATATTTTTTATGATTTAAAATTTTGGATTATTTAATACAGGGACCTAAATAAAAGGTCACAATATATATATATTGTAAGGGGCACATATGCACGTTACATTATTTTTTATTAGTAAACATAAAAAAAAAAAGTTCGCCAATAAAAATTTCTTTTTTAAGAATTAAAAACTGAAGATTAAAAAATCATCTTAAACTCGCATATATATAAAATCGCACAGATAAATAATGATTAAAATAAAACTTTATTAAAAAAAGAGTAGTTTAAAACTAAATTTTCAGAAAACATTTAGAGATAAAAATATATGTTTAAGTTTGAAAACAAATTAATTAATCTTTTGTAAAATGGAAATGATTATTTTAATTAGTAAACTAGCCTTTGGGAATTTAAATGTATAAGCATCGGTCAGATAGGAAAACAATAGAAACTTTTAGCAAATGAAAGAAATCCATCGGAAAATCAGACCTCAACAAAAAGGTTTTCACCATCATGATGTAATGTTGAGTTAATCCACAAAATTATTATAAAAGGAAAGGTAGGAAAATAAATTAATTAGTTATTACGATGTGACTATATGTGTTAGTGTGGAGTTGAAGAAGAAGGGATTGAAAATATGCACTCTTCAATCCCTTCAGTTTTGTTAAAAAAAAGAGAGAAATGATATCGTTTTTTTTTCTACATTAAGGACCAACTAAACTAAAAGACCTCTGGATAAATAAATAAAAAACAACGGCTAACTCAACCAATCTTTTTAGGGCGGCATGGGAATTCATGTTCAAATGGCAAGCAACAGATAAAAATGAACTGTTTTAAACCGTAAGAACTTTATAATTAATGAACATTAAATTAAAAACTTTCCGTATTTAAAATAATTAAGAAATAGAATCCTATCTGACCAACGTTATTTATTAATTAGTTATAATTTTATTTAATGTATTTCTTTTGTAAAATCATTTCCATTTATTTATTTATTTGTTCTTTAAGTTTTATTATGATTTCTGTTTTTCATTAAACTAGTTATATAAATATTAAACTTAAGTCGGGAATGAATGGCTATATAGATTTGTAAAGTTATATTAGGGGAGGGTAATCTTAGGTTATTCATTTTGTAGTTGAATTAGGTCAATGGATTGGATATATTGGTGTAATTAGTAGATGTAGTATGAGATTCGCTATGGGCAGAATCACTATTATATGCCGCACACTTCCATTTTGCCTATGGAAGGGATTATAAGATGTAGATGCTGTTCCTTTCGATGGAGTTTATTTTTATTGCTCTTCTTGTCTGATAGATGTAATATTCCTATCTGATGAGAAGCAGTTTCTTCTCTTAACCTAATTGTGCTGCCATATTCATATTACATTGAACACATCGATATATCAGATGGATTGAAGTTTGGTTTGATTGTGAACCTTTGGCCTAAGGTTAAACAAGGATTGAATATTTTCTTTTCAAATGCAAATCTATGTAGTCTATTCATACTCGACACTCTAAATAAAGATGCATTAAATTTAAGTTGGGTATAGATGCTTGCATGGGTTTGTGACCGATTGATTATGTTTTTGGTTTTCATATTCGATCAAAATATATATAGACATTCGGTAAATACTGATACCTTATGGTGAATATCTAAAATGTATTTATTCGGATGTCTTTTAAGTTATTGGTGTTAATGCAAGCATCTTATGGTGAATGCTATTGGGTTACTTATAAATTTCCCTCTGCAATTGACGGTATCAATGATTTTGTATTTTGATCGTTTATGTTTATTTTGAAATGTTTTTGACCATGGAATCTATGTAACTGATCTATACTCAACATTTTTAAACAAATCTGTGTGAACTAATAATAGTATAAAATTTAAAATGTAAATTAAAAATCTAAAATAAAAGTAAAAATAATGTTAAATGTTAAAGTAAACATATTAAAATAATAATGTTAAATTTTATATATATATGTGCGTAAATAAATTTTTGTATGTTAATTACTGACAGTGGCTTATTTTATTTAATTTTTTAATATTGAAATATAATTAGATAAGATATGATATTATTAAATCTCTGCTACTCCCTGAGCTAGTGACATGGGCTAATGACCATATATCAAAATATATTTATTAAAATAAAAAAAAAAAGTTTTTTTTGACTTACGTATCTGCCTACTTTATAAATTTTTCTAGGTTCAAATGCCTAGATGGTGCCCTGTAGTGCAGATCACGGTAAGCTGCTATTATCCGGATCCTTACAACTGGCCACCCAACTCGGGCCGATCTATTAATAAAAACCACATATACCCTGAGTAAATTTCTTTTTTCAAAATGAAATATTTTTATCTGTTACATAAAGTCGTATACTTTAAATCTTATAAAAGCACTGCCAGAAGAAATTGTGCATATATATTAAACACGAGAAAGTATAAATAATTTTAAAACTAATTTTTGTTTAAAAAAAAAGTCAAAAGGTTGTAATAAATATGTTTTTTTTTGTTTGTTGATATATATTATGCTTTAAGGTGTATAGACATGCACAGCCACGTAAGTTTATGATCGAAATGTGGTACCTTACGATGAGTACCGTTGGGAATTTACTTCAGTGTAATCCTATTTAAGCATTTTAATCAGTCATAAATAAGTTGGTGGTATTTATAATTGTGCTGCAAATATACATGTATAAATCCATTATCTTTCAAAACATATTTAGTTCAATGCAACCTTCTTAAATAAATAATTTAAATAACTTGCTTGTCATGCTGTGTGTAAAAATAAAATGTATAAAAAAAATAATAGAACTCTTGTGGGGAGGAGGTGTAGATGTGGATGGTCCTTAGAAAAACGATAGTCAACATTTTTTTTGTATATAGTCTTTATACTCACCGAATGTTTTGTAAATTTTGTTAATCGTGTACCGTAATTACTAACCCTAAGTAAAATATTTTTTTTTTGTTCATTTTTTTTAAAGCAAGTTTACTGATATGTAACGGGCACATACATATGTTACATTATTTTTTATTAGTAAACATAAAAAAAAAAAGTTTGCCAATAAAAATTTTTTTTTTAAGAATTAAAAACTGAAGATTAAAAAATCATCTTAAACTCGCATATATATAAAATCGCACAGATAAATAATGATTAAAATAAAACTTTATTAAAAAAAGAGTAGTTTAAAACTAAATTTTCAGAAAAGATTTAGAGATAAAAATATATGTTTAAGTTTGAAAACAAATTAATTAATCTTTTGTAAAATGGAAATGATTATTTTAATTAGTAAACTAGCCTTTGGGAATTTAAATGTATAAGCATCAGTCAGATAGGAAAACAATAGAAACTTTTAGCAAATGAAAGAAATCCATCGGAAAATCGGACCTCAACGAAAAGGTTTCACCCTTATGATGTAATGTTAAGTTAATCCACAAAATTATTATAAAAGGAAAGGTTGGAAAATAAATTAATTAGTTATTGCAATGTGACTATATGTGTTAGTGTGAAGTTGAAGGAGAAGGGAATGAAAAGACGCACTCTTCAATCCCTTCAGTTTTGTTAAAAAAAAAAAAAGAGAAATGACATCGTTTTTTTTTCTACATTAAAAACCAACTAAACTAAAAGACCTCCGGATAAATAAATAAAAAACAATGGCTAACTCAACCAATCTTTTTTAGGACGGCATGGGAATTCATGTTCAAATGGCAAGCAACAGATAAAGATGAACTGTTTTAAACCGTAAGAACTTTATAATTAATGAACATTAACTTAAAAATTTTCCGTATTTAAAATAATTAAGAAATAGAATCCTATCTGACCAACGTTATTTATTAATTAGTTATAATTTTATTTAATGTATTTCTTTTGTAAAATCATTTCCATTTATTTATTTATTTGTTCTTTAAGTTTTATTATGATTTCTGTTTTTCATTAAACTAGATATATAAATATTAAACTTAAGTCGGGCGTGAATGGCTATATAGATTTGTAAAGTTATATTAGGGGAGGGTAATCTTAGGTTATTCGTTTTGTAGTTGAATTAGGTTAATGGATTGGATATATTGGTGTAATTAGTAAATGTAGTACGAGATTCGCTATGGGCAGAATCGCTATTATACGCCGCACACTTTCGTTTTGCCTATGGAAGGGATTATAAGATGTAGAACGCTGTTTCTTTCGATGGAGTTTTTTTTTATTGCTCTTCTTGTCTGATAGATGCAATATTCCTATCTGACAAGAAGCAGTTTCTTCTCTTAACCTAATTGTGCTGCTGTATTCGTATTACATTGAACACATCGATATATCAGATGGATTGAAGTTTAGTTTGACTGTGAACCTTTGGCCTAAGGTTAAACAAGGATTGAATATTTTCTTTTCAAATGCAAATCTATGTAGTCTATTCATACTCGACACTCTAAATAAAGATGCATTAAATTTAAGTTGGGTATAGACGCTTGCATGGGTTCGTGACCGGTTGATTATGTTTTTGGTTTTCATATTCGATCAAAATATATATAGACATTCGGTTAATACTGATACCTTATGGTGAGTATCTAAAATGTATTTATTCAGATGTCTTTTAAGTTATTGGTGTTAATACAAGCATCTTATGGTGAATGGTATTGGGTTACTTATAAATTTACCTCTGCATTTGACGGTATCAATGATTTTGTATTTTGATCGTTTATGTTTATTTTGAAATGTTTTTGACCGTGGAATCTATGTAACCGATCTATACTCAACATTTTTAAACAAATCAGTGCAAACTAATAATAGTATAAAATTTAAAATGTAAATTAAAAATCTAAAATAAAAGTAAAAATAATGTTAAATGTTAAAGTAAACATATTAAAATAATAATGTTAAATTTTATATATATATATGTGCGTAAATAAATTTTTGTATATTAATTACTGGCAGTGGCTTATTTTATTTAATTTTTTAATATTGAAATATAATTAGATAAGATATGATATTATTAAATCTCTGCTACTCCCTGAGCTAGTGACATGGGCTAACGACCGGATATCAAAATATATTTATTAAAATAAAAAAAAAAAAAGTTTTTTTTTGACTTACGTATCTGCCTACTTTATAATTTTTTTTATGTTCAAATGCCTAGATGGCGCCCTATAGTGCAGATCACGGTAAGCTGCTATTCTCCGGATCGTTACAATATATATATATATGACACATATAATATTTGTTTAATTAACTAAATGTATATATATATTATATTTAAGTAATATTTGATTAATTATATGTTGTGTCAGGCACTCTATGAGTGACCACACACAAAGTGGCTATAGTTGAAGCTACAGCTCAGTTATATATTATAAAATTATTAATCTATGTAGTTATTATATAACCAAAACAGTTAATGGGCTATGGAATATAAGCATAGTATAAAATGGATGAGGTTGGTCTGTGTATATATTTCTTACCCCCACACACTTAAGAATAAAGCAATATTAGCTACAAATTGTAAATTGATGCATATGTATGTATTTATATGCTACAATATTTTTGTTTTATTTTACTTTTTTATTTTAATAAACATAACTGTCCCACATTTAAATTTTGTTTTATTTTCATTTTTTATTTTTTTGTAAAAAGTTGTTTATGTGTCAGAACATGTTGTATAAAAAAGGAAAAAATATGAAATATTAAAAAAGTAAATGTAAATGTTCCAACGTGTCTATATTTTATTTTGTTTTTTAAATTAACAGATTTTCTATGCTAATCCATTAAGAAAAGTCAGGTGGCCATTGTTTTACCAAACATAAAATAACACTAATGGATTAATGGTTATCCTGCTTTGTATTATTATTTTTATGAACAAAAGAGTTCAAAGAATTTGGGTGCTAATGCGTATATAGAAAAATCTTGCTTATTTGTTATATAGATATTTTTAGTTGTAATTTATTGCAAAAGAATTTTTCTTTGTATAAAAATTTTAAATCCATGTTTATCAATAGAGTAATCTGAGTCAACCCCAATAAAATTAAATTAGAAAAAAAAAGTAAAACTATTTAAAGATAAAATTCTTTAAAAGAAAATTATGTGCATTGCTTAAATCAATTAGCCATCAAAATAAAGCTTGAGACAATTATTTGAAGAGGGGTATCCAAATTCACTGTGTAATGAAGGTGCTATATATACTGTTCACCAAGCGCTTAACATATTCTTCTTCTTCTTTCAGAGATATTCCTTAGACATATTGCAGAAAGGTATTCTTGGGAGATATTCCAAAGTCATGGTCAGAGAGATCTAAGCTTATTAGATCATATTAGTATTGCATTACTACTAATCTTACATGTTTGGTTAGTGCAATTATCCATCACTTCAAATTTAATGCAGAGGTTACTTATGAAGACTACCATTGCTATGCTGCACTACATAGTAATTTGATGATTATTGCAGCAATCATTGTGGAAGAGATTGAGGTTGGCAAAATCTTGCATTGCTAATGAGCTCCTGTCACTTTCCTAAGTATTTCCAATTATATGCTGCAATGATCTCATATTCAGGTCACAATTCAGAAAATGACGACTGTTAATATTATATTAAAGGAACACGTTGAGCATATAGTCAAGTCTCTACAGAAAATCATTTTTAGTAAAGGTAAAATAGCAGTTTTTGCATGATTGCCACAGCATTGAACCTAAAGTCAGGGTGAAGACCATTTATACATCAGCCAGTGGAGATCATTATGGGGTAGAAGACTAATTCAGTGCACTCGTCCAGCTCCATCCAAGCTATTGAAGTGTAGCCACCCAGGTCCAGCCAATGATGATAATGATGATGATGATCACCAGACTGATGTAGTGTTAAGAAGGAAGTAATTACCGCCCTTTTAACCAGATTTATAGTGCATTCGGATACTCTAAGTCCAGATGAAGTCTCAAGATTCCAGAGGATAAAAATCTATTTTAATCATTTAATATTGGTTTTGTTAAATATTATTTATTTATGTTTTTATATTATACATCTATAACTTATTTAAAATCTAATTATGCTAGGAAAGTTATTTGTCGATCTAGTACATGTATGTTAAATTATTTATCTGCTACGTGCAGGATTCTTTCATCATGCTACATTTAGCTTAAAATGTATGTAACTATAAGATAAGTATGTGTGTCTTAAATCGTATTTTATTAATGTTTAAAATCATTCAAATGTATATAAGTTAAGTAAAGATAAAACACATAAAATATGGTTTTACTTTGAATTCAGATCACTTCATCCAAACATATTTTAATAAATTAAGAGATAGAACTACCAAATTAAGCAATTCTAATTGTATTATAATGTGTGGAAAATGGTTTGAATTTTATGTATATATATACACACACACGTAATCGGTGGTGGGTTAATGGGGTTTAAGAATTACTGATTTATATATGTTAATAAATCTTTATCTACTTATTTTACAACTTATTTCATTGTGTGAGTGTTACATTTATTTATTTCTTTTTCTAATAATATAACAAAGTAAATATTTCTGAGAGCGGCTTTAATTTTTTTTATAACTTAAGATAAAAGAGGACTGACATAGCATAATGGGATATGACTTTATCGAGCATTAGAGAGTTGATATCATGCAAATGTATTAGTATAGTTGATAGATGTTTTGTAATGGGTTGGTAGTTGTATATCCTTTCAGGTGGGGATTTTCTCTTTGTGGGAGTGGCATGTAAAGACATGCATTAATCATGGTCTTTCAAAGATATGCAGCAGCTAACTTCTTGATGTCCGTGAACATGGTAATGAAATAATCAACCATGGTCCAAGATATTGTTTAATTAACAATTATTTTATGCATGATATGTATGCTTAAAATTTAAAACAGGGTGCAGGTTTGCCTGGTACAATATATACATACACATCATTAGTAGAAATGTTTTTCATTTTTGGTTGAATTTCATACATATATGTTAAAATTTTCTTATTTCATATGTACATGAACTATGATTAAAATATTGTTACTAATAATGACTAGGTTATATTTATTTTTGAGTTGTGTTTTTCCTCCCTAAATATTAACATATTTTTAATGAAATAATGCTAAATATATACAATACATTCATACTGCTATCACTACAATTACAGTATTTTTGGAAAAGGTTTGGAAAACAATTGTATTGTCTTTAATTTTTTGCTTTCTATAGATTGGAATAAGTGAATATTATTAGTTATAGCGCAATGTAATTTATACCTTAATAATTTTATTATGTACTTTATATTGAATCTTATTTGTATTTTTCTATATATTACAGCACATTATTTAGGTGAACGATGCAAAAAATCTGAAGATTGTGAAAAAGGTGTTTTTAATAGCTGGTGTTCTAAACCCAACCCCCAATCCGCCCAAGGTATTTGCATTTGTCAAGCAGGTTTTCAACAAGAAAACAATGATTGTGTGCCACGTAAGTATTCAAAAGCATTTATGTTGAATTTTTAACATTATAAAGTAAATTTAGTTTATTAGTAGTAACTCAGTTTCAATTGTGTATTTATTTATATAACTATGCTAATCATTATATGCTACTTTAGAACTCTAGTAATGAACAATAAGCATTATCATAAACAAGTAAAACCATGACTAATATAAAATGACTAGATTATTCTTAGCAAACATCTATTCAAACTTTTAGAGCCCTGGATTAAGGGATATTATGATGCCTCAAATGTCTGTGATATTGTTTTCCATTCTTATGACTAGATACATCTTCCTAATTTATGATAGTCAGATATTACACTGTTGTCATAACAACATACTGGAATTTTCTGAATTGATCATGATTTAATTTGCATGTGTATTTTTGTTTTAAATTATCAAGCTATAATAAAACAATAACTCATTTCTAGATTATTAATTAATAAAATGTTAACTAATTATGAAGATAGAGTCTACAATTCAAAAATTACTTAGTCACACAATAAATAATATTAAAGTAATAAAGTAGAATTAATATGACATTCAGATTCTTTATGCAATATATAAGCAGTTGTGATAAATTTTAGTTATGAATATGAGATAAAATTGGGGCAAATGAAGTAATTTAATAGGCTATAGCATTGAATTATTGTAATGAAAAGAATTGAGATTTGTTACTAAGTTTGAATTAATAATAATTGTGAAATGCAATAAAAAATAGTCTACATGTAAAAAAAAAAAAAAAAACATGACAGAAACAATGAATTAGGTAAAGTGGGTTTTAGTAAATATTAATTCTAGATTCAGATATAACTGTAAATTATTGACTCACCACATTGGGCTATATGAGATTTTTCAAATAATGTATTTTGTTAAAGGTAAACATAAATATGTATTGATAGTAGAAAAGAAATAGAAAAAGTAAATGAGATATAATGTATTATTATTGTTGTTTATACATATATAAACTAGATCTACTCGGAGAATTCTACAAGTGGGTTTTGTTTCTTATAATTATATTATATATATATATAGTTTATATATATATATTACAGTGTAATTCTCAGATATGTTATATTTTGTACCAATCGCATCTCTAGTGTATATAAGGAATAGCAGTTAATACCTCACAATTTATTTATTCACCCTCTATACAGAATAGCAAATAAATCTTTATATATATATATATATTTATATAAGTGTTTTCATGGGTTGCATATATAAAAAACCATATTTTACATATTCATCCATGTAAGATTTTAATTTAAAAACTCCAATGTTTCAACTTGATCAAACAAACCCTAAACTGGAATATATATATATGTAAAATACAATACCCATTATAATATATATATATATAAATTAACGGTAAATGCAATAATGTAGTCTAAATTTTTTTATAGCACTTTCGATTACATGGTAATCCTCATCAGTTTTAACTGAATTTCAAATTTTTTAAACTTAATGTTAAGTATATTTCCATAATCTGTGTATGGCCAAGTTCGTAAATTGCCTATAAATAACATCATTCTTATATTCTTATATTTATCAATTAATATTGCCTCTTTAATTTTCCTCTTTTTATGATTTCTTTCTTCCATTAATAATTTTATTTCATTACTATTAAATGTAAACTTATAATTACAAGTTTTTTCATGGTCAAAGAATACTGAAGCTGTATTAAATTGACTACACCTGCGTCTCATTTTACACGATAGATCGGTTCCTCAGAAAACACGCGCAAACAAAATTGCACAAAAGTAGACGTAACTTACCTTGAAAAAGGGGGGATATAGACTGTGATTTTTCAAAAATCACATAAAAGCAAAGCACCAACGTAAAATTACTTTAAAATTCACGCAAAAAAAAAATAATAATAAGGAAATAAAATATGACTAATAAAAAATTTCAAAGTTAAAAAAAAAAGATACAATACAAACTTTTTTTAACTATAATATTTAATTTTATTCAAAACAATATATTTTTATGCATAATTTACAGTAATTTACATTTTTTTATACATGTTTTAATTATTATCGCCATTTTCCAATAAACAGGTTGTTTGCAAACTGGTAAAAAATCAGATTCTTCATAAGAGGAAATACAACTAGCGCCAATGTCACTCTCATGTTGTGTTAATGGTTTTCTGGTGACAACGTAATTGGTAATTAATCTAACAACTAAAAATTAAACTCTTATTTTTGTCTTTAATTTTTTAATTTTCAATTTTAATTGTGCCCACTGCTATTACTCACCTTTTAAAAATAAACTTGCGGACACTAAATGATTAATAATTGATTATGTTCTTTTTAAAAAAGCAAAAACAGAATGTGATTTAAAATGCAAAATTAACACACACAATGTTTTAACAAATTTACATTATAATCTTGTAAAATTTAATGTGTGTATATATAAAATATGGAAATCATGATTTTAATTTCATTATTGCATAAAATCTTACTATTACAAAGCACTGAAAATATTGAAATTACTAAGATGAAAGTCAAATTCCAATAATGTGCTATTACTTTCAATATAACGTAAGTGCGCGAAATTTATTATTTAAAGTAATAGCGCAATATCGGAGTTCGACTTCCTGAGAAACATGAATCGCTTAAATAAATCCATGTAAAAAGAGACCCAGGTGTTTATATAAATAAGTACAAATATCTTAATATATGATTTATAGTTTAAAAGTAATTAATAAAACCAAGAGAGTGATTTTATAGTTAAAATCAAAATAAAATAATTTTTGAAGCAGTTTTATATTTTTTTATATATGAAAAAATTTTGATTATGCTTTATTTATATTCTATTTATTGAATGAGGGAATTAACCGAAATATTAAAAAAAAAAATTAAGTAAATACACTATAATATTTTAATCTAAATTTATTTCTTAGAATTTTAAAAAAGTGTTGAAAGTAATGTTTTAATTGCTTCAGCATCATTTAATTTGATTTTTTGCTCCTTTTTTTGTAACTTCATTAGTTACCATCTAAATATACAAAACAATAAACATATTAGTGGTAATATTTGTAATATGATAGAGATAATTAAAAATGAAAAGAGTTTTAATCCATTACGCTGCTTTTTTACATATTTAAACAAACCTCACAATATATAAAATAAAATATTACATAACAACTGAAAGTGTATTTTTGTAGCAAATATTTTTGCCAACCAATATGTTGTAAACTAATAGCTTTAGTTTACATTGTAAATTGAAGGTTTAAAATAGTTTGTATAATATTGATAAGAGAAAAAAATATTTGCCAAATCAACATTTTTACCCAATTATTGCGGTTATATAATGATATTTTATTTTATATTATATTTATGTGATTTATTAATAATTACAAAACATAAATATTGAAACGGTTACACCTGTTTCACCTATTATCTCTGATAATAGTATATATTTGT
Organism: Epiperipatus broadwayi; assembly: GCA_028023455.1. Taxonomy (NCBI): domain Eukaryota; kingdom Metazoa; phylum Onychophora; class Udeonychophora; order Euonychophora; family Peripatidae; genus Epiperipatus; species Epiperipatus broadwayi. The sequence continues at coordinate 22,967 of JAQFVV010012495.1, read as the reverse complement.
TGTACTCAGATGGCGTGTATTTCTTAAATTTTAAAAACTTTGCTTATAATATTGCGAGTATGTGCGTATATAATCGTCCCATTAATATAAAATTACAATCTCAAATATTTATATACGAGCATAGTCTGTTCGATTTGTTAAAACTGAATAAACATAACTATAATTAAAATTTATCTATATCATAGCATAATAAGTTTAAATTTATAATATTACTTAGTTTTCAATATTTCTTTCTAAATAATTATTTAAGTCAGTATTCATTTTGACTAATTTCCAAGTTAGATAATTTTCAATTCTTTTGTTTGCTTAAAATTACAAGCAGAAAGTTTTATCAGTTTTAACATTTCGTTCCAAAAATAAACCTTTCTGGCCAAAATTTGACCTATTTAAAAAGTATAACCAATTATAATATTCAGTCAGGCATAAATCTATACAAATTGCTTGTGACCATTTATCTTGGAAATATATCTTTTAAAACCGAAGTCAATTAAAACAATAGAGTCTTTCCAAGTCCAGATTTAGCTATATTTAATATTTTACTAAACTGGATATTTGGTTAAGGGCTAATTCGAACTAGTCATCTCGTGATGTGGCAGACTCAGAAGTAGGAGGTTACTTCTGTCAAAAATACAGCATAAAAAGGGGCCCAAAATAGCCACCAAGTCTCTAACCTAGCCTCTTCCATCCATCTATCATAATCCGTGTTGATTTTTGCTGTTGCTGTGACCAGAGCTGAAGTTAAATAAGACTGTTCCTGCCGTTAAGAAATCTAAATCTAAAAACTACCATCCAAGCTGCTACCAAGATGACCGTTGGCTAGAGACGAGGAGACAGCCGTTTGCTCTTCCACGAGCGGCTACCGATGAAAGAAGACCTCCACCATGCCCATCACAAGAGAAAGAACCTGTACCTGAGAGACCAGATAGTTCCTGATCAGAGAAATGGAGAAAGCTGCCACAGAGATAAATTCACGAAGTTACATCCCGACTAAAACCTAAGAGAAGCCCAGCCTGACTGAATATAAAGAGAAGCGCAATGAACAAGGCCTTAAAGACTTTCCGGTAAATCCTTTCTACAAAATATTACATTTCCTAACTAAAACGTATACTAAATGAAAGCTAGCTAAATAAATCACATAATTTATAATATTTCTAAATGTTCCACTAAAATGTTTATCGTAAAATGGTTTAAATCTTAGAACACACTCAATTCTTGCTTGATCATTAATAACTTTAAGTAGGCGTTGATCATTAATAATTTAAATAATCACACACATCTAGTTTCTATAAAACCATACTATAAATTTTTATGTCTAAATTATTATCTTATCGATCATTTTATGCAATTCTTATATTTTAAGTTCATGTTTATTGATTTATGCTGTGTTTTTATCAGAACGGAGTCTGGTGTGTTAATAAATTATTGGGGGGAGGGGAGTGAGCAATTACTTTTATTATATCAATATTGCGATATAAAGAATATAGCTAAGACTCTTTTCTGAATTATATTTGTGCTAGAGTGAATCGAACCAGTTATTTAAAATCTTTTGATAAACTTATTTTAAAATGTATATTTGCGTATATTATTTAAAACGCATCTTTTCTCAAGTTAATTGAAAATGAAAATGTTTTGCTAAAGTTATTTAAAAGGTATATTTAGCGTCTATTATTTAAAACGCATCTTTTCTAAAGTTATATAAAATGAAAATGTTGCTAAAGTTAGTTAAAACGTATATATTGCGTATGCTATTTAAAACGCAGATTTTGCCCAAGTTATTTAAGAATTATATTTGCGTAAATGATTTAAAATATGTATTTTGCCAGTTATCTGAAAAAGTATATTTCACGCAAGCTATTTAAAATATAGATTTGCATTCGTTAGTTAAAGCCCATTTTTCATTACTAGTAAGGTCTATTTTTACGAATTATTTAAGATGTTTAAATAAATTACACATCTTAAATAATTCGTGAGCTATTTTATAACACTCATTTTATTATTTAACAATCCGTTTGATATTAGGTCTAGTTATACTATATAACTAATGTCCCCAGTTCTATAAGTAGCTATGCAGAAAACCCTTAAATCAGATTCTCATTATCGCCATCATTTTATCATTTAATAATCTCAGTTATGAACTGACCGGTGGTAGTAGCACTGAAGAAGCTAAGATTTTGGCGTAATTAAATTTATTAAATATTAATTTAGCGTTGCGAATGTATTGCTAATTTGCATAAAAATGCATATCTACTTGCTATGTCTATAATGGCCCATCTCAAGATTGTTCCACGTCCAGGCACGCCTCGAAAGTTTAGGCTCCTGCGACAGATCTTCGTATTTCGTCAAGTCACGCCTCGAAAGTTTAGGCAAATGTGACATTTATTCTTGTATAACGAAACCAAAGCGTTTCCTAAGGGCTCATAAGCCAATCTTCTGTTCTTAATAAAAAGGCCTCTTCCATTGTAGCAAGCAGATCGGTTAGGGAACCGTTTACTAGGTAATAAACCCCATTAAGAATGCATTCGAGCCGCACTTATCTGATAGTATAGTTTCTAACGCACTAGAATCTAACGTTCCACTGCCATCACGTCTCAGTTCAACTTCCCTAGAAAGTAACTTCGGCTTTGATCCGAACTAGAGTCTGATTTAATGCGTTTAGCTGTATAACAATATTATATCACGCAAATATCTATAATATGATTTTGAATATATTTATAATATAATCTTAAACTTAGTCATTATAATATTTTAAACTTGGCAACAATGATATAATCTTCAACGTATTAGTAATATCTAGCATTTATCCATCAACTCGATTACTCTAGCTAACTATAACCGATTTCAAACATATAAAACATGGCATGAATTACAACATGAAAGGTGACATAAGCTTACTAAGAGTCTATTACTTTGTAATATCATTTTATACCATGAGAAAACATACTCAATGCTTTGTAATATTATTTTATAACTTTGAGCATCCACTCAATGCTTTATACTATTATTTTATACCCTGAGAACACACTGAATGCTTTGTAATAATATTGTTTTATAACTCTGCATGCATTCATTGCTTTGTATTATTATTTATAACCCTGAGAATCCACTCACCTGCGTGTGAGCTAGCTGTACACAACCTACTATGCTTGAGTATTTATTGTTATATTAAATTTATGAAATATAAATTTGTCTCAGTCTCATTACTTGCTCATTATCTTATGAATCACTAGTTAAGGTATATAATAGAATATGTAATAAGGGGGGAATGTCTCATGTTTTACTGCTTTGCTATTGCTGGAACGCGATCAAAGAGATATCGAGTGTAACCTCAGGCATGTCATTCGCAATGGGTTGACTTGGAAGCACGAGTGAGAGGGTTGAGGTATGATCAGACGTAGGATATTACTATCCCGACTTGGTCAGCTTTTGGTTCTCTGGCTTGGACTCTCAGTCTGTTGAGCAAATGTACAAACCTGACCGTTACAATATATGTAAACATATTCTTTATAAATAATAGCTTGCTGAAAACTGTTCATTGAAAAATGCAAAATGTTTAAATGTGAAGTAAAATATAATTTCGTTTTTGTTTACAAATCTTTATTTTTGCTTACTGTTTTCTTTTGGATAGTAGATAGACAAATTTGCAGTTGTTGGCGTAGCAGATGTCGTAGTTTTATGAATGTTAATGATTTTTAGTTATTAACTATGATTTTAGTAGTTAAATGTGATTTACAAATAAAGTTTATAAAATTACAATTTATTATTAACAAGGGATGATTCCTACTTTTTAAAATAATTTTATAATATTCATTATTTAGTTTGATATCTAAATTTGTACAGTATAATTATCAATTTGAACATCAGTCATATAATAAATTCAATTCCTGAGATAAACATGGTCAGTGGTGGTTGACTTGTATAAGAATACATATTAAGCATAAGTCAATTCGCTTATGCTTTTAAAGTAATACTGGTGGGTGAGTGCATAGAGATTTTAATATACATTTACAAACAGCTCATAGCTGTAGGTTGATTTCCTTCTTTATGGTTACAATTAATTGGATCCTGTAAATTATTTATGTTTTTATATTTTAAAATATAGTTTTTTTTTCTGATTAATTGAATACTAATTAATTGTGAGATTGATTAAAATATATGATTAAGACTATGGCAGAATAACATAATAAGTTTAAGTTCTATGAAAATAATCCCTGAACATATTGAAAATAAAACAACACAACTATGCAACTTATTGATTAACAGAAATAAATAAGAAAATATATATGAAGTTAGACACTTATTTCAATCTATTCTCTGCTTATTTCTTGAAGAGTAGTTTACTATCAGTTTATTGATAAAATAGTACTTGGAAATCATTGGAAACATTCACTGAAAAGATTATTATCAAGTTCATGGTTTATTGTTAACTGCAAATATAATTTAAGCTTGGACTCTGCTTTTAGAAAATAATTTCTAGTGTACAAAGATTAGGATAAAATTAAACTATCTGAAATTAAATCTTAAGACACCATATTGACAGTTTTAGAGTGAGAAAAAAGATTTTAAATCACAATTCAAATTTGAGAAGACAATGTGCTGAAATAATAGTTGGATTACTATATGGTAGATATTTTCTACAACGTAAACTAATCTTAAATAATTTTTGTTGTGATGATATTTTCCACCATTGATAAAAATATTCAATGTATGCCAAATATTATAAGCTATATCAATAAGAAATATTTATTTCAGTTTTAAAAGCTCCCTAGTAACATTATTTATATGCTCTTTATATACAGTGTGGTAATACAGCATCAGCCTTTGGAATATAAAATTCTCAAATTAATTACAATTCAAAAACTTTCAGTGCTCAAACTTCTAAAGTCCCATAAACTCCATGGTACTATCGGATTTTTATTTATGTGATTTTGAAAAATAAAAAAGGTCCACATTAATTGCTTTTCTAAATATTTATATTATGAATTAAATATTTTTTCTTAAATTACTTCTTAATTTAAAGTAGTTAATCAAAATCTGCTAATTAGGTAATATATTTTTTTGTATATGGTATGTTGAATTATGCAAATATCTTTGATAAATAACAGTATTTTTTCTTTTGTATATCTTCTATTTAGGTTAATTAATTAGTTAGTTAATGAACTATTTATATAATTATCTACTTATCTATCTTTGTAACTGCTTATCTATCTATCTATCTATCTTCCCCCCCCCCCCCCCCCCCCTCCTCCTCCACCTACCTACCTACCTATCTATCTATCTATCTACCTATCTATCTATCTATCTATCTATCTATCTATCTATCTATCTATCTATCTATCTATCTATCTATCTATCTATCTATCTATCTATCTATCTATCTATCTATCTATCTATCTATCTATCTATCTATCTATCTATCTATCTATCTATCTATCTATCTATCTATCTACCTTCTATCTATCTATCTATCTATCTATCTATCTATCTATCTATCTATCTATCTATCTATCTATCTATCTATCTATCTATCTATCTATCTATCTATCTATCTATCTATCTATCTATCTAGCTATCCCCCCCCCTACCTACCTACCTACCACTCCCCATCCACCTATCTATCTTTATACAGGAGGAATGCTCATTGAATAATGCTATTTATTATGGGCGTTTGTATTGAATTTTATGTTAATTCACAATTGCATTTTATAGATCACTTTTCTTATTATTGTCATTAAACTTATCAGTAGAAAAAGTATTTCTTGAATTGGAATGGGTTTTTTTTTCTATCTGTGATATGGTGTCATACTTATAAACATATATTATTCAATAATGTAGTTATATATTTAAAAGAATAACAGAATATATATGTAAAATCAGAGTTATTTCAAATAGTAAAGTTGCATGACTAAATTATTTTAAAAATACTTAAATTAAGGTTAGCACTTCTAAAAAATCATCATCATCAACCATTATCAATCCACTGAAAGATGAAGGTCTCTCCAAGTTTAATCCATCTTCTCTGATATTTAGCTTCTCTTTTCCACAACACCCCTGCACATTTTCTTATTTCATCCATCCATCTCACATGTGGTCTCTTTCTGGGTCTTTTACAATCTCTTGGAATGCAGTTTAAAATTTCAATTGTCCATCTATTATCATTTCTTCTAGCAATATGTCCAGCCCAAGTCCATTTCAATCTTTTAATTTTTTCAATAAGGTCAGTAACACCTGTTTGTTGTCTTACCTATACATTGCATTTTCGATCTCTTCTTGTTACTTCCAACATACATCTATCCATACTCCTTTGAGTGTTCTGAAGTCTCTGTATTGCTCTTCTATTAAGTGTCCAAGTCTCAGATCCATAAGTAAGAACTGGTAAAACACATTTGTTAAAAACCATTCTTTTCAAACACATAGGCATATTTCCTTTTAGTATCAAGTTATTTCTACCAAAAGCACTCCAACCAAGTTTAATTCTATGATTAATTTCCTCCATTATGTTTCCATCTGTATTAATAATCTGACCTAGGTATTTGTAACTGTTAACTTCTTCTAATTCTTCATAATCAATCTTTATTTTCATATTTTGAGCAAATCGATTAAACATTACTTTAGTCTTTTTAACATTTATCTTTAGTCCTACTTTTCTACTTTCATCTGCTAACTCCTGCAACATTTCCTGCAGCTCTGAAGCATTATTTGCAAAAACAACTACATCATCTGCAAAATCTAAATGACTTAAATACTCTCCATTTACTTTCATTCCTTTAGTTTCCCATTTTAATCCACAAAATACTTCTTGCAGCACTGCTGTAAAAAGTTTTGGAGATATGGAGTCACCTTGCCTTACACCTTTCTCAATGTTGATTTTTCCAGTATCATTATGTAATCTAATTGTTTGCTGTTGCATTTTTATAAATATTCTTTAAAATATGACAATATCCTGGATCAATACCTTGATGATCCAATGCTTTAATCACTGAAGAAATGTGTATAGAATCGAATGCCTTTTCATAATCTACAAATCCAAAACATAATGACAACTCATATTCATTTGTCCTTTCTATGACTTCTCTCAATACCTGGATATGATCTATTGTACTAAAAACACTTTTAAATCCAGCTTGTTCTCTTGGTTGATGGAAATCCAAAGTTCTCTGTAGACGAGTTGTAATTATCTTGGTAAAAATTTTATATAAAACTGATAAAAGGCTGATAGGTCTGTAATTTCTAATATCTTCTTTATCACCTTTTTAAAATATTAATATTATTACTGCATTTTTCCAATCTTCCGGTACATCTTTATCATTTAGACATTTGGTATATAACTTTGGTAAAATTGTTTCTATTTCGTCACCTCCTGCTTTTAATATATCAATTATAATGCCATCATTTCCTGGAGCCTTTCCTTTCTTCATACATTTAATTGCATGTCTCATTTCTTCATTTAAAATTCTGGGCAATTCGGAAGATGTAATAGATATAGTCTTAAAAATAATATCTCTTATTTAAAGCAGCTTTTATCTAAGGAAATAAATAATTATTGCTAATCAATACATTAGCTGTAAGGCAAAGGAATTAAGAAATTGTGAATATACTGGGGAGAAATGACTAATTTATCACAACATTTAAAGCAGGTAACCTTTGAATAAACAAACTGTATATGATAATAGTGATAATTTATGGTTCTGTCAATAATTTATCTTACTAAGCAACTTTGTTAATAAGTATGAATAGAAGAAAAGTATAATATTTCCATTATAACCGATTTATTTCAACGGTTTAAATGTTGACCAATAAGAGCTTTTATTGAGTGTATATATATAAAGACAATGGATGAGCACATTTTTGGCCCAGTGAAGCTAGATTCATAGCACTCATTAGCTTCAGAATGTTGTATATTTTACATGAACTCTTAATTTATGTAAATTAGTAATTTGCATATTCCATCACATCTTTTATACCATTTGCTTTTTGTCATCTTGTTCAGTATAAGCGATCTTAACCAAGGTCAGAAGAAGCCAGTTAGCAAGGTAAGCAAGGTATGAGGATGCCAATACAAGAGGGGCACGAAAATGGTGCAGAATTAAAAATACAGTTTTGTTGTTATGGGTATTAGTTAATTTACAATTATTAGTCAATGTGGTTTGATTCATTATTTCTACAAAGTAAGAAAATCTAAACATATTAAAATAAACAATCACTTTTTGAAATGCAATTTGTCAATTTTGTCTTATGCTGGGTTTACACAATCCATATTTCACATCACATTACTAAGTGATGCAAAAATGGAACAGACTGTTCGATTTCAAACAGATCGAACAAAATTTCTTTCAAGAGTTTATCTTGACAACGGCGGATGGTAATTCTTTGAAATATGGGTATATAATAGAAAATAACACATGGTTTTGCCCAAAAAGTCATTTGTCTATATATATTGTTTGTTGTTATTTGGTATCTCTAAGATGATGACGATGATGATGATGATGATAATAAAAATAATAAACATAAGTTCAAAAATTTTATTGATTTTATTATAAAAATAATATCTTAAATATACCAAGCCAAACAAATTTTTAAAAGTCCGTTATCTTCCTTCCTATTTTTATAGTATTTGAAATTCTTGTATTATTTCGGAAAAATCACAGTTTTTGATTTAAACTTGAAAACAGTACAAAGATAACTTTATTTTAAACAAAAGGAACAATACAGTAATAAAATACATAATATTGTGTACATGAGAATAAATTAATTAAAAGAGGATCAGTAAAGCAATATTTATATTAGTATACATATAATGGTATAACTATTTACAGTAGTGACAAACTTTTAATGCAATAATTAAATGTAAATGTGCATGTATAATTTAAATATAAAGCAATATTATTTTAAAAGATTTAGGTCTAATTATTTGAAATTTGCAATATAATCTCAGTTATTGAAAAAATGGTAAATAAAATAATCATTTATTATAATATTTGAAATACAAGTAGAATTCTTTTACCTGGACTTTAAATGTAATTATAACTGTTCTTAACAGACTTTCAAGGTACCTTCAGTTATCCACTTTATCTTATTCAACCAATTCACATAATCAACATATGTGAAAAAAATACATGATTATAAGAGACCTGAACACAGACTTGCAAGCTCCCTTCAGCTATCCACTCTGGACAGAATTTCATGATCTCTTCTGCTATCCATTATATCCCATATAACTGATAAATATGTGAAAAAGATTATCTTTTTCACATGTGTATGGTCATGTGTATCAGTTGTATGAGATAAAGTGGAAAGCTAAAGAGTGCTTGAAAGTCTGTGTCCAGGTCTCTTATAATCATTTATTTTAATATCTGTAATATAAATATTTGTTGTAACATTGTGATTTGTATGTATAATTTTATTAAAGTATAGTATTTTATTTAAATGTTTTAAAATGTTAAGTACATACCTATCAACTGTCCTAATAAATAAATAAATAAAACATCTAAAAATATTTATCAGGTAAAATGCATTAAAAAATGAAATTTAAAGATGTTTTTGAAATGAAAAATTATAAACTATTTTGCCACCACTAATATGTCAAAAATCATTAGTTATAGTTTAAAGCAAATGTTTACAAAATTGGTACACAGCTGCATTATAAAAATTAATAGAATTACTCTTTGTAAACTATTTTCTTGGAAATGCTAGCAAATGTTACTTCTCAGTAATTTACTAATTATCCATTCTACATCTATTCAAATGAAGAAAAATTGCTTATTGTGATTTTCTTAACGTTTACCACATAAATAGATTGATTCATAAGATAAATTTTTGTCATGATTAATTCTTTTAGAAGACCTTATTTTTTTCCATGCTCTGTAATTTTATAATTAAAGCACTAAAGATATTTTAATCATTTTAAAAAAAAAAACATTTTACCAGGATAAAAATAATTGGAACTCTTAAAGACTTTAGGTGAGATTTAGGTTATAAAGGATATTTGTTTTTACTTATTATTATATGCAGTTGCTCAAGTAAAAAAGTAATTATACCAGTAATATAATTTAAATTATATATATTATTATAATTTCAACATCATGACTTAGTATGTGTGTGCTGTTATTATTAGAGGTCATTAGGTATCTACAGAGTAAGTGTAAATGATTATATAGTTTGAAATATTTTATAGAAATTACCCCTTTTGTTTATCAATATAGACACATTAAATACTGTATGAAGATTTATATAATTAATTACTTTGTGGAAATAAGACTGATGTATAAATAATATTCTTTAGTAGAGGAAAGCTTTTAGTAACATATGTCATAGTCTTTTATTGATAAATGTTAGCTTAGATAAACATCTTATGCAATAAACATGTATTTTCTAATGAATTACTTAACTTTAAAAATGCACTTGATGTTTTAACTTGTATTGTGAAAATGAATTGACTATTTCATATCCAAATAAAAGCATATTATTAAGAATATTACTAACTATTCCCATGAGCATAGCTAATTGATAGATATTATTTTTGAAATTAAAAATTATAAAAAGATTGGCCAATAAATTTGCCAGTATTAGCTATAGAGAATGACATCTTAAGTGTTGATTATATTCTACCTAAATTTAGTTCTGTAAATGTTTGGAAAGTAAATTTGTAATTATGTAATAGTATTTTTTCATTGTTATCTTTATTAAAACATTTAAATGTATATAAAATTATGTAGAATTTGTATTTTGGGGTGCGGGAGGGTGCCAATTATTGTTTTACATAAGGGCACTGGATGCCATTCCTCTGATTCTGATCTTAACATTTACTGGTTCTTTTTAGCCAACATTCAAGTTGAAATAAATCTACTATAATTAGCATAAGGATAGAAAAAACAAATTTAAATATTTTCATAATAATGTGCTTGCCCAATAATATGAACATGAAAGTCTTAATCAAAATGACAAAATCTAAACTAGCCATTACCAAAAAAATAAAATTTTAAGTAACTATAATTTGGTTTATATATGTATATATTATCATCATCATCTGTATCTGCAGGTATTTAAAAAGTAATATAATCTTTCTAACACTATGTAGTAGTAGTAGTAGTTGTAGTAGTAGTAGTAGTAGTAGTAGCAGTAGTAGCAGTAGCAGCAGTAGTAGTAGTAGTAGCAGTAGTAGTCATCATTGTCATTGTTATTGTCATAGTAGTAGTAGTAGTAGTAGTAGTAGTAGTAGTAGTAGTAGCAGTAGTAGTCATCATTGTCATTGTTATTGTCATAGTAGTAGTAGTAGTAGTAGAAGTAGTAGTAGATATAGAAGTAGTAGTAGTAGTAGTAGTAGTATTAGTAGTAATAATATTAATGATGATGATGATGGTAATAGTAGTAGTTGTAGTAGTTGTAGTAATGGTAGAAGTGGTAGTAGTAGGAGGAGGAGAAGGAAGAGTAGGATCAGTAGCAGTAGCAGTATAGGAATATTCTTGGGATAAATTTTGCAATGATTAAACAACCTTATCTACAAAAACTTTTTGATTCTGAAAATGTTTATGAATTTGTCATATTTTCAACTTTTATTCATATAATTTGTCATTATATTTTGCTTTATTTTTATCTTTTAGTATTAATTCTTAAATTGAAGTTTAAAAAAACTCAAAACTTAAAAATTTTCAGCATATTGAACTATTAGTAATAACACATAGTTGGATATTTTTGACTTGTTTATATAAAGTTTGACATTTTCTAAAAGTCTTATAACAATTATTATGCTACTGATATAAATTGCCAAATGTAATAAAATGTTATCATCATACACTTTCAGATAAAATAAAGTATTATGGTCTGTTTAATTTTTTTATATAAGCTACAATTAGACTTTTACAATTATTTAATCTTTGAAGTGGATCAGACAAATAATATTAGTTAATTTTTTGCTTTCAATGTAAATTTAATTTTTAATTGATAAAATGTTTAGTTTTATAATTAACAGCCATTCACAAACATGTATGGATATTCAATGTCCAATAAAATATAAAATAAAAAAGGAGAAAGAAAAAAAACTATGCTGGAAATGAGTATTGGATGACTAATGAAAATAATCTGTGAACCACAAATACTTTAAATACAGAATACGATGATCCATTTGTATATTTTCTTTGTACTATTCTCTTCAAATTTTGTAATACCAAGTCTTATTTTACCTTTTGGATGTATTATATTCTGTCCAATATCTTCCCATCAGAAACAATTGACATTGCATTTCTTTAAAATTTCTCTGTGGTCTAACCAGTTGGATTACATGGTACACCAATAATATATATATATAAAAGTAAAGGAAAAGTAGAAATAAACACAGACATAAATTTTTGTAGATATTTTTCTATATTTCCTAAAATAAAATAATAATAAGTAAAGGGTTAAATAACTCTGGGTTTAAATAAAATTTCATTATGAAATTAATATTTTAAAAAAGATCTGATTAATATTATTTGTAATTCTGATTTTGAAATTTAAATGTAAGCATGTTTTTTTTGATAATTTAAAAAAATGTCTATTTTTGAAATCTTTAAATAATTTGTAAATTTTTATTGTCTAAGTGAAAACATGTATGCTTTCAAAAGGATTAGAGAGATAAAAATAAAATTCTGTTTTCAATCAAGGTGTTGTTATCACCTCAGATGATTTTATAAAAAGGGCTGATAAAAAATATCAGTCAGTCTGGATAGTGATTTTTGAAGAGAACAGTTTGGCTTGCAGTTTTGCAAGAGTTAGCAGAAGAGCTAGCTGTAAAGTTGGCTAAAATATTTTGTGAAGAGTTGGTAACTGTAGCAGAAAATGGCCGCAGTAAAGCTAGCTGCAAATATAGCTAGAATAATTATCAAGAGAACTGCCACAAGAATGTAAGAAGGCAAGATAGTAGACTGTTTTCCTTAGCAGGAGTTTGAATTCACATGGAGGAAAGGGTCAAAAATCTTTGTAATTCATAGCCTTAAAAGTGTTCTGGAAAACAGCTTGCTGACCTGAAGCTTACAAAATCTAAGTATAAGTGGAACTGACTACAGAAGGGAAAAAGCCAACCATACCTGAATTATGTACTTTTACCTGATGATGACAATTGTCTGGACTAACCAAAAAACAATTTGCCCAAGAGAAACAGCAGCTGAATAAACAAGTAGTTATATGGATGCTGCTGTGTCTACATATGCGAAGAGAAGCACATATAAACATGTATACAAAAGTGAGTTGTTTTTAAATAATTCATTTGGGAAAACATTTTAAATTTATATTTTTAAAATTAAAGATGTTTATAATTAGTTAAGGGATAACCTGATAAAAAGCTTTCTAATCTCTCAAAAACTGATGATACTTTTAAAAAAAAAGAACAAAGAAAGCTGTAATAGAATTTGATAAGGTGATTTTTTAAAATATTGATTAAATATATAAATTTCATGTAAAAATTATTTATTGTTTGGCAAAATTAAATTTGTTAATAATCTGCGCAATTCTATGTACGCGTTTTAGTAAACCTAGCTTAAGGATCTGTATTATTTAAAATATAATTTGAAAGCTTAATCATGTATTATTGTAGAACAAGTTTAATATGTTCAGAAATTTCATGCACATGCATGTATGTGTGCTTATATCTGTCAATTATATTGCAAATACCAATGCTTGTCACGTATAAAACATATGTAAAATTTAATCATTTTTTTTAATTATTTCATGTTAATTGAAATGTATTCTTTGTATATTATAAAATGCATGTCTGTGTATGGATATATATATATGTGTGTGTGTGTGTGTTTATAGAAACTAATTAAGAAATAATGCAATTGATGTAATAACTTGAATTTTGTAGTAATCTTGTAAATTACAGTGTGATGACTTTATTATTGTGTATTATTCAAAATCAGAACCCTTAACTGGTAAAGCCTTAAATATCATTTTTTATTGTTATTAATAAACTTATTTAATTGTTAAAAATTGTTTTTATCATCTCTTGGTCACATACAGTAATAGAGCTTATGTTCTCTGAGCTAGATTCATGCACAGGATGAATATATAAATGGGGATGTGCAATTAGTGCCTTTGGCACATCCAGCAATGATCAATCATCATTATCCTGGTTGGCACATAAGATTATAGTCTTTAAAGCCCATGCACTATATTTTATTTTAGTTTAGTCTTATTAGGAGTTATGTTTATAGTTGGCTAGTACAAGTGGCCAGAGCATTGTTGATGATCAGCATGTTTTAAATGTCCCAGCATTATTGTTTCAATTTATGATTATTATGTATTTTAATGGATGTGTACTAAGTTAGTGCATCCAAGTTATGTTTAAATAATTGCCCAAGCTGCCAAAGGCTCAATAGTTAGCCTGGTCTAAAGAAGACCCCTTTCCAATTCAGTCACAAGGTTGACTGTTGATTTATATTTTTTATTGTTCACATCCAGTCACAAGATTAACTGTTGATTTATTGTATTGATTTTATTATATTTTATTGTGGATCATTTGAGTGACTATTTATAATTACTTTTTGATAATGCTGTTTGATATATGATTGATGGATAGTTATTTTAGTTGTTGGCTGATCTCACAATGATTACAGAGATCTCTTGATCTCGTGCTCCTCTTAAATATATCTTACTTATATACACTTTTGAAAATTATTGATATTTCATTTTAAATGGACTGGAAGTGATGATGATATTCCATCAACCCAGATTCATTTTCATTTCCTTTCACTTTGATACCCCCATCCCATTACAGTAGTAATCCTTCTAACGTAGACGAGGTCTAAATTTTTTATGAAAATCATCCTCAATTTCACTATAAAATAACCTTTTATAGAATTTTACATAGCTCAATCATTTTACATGTCCTATTCAATGAAAGTATGATTTACGAAAAGCTTATCACTTTGATCAAATAGAATAAAATATTCATTGGTTTAATGATCTTGATAGTGTATATTTCAAATTTCACATAGCATCCTTAAATGAAACTTTTCTTATGTTTTTATATTGTACTTATATGGTGTCCAAGTTTCACACCCATAAAAAATAGGTAAAACTAGCCACATTGTAGGCAGCTTACTTTGTTGGAGTAGTTATTTATAATGAAATTATATATTTTTAGTAGTAAATTGAACAAAGTATTTGAGTTTTCTTTTTCCATAAGTCAAAGCGTCAGGTAGGAAGTGAACTCAGGACAACTGCTTGGAAGGCAGCTATGCTAACCACTAGGTGACCAATGCTTCACTAAAAGTATTTCAGTTGTTCTAATTCAGAAGTCAATAACAATCCAAGCTAAAAATAGCTCAAGCAACCTAAATTAAAAGTTGCTGGCAACATTTTTTCCATCACTGGTTAATAAAGAAGTTGATTTTTTAAAGCATTAATTAGTAAAGCCTTGTCTTTATATATGACATTCATAATATTGAGTAAATTTTGTAAATCATTATATATATATATGTCAAAGTATTGACCGGGACGCGAATCCAGGCTGGCTGCTTAGAAGGCAGCTACGCTAGACGCTAGGCCACTAACGCTAGCACAATCATTAACATACTATAAATCCAGAATCCATGAAGTAGTTTTTGTATTTCTTCTAATAGATTAAAAGTAAAAATACACTATCAAGACTATATGTAGGTTTATAGAATCAGTTTTACCTATTTGATAAATTAATTACTAGTTAATTAAAACTGTACAACCATGTGATTATTACTGTTTTTAATCCAGTTGAAGACAAGTGTTATCTTGATGAAACTTTCAATATATTATATTTAATATTATTTTATTAAACACGTGTTTTATGAAACAAGTTTGGCCTGTGAGAACATTTATGCATTGAAAATATTATTCTGTCAAACAGAAAATGCCATGTTTCATTTTAATTAAATCACTAGTAATAAGATTATTATTATGCAAATAATATTTCAATTTTAAACTAAAGTAGCAAATTTTTAATAATAATTAACAAAAAAAATATTATTGAACTTTAAATACTTGAATTATCCAGCGCTTAATTTTAAGAATCAATAAAATTTCAATAAAGAATTAATTATTTAGTAATTCTTGTTTAGAATAATCAAAACATTATTTACAGATAAATTAGAATTACTAAGCAGGGAGATTAATTTTAAAAAAAAGAAAAACTCTTAAATTAAAAATTTTCTACTCAATTAATCTACATAATAAACTCATCAGAAACAGATTAGATCTTTTATTGGAATTACAATTTATAGTATCGATTATATATCTTATCCTATACTCAAATCTTTATTGAATTCTAAAAAACTATACATATAAAAATATTGAGATGTTGATTGTTAATGATATGAAAATCGTATATGTGTTGACTGATTTTAATGATTATCTATATATATAATGATTTTTCTCTCTTTTTTAAAAGTGTTCAATATGCTAATATTTTTGTTAATACAAAAAAAAAGTTGATTATAACCTTATTAATAATAAAATAGTATTTCAGATTATATGAAATCTTATAAATAGGTAAATTTTCATTCATATTAATACTAGGATAAATATTTATTTTATGGCATGCTTTTATATTAATAATAGTACTACTAATTACTAATAATAAGGAGGAGGAAAATGATAATAATAATAATAATAATAATAATAATAATAATAATAATAATAATAATATTGAAAGCTATGCATTGGATATTATTATTATTATTATTATTATTATTATTATTATTATTATTATTATTATTATTGTTGTTGTTGTTGTTGTTGTTGTTGTTGTATCTCATAATGTAAGAGATGAAGAGAATATAAAATGCTTTATCAGATTTTCCATTCTTGAATCACACATTATCCTTACCACCGATGTTATTTACATTCATAGATAATATTCAACATAAACATTAATATTTATATTAGGTCTACTTCCAATAAAAGATACAATATATTAATTTTTTTCACACACTACTTAATAATTTGCTGCCTAATCTTTACACCATCTCTCAACTTAAAACATTTTTTTTTCTTAAAAAAAAAACAACAATAATTACATGAGAGATCATGTATTTTTCACCCATATATATTTTTGTGGTTTCTTTATATTCTTTCTTCAAATGTCATAGCATCGGCCACGAGGTAAACCCACAACAACCATCTGCAACCAACTGTTTGCATGCAAGGCGGTTACGCTGACATCTCGACTAACAACGCTTGACAACTTAGTACTATTTTTTTTTTTTAGTTTTTTTTTTTTTTTTTACTCATTATTGTTAAAAATATATAAGCAATATTTTAAATATTAAAGAAATATATCATATCACTTATATTTTTTTTTTCCAGTTTTAGTTCTATTTTTTTGCTATGTTTTTACATTCAATTTTATTATTATCACACTATAAAATATTATAGACCTCTTAATATATAAACATAACTTTTTAAATAGTTTATACCAAAGAATGAAATACTTTCAAACTAATAACAATAACAAATCTTACTTTTTATTGCATTATTCAATTAAATTCAAACTGATGACATTTTATTTGACACACAAATGGTAAGTTCGCATGACTATATTTTATATACTTTATGTGGCATCTGAGTAATATAAACAGAAAAATGCACATCATGTTAAAATATTGATCTTGACAGCAAAGTCGACTAGCTATAAAATGGATGGATTTGTTTCAACTGTAATGTAAAATATATCTTTAAATAGCATGACAAAAACAATTAGGAAAACATTTTTCATCAAATATTTCGGTGGACATGAATATATTTATTAAATAATAATATAATTTAATAAATGCTTATTTAACAGCAAGTGGAATTTGTTTGATTTATAATATTACAATAATAAAAAGAAATGCTGAAGTTTCATTTATTGGTAATAACATAAAATTTTGATTTCATTTTTAAAAAAAAAATCAGTGTTAATAACCTCACAAGACTTTTAATATTTATATATATAAATTGTTTTATACACAGTTTAAAATAATTAAGTATATGCTGCAATGAAATAAGGGAATAAAGAACATTATGCATTCCTATTTAAGACTACAAATGTAATGGAAGGTATGGAGTTTTGTGTCAGGTAATTCAATGGAACAAAGATTTTTATTTTATTTAAAAGACGTTTTGTAATGGAATAAATCTAAGTCACATAGATCTACTATTATTTAGATTTTCAATGAGATAGTATTTTATCATGATCTATGGTGGTTTGGTATTCTTAAATTCTACTTGCAAAGTTATTTATCTTTAAAATACATTATTAATAGTCGTCTCGTATTATTTCTGTCCGGGCACCGGTGAGTATTCATAAAATTAATGATTCTGATTTTTATCTTGTTGCAGTCAACCCTGGATTATTAATACAATTAGTGAACTATGATAGCTAATGTTTGGCGTGAAATACTTTTAAGATAGAAAATTGAATATTGTAATTATAAATTATATAAATATTTTTGTTATAAGTATAAAGAAAAAATAAACAACAAGTCTAATTCAAGCTAGTTTAAATAATTTTAAAGATATGATTTTATAATCCTTCGATATATTTAAGCTGAATAAATATAAGCATATGAAACATAATATGAAATTATAATCTAAGTTTTATAAAATTAATCATTGTAAACTAAAATATTTTTTTTTACCAAGTACTAAAAATGTTAAAACAATAGCTTTCATTTTCTTTTCACATTTGTTATTTTGCTACACACTTCTTATTTTTTAAACCTTTCTAATGATAATTAATTTAAATGTCTTTGTGAAGTGTGAGAGAATTTAATTAAGCGTAAAGTAAAAACAAACAAACAAAAGAAAACTAAATCAATAGCACTTCCCGTTAATTTTTTTTTTGCACGACAAAAAATAAAAAAAATACTTAAATTACAATAATTGAGAAAGATTAAAAGTAATTAGATATTTTTTGGTTGTTTGTTTTAAGTAAAAGGTTTATAAACAAACATTTACAGATTTTTGGATTATATTTACGAAGAAAAAAGATTTTTTTTATCAAAGAGCATTTAATTAACATTTATTAATCATTTGATTAATGTACAACAGACCGTTAAAAAAAAACAACAACAACAACGACATATTCAATCATTCTAATGGTATTGCCCTCTGTAGCTATGAGTTTCACAGAACTAATAAGTGTTTTTATCTTTTTAAATTATTTATCATTAAAGTTTTAATGAGATTACTTTCTTTCTTAAAATATATACCGTGGAATTGTGATATTTGTTAAATTTTGTTCCAAATCTTTTAGCATAGTTCTTGTATAGTGGATAATAGCTTTTAATTTGTTTATAATCTTTGTTTACAATATATTATGCATTGTATATTATAATGTCTCCTGAATGTGAACAATGTGTTTTTGAACACACTCATATATATATAATCCAAATTATCCCAAATCCAAAACTAAAGCAGACTAACCAAAGAATATAAAATGTAAAACATAACCAATGGTATATGCGTGCACGCACACACACAACACATTCTTTTTTTGCATGTACTGTATTCATATACAAATCAAAAAATAAATTCCAATTTCCACATGCTTGGACACTCTAGTAAGAAAAGCTTAAATAAATGTGTTTTGAAATAAACTTAGCACTTTTGAGTCCTACTTATGGCTTCATATTCATAGCACTGAGAAATAAGTGGTGTGTGTGTGTATGAAATAAATATATTCAAATATACTCAAATTATGTCACCCATTTTTAGATAGGGAGAGACAGAATTCTTTCTTATTAATGGAGTTAGGATTATTGGTGATATGCCCTGCTTCTTTAATCTTGCACTTAATGTCAATAATTGAATGACTTTATAGCCCAGAGTTCATAAGAAGTTTCAGTGTTGAAAGTATCGGAATTGAAATTAATTAGAAAACAATATGTTCCAGAGTCTGATAAATTACCATTGCATGAAACTACACAGGAAAAAGTAATTGGTTAATTTCTTAAGAGTTTATAAGTTTGAGTACCAGAAGTATCATATTTTATACAGAACAGGCAAAACTCACTATACATATTGCCACACACAACAAGCTAGAGTAATCAATGGATGCCAGAAGGCTTGTGCATAAAATCCATCCAATATCCCCAGACTAGTTTCTGGTTTGTGGCCTTCGTCAGTGGCCTTTGTCAGTGAGGAGCTTTAGATCTGAGAGCAGCCAGAAAATAGTCTGGAGATATTGAATGAGTAGGCACTAGATGGGGATTTTATGCACAAGCCTTCTGGCATCCATTGATTACTCTAGCTTGCTGTGTGTGGCAATACGTATAATGAGTTTTGCCTGTTTTAAAAACAGTTATACATAAGCATAAGAAGTGGTGGTCATGTGATGTCTATTGGCTTAATTTATACAAAACCAAGAAATTTATACTTCACAGTTTGACATTCTACTGCTGTACTAAACATCATAATAGTAAAACAAAATATAAAACGAAATTATTGTGTGTCTGTTCCTTGTTGAGATTCATTGAAAAAAATAAATGTATCCCCATATTTTAACTCTCTAGCACTGTAATTTAATTCTTCTTACAGGTGAGACTTCTATAAGCTTTCAACTTTTGATTTCAGTATTTAGCTGTCATTCTCTATCAGAAAGCAATAAATGAAACTTCATTTGGTAGTAATATACATTTAAAAAATCTTATTTAAACTTTGCTAATATTAAAAAAAATAATTTGTCTTTTTATAAGTGAATGATTGGCAGAACAAAGTGACTTATAATATCGATGCAAATTTTTTAATGAAAGTCTGAATATAAATTGTAAATCAAAAGTACCAATTATGCATAAGATGGCAAGTTTTAGATCTTTTTTGTTTCATAATGAAAAGTTATGTCATTATCAAAGTGATAAACTGAAAAATATTGAGATATTTGTCAAAGAATTGCTTGATGTTGGTTATAAAATGGAACAAATAGGCAATACTTTATATCAATTTAAAAAACGTTATAATGGTTTAAAGGAAATGAAGATTAATAGTAAACAATAGATATTTATTCCATTTATTTCAAATCCACAAGTGAAATTTTTTAAGGATATATATATAAGAATGTGTTTAATGCTTCATTCTATGTTCCAAACAATATTAATAAATTTGTCAATAATTCTAAGGATGCCATACCTGTCAAGCAGAAAAGTAATGTCATATATCAATTTTTTGTGATTGTATGCTATCATATATAGGTGAATCTAGGTGCAGTATTGAGAAGAGATTAAGGGAGCATGAATTGTTATATAAGCATGTAAAAAGTAAAAATAATGGTGATTTAATGTCTCCTTCAGTTTTCTTTGCTCATGAAAAAACATGTATATATAAATTTAAATTTGATTTTGAAAATGTGAAAATTCTTCATGAAGAGAGAAACCATAATAAAAGAAAAATTAAGGAGGCAATTTTTATAATTAGGAATAAATGCATTTAATAAATAGACAAGCTGCTAACATTAAAATACGAGATTCATAGGATTTGAATTGATGATGTTTGCTTCCACTTTGTTTTTTGTTTTTAATTTAATGGCAGTTGAGGCAGGTTTAAGAAATTAATCGAAAGTACTTCTGTGGATTTAAGGATTGTTTATAATTGTTTGTTATCATTAAATGTATTATATATATATATATAAATAATGAGTGTGCCACTTAGCTCTTAACAATCTTTTCTGAATATCCCAATTCTCAGACCAGTTTCTACGTATGTCTGTCATCAATGAAGTGCTAGGACATTTAGGTATTAGATTTAAAAATACCAGGTAAAGCTCCACCATTTATCTAATAGATAGCCATTAAGTGGAAAATCTGAAAATTTTAGACATTCATATGTCTTCAAATCCAGCTACATAACTTAAATAGCCACATGGAACTGAATGAAGTTCAGATGCACCACATATTAATAGCATTAGCAACATAAAATTGCCAAAGCTGCAAAAGCAAAACAATAATTGCAAGGAAATCAAGTCTTATATCATGTGATTTAATTTAATAAGCTTGTATTATAAATGTTATATAATGAACTTAGTTCAGTCCCATATCTCTATTTAAGTTAGATAGCTGTATGTGAAGACATATGGATTTCTGAAAATTTCAGATTTTCTACTTAATAGATGTCTGTCAAATAAATGCTGGGACTTGACCTGGTATTTTTAAATCTAATACCTAAATGTTCTAGCATCTCTCTGATGACAGCCAGAATTAGAAACTGGTCTCAGGATTGGGATATTCAGTAAAGCTTGTTAAGATCTATTAGTATGCTCATAATATAATTTTTATAGTACAAGCTTATTAAATCAAGTCACGTGATATATGACTTTATTTCCTTGATATATATATTATATTGTTTTTTGAAGGTTTGTGATGATGGTATTTTAATTGTTTTTATATATAAGTATTGAATGTCTTTAGAAAAATTTAACTTTATTTTAATATATGCACAATGTTTTGAGTGATATTATTCTCCCCTCTCCTTCACGTGTTGCTGACCTGACAAATGACAGCAATTTCTGTTTATTAAATCAACTATTTCTAGACAAACAATAAAATATTAAATATTCATTGCCTGAGAAAGAAGATTGCTGATTATAAATACATAATCAGTGATAGAAACTTTGACAAGGGCAACCATCAGCAGGACATTTGTACACTTATCCGTAAGATCCTCCTGATTTTTCTACTTTTTTTTAATGAAAAGGTTGATTATATTTATATATATATAATTCTTCTCAGTCTTATATGATTTAAATTCTTATCACAATCATAAATTTCACATAATAGAAGTATCTTATATTCAAAAAAGTAACATAGAAGAAGTATTAGTTTTATGTCGACAATACATTACTACTTATGTATCTAAACACAAATTCGAAGTATCGTGTTCTATATCTGTTATACTAATGTCAAATTTTTATTAAAATTGTTTTTTTTTCTCGCATTGCTAATAGCAATGTTTTTAAGTAATTAATATTATTCCTACTGGATCTACGCATG
>JAQFVV010012494.1:4576839-4670037 GCA_028023455.1 Epiperipatus broadwayi | reverse complement strand
AAGGGCCGGTTACAATATATATATGTTATTTACTTTATGTAAAAATGAAATTGCCAAGCATTAATATGCTGATTTTTGCATAATTGAAAGTGCATACATAAAAATATTTTAGTCAGATAAAAATAATAAATTTTATATAAATGTCATCATTTGTATTAAATATGCATATAGCAATCATTTATACAAATTATATTAAAAAGCTAAAACATTCAAAGCAGAGCTTTGAAAATCATCGACATGGTGAAATAAGATATTAGAAAATATATAAACCTAATTTATTCAAAGTGAAACTGCAAATAAATTAATTACTGCAATAATTGACTTCTGAATTGGAAATTATACTATTACAACTCTCATAGAATTGATTTAAAAAAAATTCGTTTCATCAATAAAAATCAATTTTATTTCGATAAATTCGCACAATTACATTTACCAATATTAAACTTCAACAAGCTTGACATCGCATGAAAACAACAAAGTATAACTTACTGGTGTGATTATACCATCAACAATTTCCACTAATTGTGAATATCCTAATGTAATAATCAAACTCTAATTGCTTTAAAATATTAATTCCAAAATCACACAAATTTCAAAGTATGGAATAATTACAAATAGAAGCTAAAACTTCAAACTTTATGGTGAATTATTTTAAGACAAATCTACAATCAATTACAAATTACTTTCAATTTAGCTTTGATAATGTTTGATTTATAATATTAAAAGAGACAAAACTCTCCATACAGTAGCGCCACTCAGAAATGGTGATCATGTGATGTTTAGTGATTTATAATATTGTTGATTATTTGTTATTTAATATTTAAGTTGCTATAATATTTTGTAGTTAATTTGAAATCTGTTTTAAAATAATTCATAGTCAAGTTTGAATGTTTAATAATATTATATTAAGTTCATGGCTATTTCTTGTTCTGATTTGTGGGTGTTTTTGGAATTGGTATTTAAAAATGATTGAGGTTGATTATTATTTTGGATATAAGTCTTACATTCTTGGACAGCTGAAGATTAGTGCTAAATTATGAAATAATCATATTGGAGAGCTGTCAAGGTTAATACATTTAGTTTTGGATGATTTTAATTGTTTATAATCTTAAACTTTGTTCAAATATTTAATTTACATACGATCTATATATATATATACAACACAGCAGTCAATTTGGGAATTACAAACTATATAAAAATTGTTGTCAATTTCATCTAACATCTTCAAGTGAAATAGAAATAAATGTATATATATTTATTAAATATTTTGAAATTCAATTAACATAAAATTTCATCCAGGTTTTACTACATGAAGAAAATAACCAAGTTGTAATTAAAATATAAAAATTGCTACATATGTAGCAAAAATAATAATGAGAAAAGTACACTTCTTTACCATTTTTTTTTAACCTACAATAACAATTTGGCACGTATGTTAACACTCACATATAATCCAAACCCAAATATAATCATATGTCATTATTTACTATAAAAAGTTCTTTTATATAAAAAAGTAAAATCTGATTTATATTAGATTCTAATTTATGATCAATAATTTTTAAGGTTTTGTGCTGCTAATGAATGAGTTACTCTTGGATCTTAGCCTGCAAATCTTGCATTCTTGTAGTTTATAATTCTGAAATTAGCAATAGATATCTAATATTTTATTTCATCATGAGCTTACAAGAGGGCACCTAATGTGCTGATTCAAGGATTATATGTTTCAGCTCTTTAATATTTTATATAATTCATTATATAACTATTACAATTTATGGTTTATTTCAAATAAATTTTACCTTGGGAGCATGTGATACAAAATTTCATCTGCTTGGTCCTTTTCAGTCAACATTTTCTTAGTATTTATTTGAATAATCTCTTCCAAATCAAAAATATACTGCTCTAACCTGGCAAACTGATTTTGTTCGGTTGAAATTAATCCAGTTACTTTGCTTAATAATAATAATTAAAAAAGAATAATTAAATAAATTATTTAATAACTTTAAAGTAAAAATTATTTGCAATATATAAACTCAATAGTAGGCTAAATCACAATTGCAATAAACAATTACTCTGTAAACTTTAGTAGGGAAAATGGGAGTCCATGTTAATAATTTGAAAAATTGAGATACAAACACTTTCATAAAGAAAATTTTTTTAAGGTATATAATTTTTGTAAATTATTTAACTTTTTGAACAACACATATACAATCAACATCTATAATTATTTTTAAGCAGTTAAATTAAAAGAGTAAGTAAAAAATATCAAACATAATAAATTCGGTGCTTGTCTTATAGATGAAGATGCCATTGGATGGTGCTGTTTTCATGCTAAAACTATAAAATATGACCATTCCCGGGCCATTGATTATAATAATTTTGCTGTGCCTTTTTGTAATGCGAAAATAAAAACAAAATCGTCTTTTATAAATATTATTTTTTATTAACGTATACAATTTAAATGATAATAATAAATGTAAAATAAAATCAACAAATTACAATTTGATTCATGTTTTTTCTATCGTATATTTTTTTAATTGTGTTACGGCTTTTTTTTATCAATTTTCTATCAGATATTTTTTTACTTGTGTTACAACTTTTTTTGTTGTTGTTGTTTAACTAAAAAATAATAATCATAATAGTAAATAAAATTTCTTAGTCTATTTTTTATTTTTTTGGTCTTCGTTTTACTTTTTTTTTTTTTTACAGACAAAGAGATATTATGGCTATTTTTTACTTCAAACCGAATGACAATAAAAAATAAAAATTGTTACGGTTAGGTTTAGGGTTAGTTTTAGGGTTAGGTTTAGAGTTAGGGTTAGTTTAAGGGTTAGTGTTCTATTGTTTGTAATGCTAAAATAAAAAAATTCAAAATCGTAACCGTACTCGGACAAAATAAAGAAACTCAAACTTTTTTAACAACAACAAACACATATAAATGTCTTCTTTATTTATTAAACATGTTTATAATATTTGCTTTTTATGAAATTTACAAAAAATCGTGTATATTTGTTCTTACTGGATATTTTTTTGGTACCGCTCTTTTTTACTTCTTTGTCTCATGGAATGTTACGAACAGTACGTTACTTGACGCATTACCTAATTGCAACTCACTAAAAACATAGATATTTAACATTTTCCCAATTAAAACTTCAATACAGTACATTGTAAAAAGTCTTAGAATTATTACTTTAAAAAATCTGAACATTTTAATACTTTAAAATAAAAAAAAATCCAATCAAAACAACATTTCCATCGAATTCAAATACAAACTCTCTCATCAAGCCGTAAATATTTTATAAACTGTGCGAATTCGTAAAATGTATTTGCTGCGATGCAATGCGACATAGCAGCCTGCATTCTGTAGCACAACAAAAAAGTTGTATTATAGAAATTTGCGGGTTCGAACATGTTGGCCGCAGAAACAGCATTTTTATGTGTTTTAGTATGAAAACCACGCCATAGAACGGCATCTTTAGCTATAAGATGAGTACCATAAATTCAATATATGCATAAGATGAACAAAATAATTAGAACATTTATCATATTTGCATTGTTTTTAACATAATGCAGCTCAAAAATAAAAGCTCTTTTTATTTTCAGAACAAAACTGAAGGCAGCGATAAAAGAGTGAATGACAAAAAGTTAACTTTAATTTCACATTTCTGTGGTATCATAGTTTAAAAAAATAGCTAAAACACTTCAAATGGTTTAATATTTCAAAATTTAAAGTCACAAAATTGGTATTTCTTATTAAAGGAAAGGTAAAATTACTATAAACATCAATGATTATAAATTATTTTTTACCAAAAGTGACTGACAGGTATTAAAAAACAGTATATAAAAACACTAAAATAAATCATTTCAGAAATCAATTCAACTTGGAGCATCATGCTTACCAAACAATCCACAATAAGATTCACAAGAAGAATATTCATGACCTAGATATCATTTTAAAGCCATTGATTTTGATGTGAAAGCTATATTTAAAACGTATTGCCTCAATATAGGCCCTAAACTGTGGATAATTGATAACATTTCATATGGTCAGATCAAACAAATTATCATTTATACTTTTCCCAAGCACTAAAAAAGTTTATGGTCAGTAATTACAATTAATAATAATGATGATGATGATGATAACAATAACAACAAGAAGAAGTAGAATAATAAGCAGCAGCCTATTAACTAACTGCTTCCTTTCTATTCTAAAACATAATGATGTAACTTTCATGATTTGGGTAGCTATATTGTGGTGCTCCTTCAATATTCATTTTTCTGCACAGATAGATAAATATACTATCTTGATTTTGAAGATATTAAGATAATCAGGTTTACCCTATGATGTAAACATTGTTTTAAAATAATCTTGTCGTTTTCCATGATGATAGCTATATAGTCAAAATTGATTTATGGAACATAAAGACATAATTAAATGCTATGTTACTGGATGTCATGTAGTGCTCAAGAACTAAAAGACAGATTAAGTTGCAATTCATAGACTTTTGGCTCTTGAAACTACCACTTTTTTGTAACACTAAATACAATGCTATATAGCTATCATGACATCTTGAATAACCTTATTTAAATGTTATCAAACTCTATGTAATATTTCTAAGCAACATTTGAGTATATGATCTCTTCCATTCATATCTTTTAGTAAAGCAGAAGCTTTTCTCCATAAAAATGCTTCATTATAATACAATAGTAAAATTGAAGATTTTTATTTATTTATTTTTACTGTATGGCAGTTTTTATATAACAGTAGATGGGTTTGAACCTGGATTTAGAATGTATAACATTAAATGCTAATATACACAGATATATAACACCAAATATGTAATGGTACATTTCACAGTATGGATGGGTTTGACCCAGGTACCAACAATATATAATATCTTAATATGTGCACCATAAATTTTGGTTCAAATAAATATGAAAATTGAATGGTTACTACAATTCAATTAAAAAATTTAATTCAAATATATAATATTATTAACCAATGTGATGCTGATGACTTATAATTTAAAAGTACAAGTACTTCCAAAAGTATTGTTTTTCAGTTTCAATATAAAAAAAGGTGCCAAATCTTTTAAAAAAAGAAAGTTTATTTTTGGAAAACTTTTAAAGGAATGATCATCATCAATTATTACTACCACCCCAGCATATTCCCCAGTGGATTGCCTGATTTTTCAGGCTTGTGGATATTGGGTATTTAATACTAAATGCCATATCAATACTCAATTTATGTTTTTTTATATAGATGGGTTTGCTCTTACAAGTATTAAATAGCTAAAAAAAAATTTAAGACTAATTAAAACAAATTACTACAATTAAAAATACCACATAAGATTCCTAGTGAATAAGACTATAAAAAAAATATATTGTCAGTATTTTGATGCCAATGTTATTTATCAGAAATTTTTTTTAGCATTTCCACGTTGCTAAATTTTTATAATTTAAATTACATTTAGAACATTTTCACCCTCATAAATATTAAGCAATTATATTTTTTGAAGCTGACAGAAACTTAGCTATTTATAAGTCTAAAGTAATTAAATATACAGGAGAGACTAACTCTGAAATATCAAACTCACCAAAATAATTAAAAATTTTAAAGACACTTTGAATTATTAAATAATATTTTCAATATTTGACTTAGTATAGAGAAAGAAATTGGGAATAAAAATCCTATTTATTTTAGCCATCTTGCCCTCTATTCCGACAGAAATAGATTATCTTTTTTAGGCAATTTTGCTGCCTTCAAAAAACTATCAGAAGTGAAACAATAGAGCATGAATATAGACGCACAAAAAAAATTTTTATTCTTAAATATTTATTTTCTAAATTTAGTATAGAAAGTGAAATACACTTATACATATTTTTTTAATTAATAATAAATATTAAACAAATTTTAATAATGCAATACAAAGTTATATATTTGTTTTCACCTACACGGATGTATATCTGTATTTTATTTTAGAAAGTTTCATTTTTAAACATATGGTTGAAATATCAACTCTAGACATGTGCTCTGAAATAAATATGAAGATGTTTAAAAGCAAAGAAATTTAAGAAGTAGTAATCTTTGCCTTTGAATTGTTACTCCTCCCACATTTATAACTTTTAGAAGCAGATTGTTCAAGTAATACAGTATGAAATTGATTTGAAAGCAGATTGTATAATTTGTGATTCAAAACGTTATTTATTAATAAAAATTGTTAATGAAAGATACTGTTATTTATCTACTCTGGTTGCCATATTAGTACTCAATTTAAGCTCGTGAAATTGCTTATATATGATCTGAAATAAATATTTTAACAATTATTAAGAAATCACTCCTCTATACATGTGCTGTATAGATTTAAACACTTCAGGAATACTTTCATTTCTAAACACAAGATAAAGTCTTTTGAAAAGATAGAATGAATCCACCCTATCTTTTTTAACCTACCGCATATTTGTATAGGCAAATCTTAAGCATTTAGAAATGAGAGTGTAAAGATATTAATTAATCACTTTTAATTTCTTTACTATGTCTTAATAATTGATGTTTGTGAAATTTTTACAATTTACTACATTAGTATTTGATGTAATATTAAATATATATCATGAGTTAGTTATTTATATAGCACTATTTAAATCTATT
Source organism: Epiperipatus broadwayi (assembly GCA_028023455.1). NCBI lineage: Eukaryota > Metazoa > Onychophora > Udeonychophora > Euonychophora > Peripatidae > Epiperipatus > Epiperipatus broadwayi. Next base: position 4,663,391 of record JAQFVV010012494.1, on the reverse strand, counting down.
CAATGCAGGTGTAGAAGAGTGATTGTCTAAAGATTGTTACAAATGAAAAACATTATACTATATAAATAAATAACTTGTCATATTTTTTTTATTAAATTAAATATTAAATAGTTTTTTTCAAAGCTGAGTAAAAGAAACTAGGTCCTTAGAGAACAAGAATTTAATTTGATGCCAATGTTATTTAACAAAATATTTTTTTATAAATTCAATTTTTTTTTTATCAATTCCACATTATTAAATTTTTATAAATTTGAATTAAATTTAAATTTTTTTCCCCTCATATTTAATTTTTTTTTAAAAAAGCCTTTTTTTTAAAAAAATCCCCCTTTTTCCCCGCTTCTTTTTTTTTCATTATTCCTAGATTTCAAACTCATGGTGAATTTGCATAATCATCTAGTTCATGATATATTAATACCACTTAAAATGTGGATATACATGAACATGTGTAGGTATATAAGGATAGGTGTGGATACATGTAAATATGTGTAAATGTGTAAAAATATATGTAAATATGTCAGAAGATATGACTAATTAAAAATTGAATATAGAAAAATACACAGAGAATTTTTAATTTAAACACTTATATATATTTAACAAATATATTTACAATAAGTAACATTTTAATAACAAAATTGATAACAACATATGAAATATTTAATTTAGCATCTATGTTTACTCTTTGATTATAATTTATTTCAATTATTCTAAACCCTTATTCCCTACAAAGAATAGCCATTTGATGTCCATATTAACATAAATGAAATTTATTTTATACTTATGATTGTTTAAATCATTCTTGCTTACTATATCATTATATTGGAATTATGTTTTATTTTAATTAACTTAATAGGTTAAATTCATATCACTTATATTGATTATATAGGATGCCCCTGATATATAATATAATTATAATAGAGACAGAAAAGACCATTTATTATAGAAATAATTAGCGAAGTATTCTGAAAACATTTAATTAAAATATTAATATGAACATATATATATATAATGGTGTATAATGTATAAATGTTGAGAATAAATATGTATTAGGTAAAATCTTACTTTTCCTTTGATGATAATTGGATTTGTAAATAAGCAAGTTCTCATTATAACCTCTATTTTATTTTACTTACAATAATGGTGATATTTATCCATTGTTATATATTAATACTTATTTCTCCCCTTTTTGTATCCATATTAAAGGAAAAATACAAACATAAACATTGATATAAAATATATCACTAAATAAAATTCATGATGTCAACTTAAATATAGTTTTAAAGTTCATAAGGAAAACTGTCCTAGAGAATCATTTTAATAATTCTCACTAATCCCTTTTGGGTATAGATGGTAAAATGTGAGTGTTCTAAAACATCCATTAAGTCACTAGTACTTTCCATCCTTGGATCTTCTGCTTTGATGTGTAGAGTTATTTGATACATCAGGGGTCCTCAACCCTATGCCTGCGGGCACCATGGCACTCGCAGACCATTTTACATGTGCCTGCCGCTATTCGAACACGATAAAAAATTATTTATCTGATACAAATAAATTTAATTTTTAAATTTTTTTATAAATTATTGTATTATATTGTAATCAAATTGTAGGGCATACTATACTTTTACAGCGCCAAAATATAAACGTTAATTATATATTACAATTTTATTTTTGAAATAAATATTTTTTTGTACATTATGTGTATTATTAACAATATTCAACTATAAATTAACACTGAAAAATAAATAGTGCCCACCACCTGACCGGTATTATAGAATGTGCTCTTAAGTGCAAAAAGGTTGGGGACCCCTGTGAAATGGTAAACTTGATGTTTCATAGCACTGATATTAAATGCTACATCAATTTCATTTCAGTTCTGACAAGTATAGGTTCATGAGCAATGACCTCCTTTCCCTGATGTTGCTATTGCAATTAGCAATGCATGATTGTCTTTATCATTATTTATATAATTTCATTAGAATTTCTTTGATGAAATAACAATATTTTTACTATTAAATCATCTCAATCAAAGTTAGTTTAATCCATGGTTTAAAAATTCTAAACACTTTGGAAATTCGAATTTAATTTTGAAGATTTCACTTTTGAATTCCTCAGTTGATAACTCTATATGCTTTTTGTTACTTTCTTGAATATTCAAATAGTTATTTCTATTACTATTTCACCTCAATGGTCAATGATATTTCTATTCAAATTGTGAATTCGAATTCTATGCTTAAAGTTTATGCAAGTTGTTTACCCATTTTTATCTGACCTCAGAGAAGATGCTCATTGGTTTTTATATTTTCCTATTATTATTATTAACATGAAGATGTTCTATTAAATTTAATATTAAATGACTTTGAATATTAAATTTGTGATTTTGATTTAGGTCCATTGTTTACATCATTACAAGTGATTATTATATATAGGTAATATAATAACAAAAAAAAATTTTGTTTGTTGTTACTTTCCTTTAAAATAATTTCATTTCTTGCTTGTTATGGATTTATATCACAATTACTGAAATAACTTTAATAAAGGTTAGATGTTGTGTCTGTGTTTTATACTTTAATTCAAATATTTGTTTATTGCAGAATTAAGTTGAAGTTTAAATGTATAAACCACCTACTATTGTTTTTCAATTATAGTGTTTCATTTTTATTAATGGAGTGTTTAGTAGATGTTTATATATATGATCTTGGATTCGAATTAGGCCAAAAAGAGTGTGTAAATGATAATGGAGGGATGTAAGGTCTACCCCTTACTATATATATATGTATAACATAGGTGATTTTTACATGCGGAAAATGCAAATATAAATTAAAATTATAGTACAAGCAAAATTAATATATATATAGTTATTAGTAATAAATTGAAGGAACATATATATTTTTTACTGTGTGTTCACTCATTCATTCAATGAAAAAATAGGAATTAAAAAAACTTACTGTACTGCATTTTCATTTTTTAATTAATAGCAAAATGTGTGACCTTCATTGCAATTAAATATGCTCTGGGTAATATTTTTTATTTTTAAAAAATAACTTTTTTTTTCTCATAAAAATGTAATAGCAGTTTTGTTATTAAGAAATTATGATCTTTTTAATTGTTTTGATATTTTTAAATCAGTATCAAACTTAAAATGTTTGTAAAACTTTTGCATTACACTTTAAACTGTGCATTAAATTCTGTAATAATAATAAAGATAGAACAAAATGTATGTTCTTTTAACATAATCCAAAGAAATTTTGTTAATAAATGTGATTGTATTTGGAGCTGCTTGGATATTATAAAATGTATTAAATTTATGAATTTTAATGGGTTTTTTGTTTGTTTGTTTATTTACATTTTTTTTCTTGCTTGCATTTTTTTTGGGGATGGTATAATTGAAGTTGTGCATAAACAAAATAATATATAACAAACAAAATTAATAAATAAATACTTGATAAGAGTATTAAAATTCTTTTCTCCAGGATTTATTCATTTAGTTTACTTTGGAATTTATAAAAAATATATATAATATATATTTATTTATATGTTTTATAAAAAAATTGAAAATTGTTTTGTCAGTTGTGGCTCACAGTCTATTTTATTACCAACATCATAATAGTTTGTAATGCCTGGGGAGTGATTATTAAGCCTCTACCACAATTATTCCTAAAAGATGTTTCTTTTCACACATACCATAATTTGATTTGTTGTCATGTGTTTTCCTTATGAACTCAGGAAGAATTCTTGAATGGATTTTAAGCTGGTATTAATCTTATTAAAATTTATACATGGGAGAACAAACTATCTCTTCATTATTCTATATAATATTTATTTCTGTAACAATAACTACATTCTAATGGCTTATGATGAATGCATTTCTATAATATCATGAATAAGAAACTACTTCATTTATAACAATCCTTCATATCAACTATGAAAAAAACTAAGATTTTATTTATAGTGTCAAGTATGTATTACTATTATATCATATAGACATGATATTCAGTTCTTAAAACTTATATATTTTTTCCATTTAACTTATAATAGACTGAGAATTTTTATCTTATATAGGGAAGACACACAATTATTAATATGAACATTAATATAAAAAATAATAAAGAAATGACAGCTAAATACATCTCTAATTTAAATCTGCCCAGTCTTATAATAGGAATAGTTATTTTATTTTTGGAATAATATTAAAATTACAATATTTCTTTTCATATATGTTTGCATTTGGGATCCAAAGCATTGATCCAGTAAGCATTGTTCTCAGTGTTAAGATGATTAATACAGTGATTGACATTTTAAATTTAAAATATTTGACCATTGTTATAAAATGGCAGACATCTTTAAGTTAATCTTAAAACACATCTTGAACTCCTAAAATATTTAGATGAAAAAAAAGCAACCTCACTCTTCCTTTTCACGACATATCAAGTCATTATAATTTGAAGACACCAAAAAAAAATGTTTATATCATTATTAATATGTTATGAGAGACTAAAATTAACCTACTTCAATGATGACTGCAGTCTATACTTTTCTTTTTTTAGGGTTCTTCATCAGTGTTTGACATCTGAAGAACAGATTATTTTACAGTAAAATACATTTTATATATAAAAAAATTTCTTTTCTTTAAATAAAATTTAATGACTTTGAAATATTTGACAGTTCTTTAATTATGATTTTTTTTTATTATCGTTATTACTATTCACTTTTATTATTCTCAAACTATTACTCCAATAAATTTATTTACCAATCAAATATGTCCAGAATGGAACTAGTTAAAATAGATAAAGAACTAGTAATTAAAATTCATGAATAAATTCAAATAAACAAAAAGATGAAGAGCACAACTATTTTTAATAAAATATAGAGAGATAATATATTTAAAATTAATAATTATAGTAAATCTCTGATACTGTTCTCATTAAATATATACATCAGTCATTTTAATCCTTATAGTTAAGTTTATTTTAACTATACCAGTTAAGATTATCTTGATGTTTGTGCAGTCATATTTCTATTTTTTTTTAAGTACACACACACACATACAGCTTTTCTGATTCTAATTTTCTTTTTCATTGTTTTTTTTTAACTGAAGTCTGGAAAGCAATAAAAGGGAGTATGCTGAAAGTCTTTAATTGTAATCTTTGCTAGAAATAGGACAATCAGATTGGAACTAGATTTGGAACAAAAAATTCCTCTGAACAAAGATTATATGTTGAGAAATATCTATTTAGGGATCCCTTTATCTATCATAGAAGATGAAAAGACCTAAAAAAGAGTGGTCTAAAAATGGTTAGTCTCATATAATCTGGCTAGGTAGTTATGCCTGGAAGTTTACTCATTAAAACAATAAAACTAATGATAAGTAATAGTGATAGCACAAAGCAATAATAGTACTAAAGGTAAGTAAACTATAAATCTACTTTTTTTTAAATATAGATATACAGATTATGTGAGGCTCCAGAAACAAGTTGAAAGAAGACCCTTTGATACCTCTTGGAGGCCTTAAAGGAACCAAACAGGGCAAATTCCTAATGTCCACTCCATATGTTCATGTCATTTCAGCTGTCATTACTATGTGATTATTCATATAGTATATGAACATGGATGGGGTGCTCACCAACACACATTAGCCTGCATGGTTAGTTTATTGTTTTTTTACCCCTGGGTTTAAGATCTTCTCAGTTACCTGATAAGGCAGACAATGTGTGTGTGAATGAAAAAAAGGTTTTTTCTGATAGATATTTACAAACATGACAGATAAAAATAAATCAACACTCTTATTCCCAAGAGGCTGTAAAATCACCAGCCAAAGCAGCAGTTGATGGCTGAAGGTGGAGAGTGCTAAGAATCCCCTGATTGCGAACTCACGCTGCCATTTGATGAGAACTTTTTATTTAGATACTTACAACTACATATCACTGTCAAGTAAATGAAGATTTCAAGAATTGGTAGAAGAACTATCTCAGATTAAATGGGACATTATTGGACTTTGTGAAGTTAGAAGGGAAGAGATGATTGGTTTAAAAAGTGGGCATGTATTTATTACAAAAGCACAAATATTTGAAGTACAGGTGGAGTAGGATTCATTATAAATAAAAAAGTGGTAGAACAACATTATGGAGATTGATGGTGTATCAGACTGAGTGACAAGATTAGTTATTCAATTTAATAGCAGATACCAAATGCAGATATTTCAGGTTTATGCCCCAACAAGTTCGGATAGTGATGAAATAGTAGAGGATTTTTATATGCAAGTACAAAAGGCTTTTGTTATTATGGAAGACTTTAAGGCTAGAATTGGTAAACAATTGAAAGATGAAAGTGCTGTTGGTAAATTTGGTTATAGTAATAGAAACGAAAAAGGACATAAACTTATGGAGTTTACAGCAAAAAACAGTATATTATGAATTCTTTTTTTGAGAAAAATGTTAAAAGGAAATGGACATGGAAGCATCCAAATGAAGGTACAGCAGAATTGAATTATATTTTGACTAACAGAAAATATATATTTCAAGATTGTAATGTTCTTAATAAATTCAACATAGAAAGTGATCATTTATTAGTGAGATGTAAGATACATATTAATGCAAAACTAGAAAGACAAATATTATTAAGGAAAACAATATTCACAATTGATATTCTTAATCTTCAGAAACACTATAATGGATTTAAATTAGAATTTGCAAATCATTTTCAAGTATTAGTAGATTTTGAACATGATTCAGATTTGAATGAAATTAATAGGAAAATAACTGATATATATTTAAAAACTGCAAGAAAGATAACTCATGGAAAAAAGCAGCAATTGACCAATAAAAATTCTACTGAGACTAAAGAATTTATGAAGAAAAGAAGAAATATGAAAATATATTAAAATGTTGCATTAAGAAGGACTGAATATCTCAAATTTTGTAAAATGATACAAAAAAGAGTTGATAATGATATAGAAAATATAATTGTGAACTAGCAAGAAAACCTATAGAAGAAAATAAAAGTCTCAAGAATGTAAAACAACATTTTAGTATTGCTAAAAAACTTATATCTGCAATAAGAAAAAAAGATGAAACTATTTCTAAAAAGAGAGATGACATAATAAAATAGGTAGAAGAGTTCTATCAAGAATTATATAGTTATAAAGAACAAGTACCTCCAATAATTATTATATCTTCTGAATTGCCCAGGATTTTAAATGAAGAAATGAGTTATACAATTAAATTTATCAAGAAGAGATAAGTTTTTGGTAATGATGGACTTATAATCAAGAAGCAGGTGAAGAAATAGAATTTTTGTTGGTAAAATTATATAGCAAATGTCTAAATGATAATGATGTATCAGATGATTGGAAGAATGCAGTATTAATATTTAAAAAAGGTTATAAAGAAAATATTAGAAATTACAGACCTATCAGGCCTTTATAAGTTTTAAACAAAATTTTTACCATCATAATTACAACTCATCTACAGAGAACTTTGGATTTCAATTAACCAACAGAACAAGTTGGATTTAAAAGTGGTTTTAGTACAATAGATTATATCCAAGTATTGAAAGAAGATATAGAAAGAATCAATAAATATGAGTTGCCATTAAGCTTTGGATTTGTAGATTATGAAAAGGCATTTGATTCTATAAGCATTTCTTCAGTGATTATAGCATTGGATCATAAAGGTATAGACCCAGGATATTGTCATATTCTGAAGAATATTTATAAAAATGCAGCAGCAACAATTAGATTATGCAATGATACTAGGAAGGTTAACATTGAGAAAAGTGTAAGACAGAATGACTCCATATCACCAAAACCTTTTACAGCAGTGGTGCAAGAAGTATTTTGTGGATTAAAATGGGAACTAAAGGAGTAAAAGTAAATGGAGATTATTTCAGTCATTTAGATTTTGTAGATGATGTAATTGTTTTTGTAAATAATGCTTCAGAGCTACAGGAACTATTGCAAGAGTTATCAGATAAAAGTAAGAAAGTAGGTCTAAAGGTAAATGTTAAAAAAACTAAAGTAATGTTCAATGGAATTTTTCAAAATATAAAAATAAACATTGATAATGATGAGTTACAAGAAATTAACAACCACAAATACTTTGGTCAGATTATTACTACAAATGAAAACATAATGGACAAAATTAATCATAGAATTAAACTTGGTTGGTATGCATTTGTTATAAATAACTTAATATTAAAAGGGAATATCCCAATGTGTTTAAAAAGGAAGGTTTTTAATAAATGTTTTACCAGTTCTTACTTATGGATCTGAGGGTTGGGCACTTAACAAAAAAGCAAGACAGAGACCTAAAACCACTCAACCAAGTATGGAGACATGCATGTTAGGAATAACTAGAAATCAAAAATGCAGTACATTGATAAGAGAACAAACAGGTGTTACTGACATCATTGAAATGATTAAAAGACAAGTGGAGTTGAGCTGGACATATTGCTAAAAGAGATAATAAACAAATAAACAATTGAAATATTAAACTGGATTCTAAGAGATTGTAAAAGATCCAGAAAAAGATTGTGTGACATGGAAAAGAGAGGCTAGAAATCAGAGATGAATTGAATTTAAAGAGACCTTCATCTTGCAGTGGATTGATAATGGTTGATGATGATGATATGATGTGAACTTTATTTTATACAAACTTTTCAAGATCAGAGTAGAAGTCAGCTTTAATGGCTAAAATGGCTATCAAAATGCTTTTTAGCAAAACTTGTCTTCTTGATTAAGAAAGTTTAATAAAAGAGGTAGATGACAATGATATTTTTGGAAGGTACATCAATAACTAAAAGGAGAATGCATAGTATTGGGTTTGTGTAAAGTCTAATTTAGTATCTTCTATTCTTGGAATTTCTTAGTGTATCAATGAAAGGCTAATAGTGTTAAAACTTGTTTTCTATGATGGTATTTGCATTCATTTTATTAGCACACATGCTACAACATTACATTCAGAGAAAGAAATATTTTACTTCTTGCTACATAACATTATTATCCTAATACCATTAAAATATCTTTTTTTTTCATGGAGAATTTAATGCACATATTGATACAAATAATAGACTTTACCCAAAAGTTATTGGAAATAATAGTATTGATGCTGTAAACTCTTGAATTTTTACACAAAACATAGATTGATTATTATAAACAGTTTGCTAGACAGAAAAATTAATGTAAAGGAACATGGTGCACCCACACTCAAAATAATAGCATTTAATAGATTAAATTATGGGTATGAGATATAATACAAAAGAAGTTCATATTCATGAGCATTTATAAGTGCAGTTTGTTAGATAGATCAAGGATTAGTACACTCCAAGGTTGAAATGGTAATCATATTCACAAGAAAATTACAGCTGATTCTTTAGAAGTAAATACAGTACATGCTAAGTTTCAGCAGCTAATGGATATTAAAACTACTAATTTTGATTTCAGGAATGTCATGTAGATTGTTCTGTGGAATTGTCTTAATAAATATGATATGGATGCAAATAAATTTGTTTTTGGATTCACCAAACAGAAAAAAATCATGACTGACTTTATGACAATGATTGTATTTATTAGTAACTTAGGTTAAAAAAAACATGTAGCATTTTTTGCTTGATAGAATAATAGATATGATGTGGGAAGACAGAAGTTCAATGACTAGAAGGAAGGCTTAAATTGACTGGTGGATTAAAATCACAAAGAAGATTCAGATATTCACTGATCACGGTCATTTTAGATCTTTTTTTTTAAAGCATTTAAACATTAGAAACTGAGAAACATATCAAAGTCCTATTAAATCCAGCAATGACATTCTCTTACTTGATGATAATATTTTGAACAGGTAAAAGAAATATTTTGGTCATTGTTTGAATAATGATACAAAAATTGACATGATGACTTTTTAATAATATATCCATTTTATATACTAATTTAGATTTGGACAAAGATATTCAACTCAATGAAATCAAAATAGCTCTTTGTAATCTTAAAATGGAAAGGCTTCAGGTCTTGATAAAATATCTGGAGAAGTTTTTAAATATGTTGGTGAAAATATTGGATTTTTTTAAGGGATATATATGGACCCATGAAGTTGTGCCAACTAGTCTTAAAAATACTATTATTGTTTCAATTTTTAAAAACAAATGAAATAGATAAGATTGCAATAATGATTGTGAAATATCATTATTATTTACTACAGCAAAGGTGCTGTCAAGGATTTTGATGAATGTGTTCCTTCCAATTATAGATTATGGTTATCAGAAAGCCAATGTGGTTTTAGAAAATCAAAAATTATTATACACATGGTTTTTGTTGGCAGGAAAATGCAAGAAAAAATGCTGGGGGCAAAAGAGTGATTTATGTATTGGTTTTATAGATTTGGTTACATCATTTGATTCAATTAATTAGTTTTCTATTTATTTGTATTAAACAGTTTCTACATTAAGAAATGAAAGGAAGTGCTATTATTACAGGTGAAAAATCTGAGATATTTGAAATGAAAACTAATATTAAATAAGGATGTATACTTGCTCCAACACTGCTTTCAGTTTTTAGGACTTTAGTCTTTGGAACTTTAGATTCAAGATGTGAGACAAGTTTGATGCTCGAATTTTAATTTAAATCACTTAAAAGCAAAAAACAAGAATTTTAACTTTGAGTTCTAAATTTGATGCATGCTAATGATTATACTATTTTTACCAGTTCAAAAAACAATCTACAGAATGTAGTTAATAATTTGAATATGACATATATTTGAGTATAATTAGTGTTGAAAAAACTCAAATTCTTTATCATCAGGAAAAAAATCGTTATCAACTTTTAAGTCAGGAAAGTAATCACTTTGAGAATGAACGCTAATTTAAACAGGTTAACTGTTTTATGAGTAGAAAGATGGATTTAGATGTTGAAATGCAACTCAGATTCCAATGTGAGTTAAAAAATAGGGTATTTCATCTCAGGAAAATAACTACTGCAACTTCATTAATTGTATATAGAGCTGTTATTTTTATGAAAATGGGATTTGGATATTGCACATAGGCAACTTAAAGTCATTAGTAAAGTTTCATTTAAGGATGCTCCATAGAGTCTTAAAAATACCACAAGATCATAAACTAGTCAATATGTTTTTTAACTTGCTGGTTGCAACACTATTGAGTCCATTATTGTAAAATCATCCCTTCATTGGATTGGCCATATAAGGTGAATGAACAATGCAAGTAACTTTCTAAAACTATTTTATGGTGAACTAGAGCATAGTTTTTATGGAAGTAGACACCATTTATGTTTTAAGGGTTATCTCAAAGGCAGTCTAAAGATTGTCTTCATCAGAAGATACATGGCAGAGAATAGAATGTTTGTTAAGAGAACTACAATTAGATATAATGTTGAAGTATTTCAGAAAAAGTTTTCTGCAGAAAAGTTAAAAGATTGGGGAAAAGCATGTTTTATTATATTTGAATGTATTTGTGATTCAAAAATAAGTTTATACAGTCATAGCAAAGCTCATCTCTAGTCTAATATTTTCTTTCTTTGTTTTGTACTTTATCTTTTGGAATTAGAACAACCATCCTCATATGGGGAGTAGTTCCTACCACCATGTATTTCATTATAACATGTAATTAAAAATATTTTACGCATATAATCATATGTATAATCATCTTTTCATTCCAACAAATTTCTTTTATCAATCTATATTTATATTCATTCCCGTATTAGAAAATTAATTTTGTCCATATAAAAGGTGACTAAATGAACTGTAAATATACTTTTTACACTAGTCAATTCTATATACGTAATAACCTTTTTATTTAGGAATTAATTAAAGGATAAATGATAATCTTTCAACTAACTGAGTAATAAATTTTGTCATTTAAAAATTTATATTATTAAATGTATTAAACTTTCTTGCATTTCTATGTTGGAAAGTATGTCGATAAAAATCTTTTACGTGAATAATATTTTATAAATATTCAGTCCAGTACTTTTTTTATCATCCAATGCGACGTAATAATATATTGTTGATTTTCGTGCTATATATTTCGTGCTTATTTTATTAAATAAAAAAAGGAATAGCTTATCTTAAAATATTTGAATAATGTTTCAAAAGGAATAGTTTATTGTTCGGAAGTTTGTAAGAAACTCGAGTAGCAAAAGTTATAAACCGAGATCCATGGACTTAGAAACTCCAGAGTATATCGATTACTGTCTCATTGTCCCAAACCGCGCATTTAATTAAAAACTTGTTAAGGATTTTTCATGCGTTAATATTCATTATAGGTTTCTTAAAAAATAAAATCAATAATACTATTACTGATCTTAACATACTTTTCATAGAACAATTTTTAATTTCCAATGATTAGCAATTATTTTAATTTAAAGTGTTATTTTACGTAAGATCGGGCTTACATATATTTTACAATTCTTTAAAAAAATTAATTGTTTTATACTTTTTTATTATTATTATTCTAAACATAATTTATTTGCTTTTTTAGCTTTTTGCAAGTTTAAATTACTTTTTATAAAAGACATTTCCATAATTCAATTAAATTAAAATACTCCAAATTATAATACAAGTTTTAAATCATTCATAAAATGCTTATATTATCACGCAAAATTAAAAAGAATTATAGGATCCACTGTTGTTTTTCACTGAAAAAAAATAAGTAAAATATAATTATGACACTTGACAACAATTCTTATATTACACAAAACTTCCATACACTAACGTACTGCATTAGTACTACATAACGCGACATCTAGTGCTTATTTAGTAAACTATATTATGAATTTTTTACAAGAAATTATATATATCTGGGATAAATGAAATCATGACAATATCATTTATGCATTGACATGAGTATTCGTAGAATTTAAAGTTGGTATTATTTTAATTATATATCATTAATATGAATTGATTATTTATATACGTAATTAATGCCGCAAATATTCCTATCTATATATGTAAATATATGTTGGATTGTTTACATCTAATTAATTGTATGGTTTTAAAAACAAATTCACTCTCTATTTACGCTTTTTAAATTACATTCTGCTATTAGTAATAACGTATAAGTTAGCGTGAAACACAATATTTTGAGTAGTCTTGGTCTCTTTTTTCAATCGTTGCTAGAAGCACAGACATTGAATCCTGACCCTTAGATTTATGAATATTAAATTTAAAGAAATATTCTAACTAATTAGAACATTGCATCAAAGGCTATTATCATTAATAGAAGTAGTTCAACATTATCACAAACTTTCAAACAATCATCTCCCCATCCACACACACACACATTGCGTTGCAGATATTATCATTGAAGATGGCCAATCTAATAGCACAAGTAAAAAAATAGACAAAAAATAAAAAGCTAATAATGAGTTTTGTGATGATTATCTAAATAAATCTGAGCTACAAATACATCAGTATATATATCACATGGTGGTTTTATATTTTGTTTGATTAGCATTACACGATGTCATTTTTTAACTTCAACATTTTTTTCACATTTTGCCTAATTGTAGTTCTCCATTATATTATATTTTCAGCTATATCTTCCAATGAATGCAATCGATATGGCACCCATTTTAAAGCTCTCTTTAAGATATCCTTCATAACAAAACTGAATTTATCTTTCCATGAAAATCAATTTTAAAATTAGGCTATTTCCATAATCTAATATAAACTATTGAATTTCTTTAGAAAAATTTAACTTTATTTAAATTTTCAAAGTAAATAGCACACAGGTTAATATATGCACAATGTTTCAGGAGGTATTATTCTTCTCTCTTCTTCAGGTGTTGCTGGCCTGACCAATGACTGTACTAGCATGGGAATTGAATCTGTACTCATAAATTCTTGAATATTGAATTTTAAAATAATACTCTAACCAACTGAGCAATCCTGCCAGAGGTAACAGTCAGTAGAAATTTCATATACTTATTTATGAGGTTCTTCCTGATTTCTCCATCATTTCCCAAGAACAAAGTTGATTAGTGGTTTCTCTACATTATGTAAATGTACTTTGAAAATTTAAATAAAGTTAAATTTTTCTAAAGACATTCAATACTTTATATTAGATGCTGGAAATAGTCCAGTATATATATATACACAACTAAAATACTATCATCACAACCCTTCAGGAAAGCAATTCTAAAATTATTATTAAAGTATTTTATACAAAACTGTTATTATTCATTTGCTTCATGTACTCAACCCATTAAAGATGAGTCATTATAATACTAGATTTAATAGAAACTATAAAGTTGAAGAACATATTAAATTAGTAAAATCTTATGGACCATCCATTTCCAGTGCTGGGCAAAATGAGTATTTCTATATACCATTAGTTGCAATTATTATATCAGTACACCAAATAGTCTTTTAACCTGTTAAATATAGTAGCAACACAATGAAGCCTGTGCTACTCTTCAACATTTAATTCCAGTTACCTATTTAAATAGCTACCAATGTATTTAAATTGAATCACATTTTTCTGTTAACTATTCAAGACAAATATTTCTGATGATTTTTATTTCCAACACTTGTTAATAATTTTTTTTATATTAATTATTAGGCTTAAGTATTTATAAGATGTGTTAAAACTTAAAGAAACATTCTACAGATATTTGTAGACTAGAACTGCGAACAGTATGACTAAATCTAGAAACCAAAAGGACAAAAATTTTGACTTTACTTTTTTTTTTATTAAAAACAAATAATTTATTAAACAAGAAAAAAATTGTTACAATTGTTAAATTAAATTTACATGACTTTGAACTAAACTGTCTTTTGCTTCAAAGAAGCCACTCAAGCCACTCTGGTTCTAGTCCCAAACAAGTTGTTTCCTTATAATATTGAGGTATGCTTTGAAAAATAGTTTATAAAAATAAAACTTTATTCCACGTGTCCTGAAATAAATTTGAAAGTGTGAGCATTTTGTGTCTTTAATTTTTTTTATTACTCTAATGTAGGCATTTGGGGCACTGAGGGTGTTTTGTTCAAAGACAAATTGGCATCTGATAATCCAGACTGCATAGAAAAGGAAGCTGGACAATCTGATTATGGAAATATCACCACTGTTGATGGCTATCTTAATAGATAATAACATTCTAATATCAACTGTGACTTTAGTTGATATCAATGCTTTAATGGTATTAAAGTAGGGTCACATGTAAAGGAGATGTTAAATAGTTTCATCAGTCATTTTGCAAAGTTGACATTGAGGATCAATGTTATTAAAACCTCTTTTCCACACTAGAAAGTGGTTAGTATTTCAGCTTTATGATAAAGTCGATAAATTTTGATTCAATGTACCAACTTTTGCATTTTTTGATTAATAGTTTGTTATTTAGACCAATTTCACTGTGAAATAAAGCTTGATCCTTATAAATTAGGCAATAAATTTCCCAGTATGTCTTTTTGCATTGGAAGGAAGACTGTGCTACATTTGAGTCCTTTCGCAAAGTTTAAAATTCCCATAATCCACTTACTCTCAATGAGAGGGGGGTATCTGTAGGTTCTATTGGAAGAGGAAAATTTGAATTTCCTTGTTCCCTGTACATTTCTCATAAGGCACTAAATACTTTGTGGGCATAGCATGTGGAGACTGGCATATGCATTTTGGCTATACTAATAGCAACCACTTTGCCCTTTCAACAAAGTCTGGAGCAGATGGAATTAATCTTATTGACAAAGACTTTGGTTGGTTTGATTATAGGCAGGAAGTAGTTTATTCTTGGCAATATCAGCATATTTAATAGTGAAGTTTTTCCAGGTAGGGAGAGTGAAATTTGAGTCAGTGAATTCACTGTTTTCATGGTTTTGTCAAGAATGTTTTGTTGAATATCTTTTCTCATTTGCGTGTAAGATTTGTACAATGGAAAGCCTAAAAAATTCTGGGGTTCTGAAGTAAATTGAGATTGTATGGGTGTGCCAGTGAAAATTTTTCAAAAAGAAGACTTGGAGTAATTTACACAAAGATTTAATTTGGATTCATATTTTTTAATAATTTGTTGGATGATTGGAAGGAACTTTTTATTTGGCAAAAAGATGTTTACATCATCCACATAGGAAATGTGATGTACCTCTTTTTTAAGTGTTGGTAGATAGATTCCAGGCACTCTCCTCTCAATCTCACACAGAAGAGGGTTGATATATGCTATAAAACAAAGTGTGGTTAGTGGAGAACCCTGAGAAATTGAAAGAAGGGGCGTAAAGCCAGAAGAGATTCTTCCATCAAGTGATGTAAAAACTGATCTATTGTGAATAAGGTTCCCAATGATTCTGATATAAACATTCAAAACTCCATATTCTTGAAGAGTGTGTAATAAAACTGAAGGAATTACAGAATCAAATGCAGAAGAAAAGTCAAGCTTAATGATAATCTGTGAAGATATTCTATGATTTCTGATATGTTCCAAAAGAAGTGAGAAAAGACGGACTGCATCACTTGTGAAAGAACCCCTTCAAGCAAATTGGTAAGGCATGATGTGATTGTAGAGCTGATCCTGTATGTGATCTTTAACTATTGCTTCTATTGTTTTAATTAGCAAAGGGACCATGGATATTGGTCGGATGTTCTCTAATGGTGAAGGATTTATCTTTTTTTTTTTAGGAAAGAGAATAGTGCTATTGGATATAAATCAGCAATGCATTGAAAATCACCTGCTAGCACGTTAATCATTCCACAAACTATTGGTGCAGTGAAATAATTAAGATATAAAAAAACAAACCAGGGAACAGCATGAAGGCCAGGGTGAGAACTCTCTGGATGTTCACTAAGTTTCTGTATTACTTCAGCTTTAGTGATATTATGCTCCAAAGAGTTATCAGTGTTGTTCCAGTTATTACAAATTTCAAAATCCTTACTTTGAAGTTTCATCTGAAAATGTGTATGTATCTTCTGAAGCATTTCAGGTCCTCCATAATTCTCCATATCAATTTTAATCATGGAGGGGGTAGGTTGAGTGGCTGAACCCACAGCCCATCTTATGTAGCTCCTTGTCCAGTTGTGATGGTTTGCCAAAAAAGATTTTGGATCTTTTTGTGGCAATATATTGAGCCAAGGCCTTTTGGTTGTCTCTGTATTGCATTTTAAGTTGCATTATTTGCTCTATAGAGAGATCATTGTTGGTGTTATTTAATTTATCTGTGATTTGATCTAGATCTTTGAGTAATCATCTTGTTCCCTTCTGTATACTTGGGAGTGTTAAATCATTAAACATCACATGATCACCATCTCTTATGCTAGCACATAATTGTTATTAAACAGGCAAAACTTGCCATACAGTAGTGCCACCCTATGCCAACCAGAGTAATCAATGGTTGATACTAGCTGGGTAAGCATCAATTATTAATCAAATGAATATTGAAACAAACTAAAACTTAACAAGCAAGTTTATTTAATTGTAAAGAAATAATTAAAATTGAAGTATAATTACCGATACAGTTAACTCTATTTTTTTCCCCCATATGTCATAACATCAGCCGGGAGGCGAACCCACAACAACCGTCTGCAACCAACTGTTTGCTTGCAAGGTGGCTGTGCTGACCTCTCGGCTAACAATGCTTGACCAGTTCATTCTATTCTTAAAAGTTATTATTATACCTTGTCATGTGGGATTAAGTTATGTTCGCACATAGCAATAATAATAATATATTCTGCGTATCTGTAGTTTCCATTATTAAGTTTCTCTGCACACAAATATTATAAGATTTAATACAATAGCTTCACCGTAAGCTACTAGTTTTGCTTACCTGTTCATTGATAAGCTTATAAAACAGCTGACTTAATTTAATGTTTTTCTTCTTTCTTTCTCACAGCTTTCTGGCTCTTTTGTTACCATTTTCATTTGCATAATAATGGTTTATTAATAATAGAAACTTCATTACTATTCAATAATAGTAGTACCATATGCTAATTTTTTAGAATGCAAATTATAATAGAGGTAATAATAATAATGTATTGTCTGCATGTGACTACAAAATTGCAACAAACTTTATTTACATATATATATATGAATGCTCGTGCAGACATTCCAGTTTATTAACACCTCTTTGTCATTTTTTTCTTGTTAAATAAAATACTTTTGAATGCTGTGGAATTTTATTTCTACTTGATTTATTATAAACATAGATTTTATTTGATTAATAAATAGAAACCGAATTAATTTATATCAATAACTAAACCTTCAAATTATTTTTTAATATCACATCATAATAATACTAATTAATTAATAACTGTCCCTCCTAATAAAGTTAGCATCCCAATTCTTTGTAAACTGTATATACAATTTTAAAAATCTGATTATTCCTTTTAATCTATTAACAACTAATCATTTTTTCAGCAAGTATACATTTCTTCTTTTATTTGAATAAAATCTGTTTCATTAATTCCTATATCCTGTTTTCTTATGCCAAATTTTATCATAAAGATCTATACAAAAAATAGAAAATCTCTAGGTAATTCAAAATTATATACTCCAAAAATAAATGTTGTATAAATGTTTAGTGCTCTCCCTTCCATAGTCTGCATAATTCACAATTGCAATCCAATTTATCTCATTTTTACATTCTTTCTTTGATATCCAAACTTCTGCCGTATATTTGTTCTAAACTATTTTTATTAATATTTTTTCCCTATAAGTCTACTTTTGCTCTAACTAACTTATTTATCATTTTACCCCAACTTTCATAATTATTCGCTGAAAAATATCCTCTTCTCATTTAAATATTTTTTATACAAATACGTAGAAATAAACATTGCATCTATCAATTACACCGCGCTTTTTGATCTCGCCACAATTAAGTTAAATATTATTTTTATTAATCTATTTTTATTTATACATTTGTAGCCTTTCAAACATTTTTAATTTGCTTTTAATTTCTCTCATTAAAAACCGATATCTATCCCATTTACTCTAGAGGCTGTTCACAATTCAATCATTCAACATATATCTATTTATGTCTTCTTCAGATTTTGATTCTCGTGGCTAATATAAAGTATTTCATTTCCAAATGTTGAAATACTATCGTCGCTCTTTTTCTGCATGGATATTGCTGCCCTCTCTTGCCGATTTGCGTAAATATAATAATAATTTTTTATGATTTTAAAAAATAAATATACCTTTACACTTAAATAAACATATGATAGAAAATATAACTTTATTAAAGGTGAAATTGGAAATTGTAGGTTGCAAACATCAGAGATAAATAATTTTTTTAATTTCCCCTCTTTAATTCCCCATTCTCTTTTTTAAAGGGTTTTCTCTTTTTCTGGTTTTTTAAAACAAAAAAATCAAATTTTATTTTTATTAAAATTATATTTTTTATTTTTTTTTTTTCAAAAAAATTTTTAAAAAAAAAAAAAAAAATAATATAGGAAAAAAATTTGACTTATACTAAGGGAGATATCCTATAAAAGATAAAGAAGTGGAAGAAACAAATATAATTAAGAATAAATTTTTAAATGAAAGAATGTTCAGAAAATAAATTAATAGTTAAAATAAGAAAACATCAAGAAAGTGCAAAGGTAATGAGTACCTGCAAAGAGAAAGGAAATAATCACACTTAGAACAACTTAAAGAATGATTGACAAGATATTTTCAAAGAAAATCAAGAAAGCTCAAAAACTTTTTGAAGATATATATATAAGTGAAAAAAAGAGACAGAAGATAAAGATGATATTGAAAAAGAATTTGAATTTATATACTTAGCATTTTCAATAAATATAAAGAAGGGAAATAACATTTATTCAACAGAAATAAAGAAGTATAAATTTTAAGTTAGAGGAAATGATGAAAGCTTTAAAGAAATTTAAAAAATCAAAAGAAGTAGATGAGATAGCAGGATAAAAATAAGAATAATAAAACAGAGAATATTGTTTGAAATATGTCAATACAATTGAGACAAGGTAATAGGATATATCTCAAAGTTGGAGAAATAATAGAATAAGATTGTTTTTTAATAATAAAAATAAACACCTAGAAAATTATAAAAACTATGAGCCTGTAGCAGTGTTGAATAAAATGTACAAGTTTCTTGCTTATATTATTAAAGATAGTTTTATATCTTTGATGGAAAGCAATGAATTTAGAAATGATAGTAAGTTGGTGAATAATATATGTTTTATTATAAAAAATATAGAATTGTCTTGTAAATTGACAGAACATGTAAAAAAAAAAATTATGAGTCTATAAAATATCGATATGGTTTTAATTAAGCATTATAAAATACATATATGATATTCATTATTCCCAGTATTATGGAAGATTTACTTACAGGGATTAAGAATGAATTCTAATTGGTAGCTATGAGTTATAGGATTCCATATGAGAAAAACTGGGACAATATTTTTAACATCATCAATTTTTGCTGATGATTGATTATTTTCTTTTTCTTTTCTTTTTTGTAAAGTTGAAAAACATATTAATATTCTTTTTGTAAAATATAGATAATTAGGAAAAGAGAATAATATCAAATTTAATAGGATAAATCAAAAATATTATTGACAAAATTATGATTAATGATAAACAATAGACGAATATTGGGATGTTCAAATGCAGAAGCTATAAATAAAGAAATTATTTAAAAATTGAAAGTAATGATAGAAGAAAATATTTGAATAATTTGGAAAATATCTAGAAAAATATATATAATTAAAAAATGAAATATAGATGTATATTATTTGCTTACCATAAGATTAATGTAAAAATAATAAAATAATGTGATTGGAAAAGGAGTCATGAATTTTATGAAAAAGATTCAAAGAGAAAGTAGGAGATATGCATTGGAGCAGATATTTGGCTGATAGTAGAAATTATCCAGAAAAAGATGAGTTAGTCAAGTTTTTATACAAGAGAGATAATGCATATTTTTTAAGTGGTAATAGAATAATAAAAATAGAGAGACAAAATGAATTCAAAGAGTGATAAAGTTTGTTGAATAGTTTAGTAGTGAATTTTTATTATATGTTTCGAAAATGGAATAAAGAAGTAAAGAAATTTTAACAATAGAAAATTATGGAAATTGCAATAAAAAATAATTGGAATTATATCCAATAAAGAAGAAAAAATTTAAAAATAATAAAGAATTCACTGTGATTGTATGAAATCAAAACACATTGACTAAAAATATATCTATGACAATAGATAGAAAAATAGTTTATTGTTTAAAACAAGAACAGAATCTTTAGAAGCTAATAAAGAATAGATAAAGTAGCAATGTAGAGACTGAAAAATGTAGACTGAATTTTAATATTTTTAATGATAGAAAGACAATTGATATTTGACAGCTAGAAAAAAGCATTTGCAAAATATATTAATAGAAATAGGACTTAATGAGGAATATTTGATTAAAATATGCATTAGGATTTGAAATTGAAAAAATTAGAGAGACTAAGGTAGTAGAAATTACAAAAGTTGTATTGGAAAAAATAGAAGCAGAAAGCAAAACAATATGACATTACTGATTTGATTTACTTTAAAAAAAAATTCTATATATAATAAAAGTTAAATACAAGAAGAAATAATACAATGATATAATTAATAATGTTCCTGATTTATTGAGGAAGAAATTACCTTGGAGAAAGAAAAATCAAATTTACATCATAGTGCCCTTACAAAATAATTTGTTTAAAAAATATAATTCAATATCTTAGAATAAAAAAGCACATAATAAAAAAGTTGGCAAATGTTTATATATATATTTAAATATTAGAAATTTAGCTGAATTTCAGTATGTAATTTTACAAATAATTTTCAATTATGATGTAATGAAACAAAATACCAATTGAAGGCAGGCATTGCAAGATGAAATTAACCATCAAAACTATGGCATTCTTTTGAGTAATTTAAATCAAAAGTGAATTTGCTTCTATCTTATTATCTAAGTTTATATAAGAGAACATACAAATTAGACAATAAATTTTGTAAAGTTTTATAGTATGATCTAAAAATTTTTTTATAAAAACTTGAATAATAAGCTAAAATTATCAAAAAACAAAGTAATTCACTTTGGGCTTAAAGCATTTTAGCCAAATACCAATTCTAGATAACATAATTTCATCTTGAAATGCTTGTTTTTAATTGTTATTTTTTTCATTACAGCATAGCTGAAAATAATTTATAAAAATACACAGAAAGTTACAGTTAAATATCAAACATTTACATTTATAAACCTGTGAAGACTTTCTTTTTAAAATATATGTGTGTATGTATGTATGTTGACTTGCAAGTTTTCATGTCCAAAAGAAGTGAATTTATGGAATTAATCATATAAAATATTAAAGGATGTGCACTGATATTTTGACAATAACATCAGTACTTTAATATTATGCAGTTATTGTGAAGATATAAAAAATATAAAATCATTGTTTAATAAATTAATTAATAGAGTAATATTGATTTAAACATTGAAGACAATTCATAGTAAAAGATAAAATAACTGTTTAAAAAAAAAAACCCCAAAAAAAAAAAAAATTTGAATTTATGTAATATAAAAAATTATTTAAACACATATAATAATGTATTACTACTTGATCAGCAAATGTTTGATATTCACTTATTGTTTTATTTCATTTCAGAGATTATATATGGTAATGGTCAAGATTGTATAATCAGTCAACAAGACCGAAAGACCAAGCAGGAACTCTCAACCAGCAGGTACAAGGTTACTCCATGCTCCTAGTTTAAACCTCATACTTAGGCTTCCTAGTCACAACCATTTAATTAACATCCTTGATGTCACACAGCTTCCCTTCTTTCCATAGCATGATCTAATTCAGGTTCGAACATAGACCTCTCTCTCAAGATTCTTCATACAGCTCAGGACCAGCACTTTAATACATAAGTATTCATGTTGATTTTCCATTATTAATGATAACTCTAATTAGGCATATTAATAAATCAGATTTTTATATTAATTTTTATAGATATGATTGGGCATACCTTTCTATGGATTGGGTTCAAAGCTCAGGATGCTCATTTTAATACTGAACAAAATTTATTTCTATATGATTATACCATGGTCCCAACATATAGAAACATACTTATAATTAATCATAATAATAAAAGTTTACTGTGGGATTGAATATAAGGAGTAGGTAGTTTTTTAATTTAAGCAATGATTTCACTGACCTTTACATTATTACATGTGAAAGTCGTGACAATTTACATATGAGTGTGTGTGCCCAAATTAATCAATGATTGATCTTAATAAATAACTATCAGTTATTATGGCTTTTGAAATATTAATCAATTGAAATGTAACATGATTGGAGCTATTGTGTGCCGATTTGATTTTGCAGTCAACCAGGGATGCATACACAGAGGTGAAGGTTCAACAAATGAGTAATTTAAAGTATCATGATTCTATTCTCCCAATAATCATTGTTCATGATCATGCTGAATACTAATAAGATTTAAGATCAGCTTGTTGATCAAATGATATGTTTCCCACTGAAGAGTGGATGTCCCTGGCTGCAGAGATGCATCTGCTTCTAGCCAAGGGCACATCCCTGTGGAGAGTATGTGAACATGTGCTAGATATAGCATTTGGGGTCACAAGGAGTCTCCAACTCCTGCAGAACCTAAACTGGTAATAATACATGGATTAGGAACCCAGGCATGTGACATCTAGTCTGCTCTTACACAATTTGACTGTATGATTCATGAACAATACAGGAGATACAATAGTAATAAAGGTAAAATAATGATGATGAACCAAGACAACAGATGAACTGAACCAAGACAGCAGATGGGGAGCAGGACTGCAAAAATTGGAAGCATAATAATAATATTTAGATAAATCTTTCACACTACAAAATATCACAAATTTAGTTTATTTTACTAACTAAAGTCTCCCTGGATAATTACTAAGAGTTTCGCATAAGATTCATAACCCTTCACAAATAATATTCATTAATAAATCTTAACTTAAAATCTTTAATATCATAATATAGGAAACATGAGAGGTTATTATCACTAATAATGTGACTGATATTTGCTATTCATGCCTACATTACTGATATACAACAACTGTCCTAAATTTTACGTAACATATAGAATATATAAGTAATGTAGCACAGACATTTATATAATATTGCAATATTAGCTTCATGTGAGAGACCCTAGATAACAATACTAAGGAATTATTCATTTTATTTTCTGTTCATAAAATATAAAATTGAAACTATAAATATGATTCTCTTTATTCTATCATGCAGAGAATGTTTTTGACATAAATGCGTTTACATATGTATTTTCTTAAACATTTAAATTTAAATATAATCTGATCTTTAGATTAATCATTTACATTTATATATATATATTTTTTCTTGGATATATCAATTCAAGTATAAACTGATCTTAAATTAATCATAATAGGAAACAGTTTCTAAATTTTACATATTTAATTAAATTCTAAACACTCGCCATTCTTCCATAAGAGAAAATTATGATTTCTCAGAAATGTAATAATGAAATTTTACTTGACATGATGGGGGATATAATGATGAAAAAGAAATTTGTTTACAATTTATTTTATTGGTTTTAGAGTTTTAAAATGGGGCATCTTCCCAAACTTGCACTTTTCCAAGGGAACATTGAGAGTGAGGAAGCATAAACAATTCTATATTTAAATTTAACTCCCTCCATCATTTAAGTAAACATAAATAAGATAAAATATATAATAAGCAAATTAATCTTTGCTGCATCAAATATTTAAAGCCAGTAAAACCTCGACATATAAATATTAAATAAGATTTAGTAGGTTAAAACTGCATAAATATAAATAATTAGTTAGAGTTATATGATTTAAAAACTGATCTAAAACATATTACCAGCTAGATTATGGAGGTCTTTGGAATATCTTCTCAGCAGACTATCAAAGGGCTTCTTGGATGTAGGGATTGACATGGTGATAGTAAAAGGCAACTGGATCTTTATGAGAATTCAGGATGCCTGCTACCCAAAGACCATGGGAAAGCAGACAGCCAACTACTCATGCATGGCTACAGGTACTGTATGCATTTTATATATAATTAAGCCCAATTTGTCTTTTATGGTCTTTCAATAAAACTTTTCCAAATCTTCAATAAAATAATTTTTTAATAATAATTTCTACAAAATACACTAGAATGACTTTCAAAATATAAGCTGTTTATCTCTAACAATACATCATTTCACACCTTAAAATATATATAGGCATTCAAGTGTCTAAATTGTAACTCTTTTGTCTAATTGTTTCACTTGATTATGAAATAAGGCACTTACATAACTTTAGTAATGCTTTGTTTCTATTACCTGGCTTATCTCCCATTGTATGAAATACATTCCACTCCTATTACTTAATTGATCATAACATATTTTCTTTTAAACCTTACTTAAAATGTGATGTGATTCAAAATAACTTAACTTTTAAAAGATGTCTAATTTGTACACACACACATATATATATTTTTAGTAGTGGGTATGAATATGCTGGGAAATAGTTTTAGATTTGAACAAACATGAAGCAAGCATATCTGCATGCAGATATGCACTGCTTTATATCTGCTCAGTTACAGTACAAAAAAAATAAACAAAAAAAAAAACTTACTTATCCTTTCCTAATGAATGAGTGATTGTTGAAATTTTCTAGCTGACATGTTAGTGTTTGGATTAGTTTATTCTTGTGTTAGCCTTCACTTCTACTCTATTTCTTTTTCATATTTCATAATCTATCTATTTTCTGACTAATTATATTGTAGGTTTCTCCCTGTTCTCTGAGTTCAGGTTCAATTCTAAGGTCAATATTTTTATGAGTCCTTTTTACCCCATTACTGAGTGAGTGGTCTCCTCCTGAATCATAGGGTCTTCTGTGATAACTCCTCTTTTTTTTTTCAGAAATATGGGCCTCCATCTATTAGGGCTCTTTTTTGATTTCCCATCTTAAAATGTTGTGGGTTCATCAATCTTTTTTTCCTTCTTCATTTCAATCTATGCATCACTCATTTTCTCATTATCACTCGCTCCCTGCTCAATCTGCCAAGCTCTTTGAGTATTGGTAAATTTATTCCTGTGATGCCTTGCCCTTACTTTCCTCTGTCTATAGTCAATGTCCATTGTATCAGTACCATTTCAAAAGTGTTCAAACCTTGACTCCCAAGTATGGTTGCACTTCTGTTTGGTTTTATTTATACTCATTTATGTTTCTTCTGTTATAACAAGACTTGCATCTTGAATTTTTACAGTATGATTGCATTTTTCTGATGTTTATTATTGACATATATATCACTACAGGGTTCAAATCTTGATCCCCGGGGTACAATTGCATTTCTTTGTGGTCTTTTTCATTTGTTATAAGAATATCTGCTGTTAGAGGATTTGAATCTGGATCATCTGGGTGTGATTGCATTTCTCTATTCTTGTCTCCTTGTATTCTCTCTTGGAAATGTTTTATTTGCATTAAAATTTGCTCGATGGTCTCCATCCTCTTTTCCAGGGTCCATACCCTTTCCTCTATAATTTTGTTTTTCTATGCCTCCTCTTTATTGTCATGTTCAACTTTCCCAAGTGTTGCTGTTAGCTCTGTTGTGAACTTATATTTCTCTTGACTATCAGCATATGGTTCCTGGTCATCATCATCAGTGAGGATTTCTAGATACTCAGATACTCAGGTGCTACATGAAGGCTCACAAGCCTGGTTAATTGTTCCCAGGATATGGAGTACACTGGCCATACCTCTGTCTAGGGTATAGTTCACCATTAAGTCACATGCTGATATATGCCTTTCGTCAATCCAATGTACCTGTGCTACACACACTTGGAATATTCTGAACATTCATGGCATTTGATAAAAGCACATCCACCAATACCTGACCACTCCCTCTAAATCGTATTTGGCAAGTGCTACTTGGTGCTCCTCACTCAATTTATATCTACAAAAATGTCTCGCCTAGACTTTCTAACTGTTTCTCAGGGCTTCCCCCCATGTCCCCTTTAAAAATTACTATCTATGGGATTTGCCTTCTAGGTGCCCAAAATGTCCTTAATAACAGTTCTTGGTACTGTTCAAATGTCTGTAGTTGGTATGGAATAACCCACCAACAATCTTCTGCCATGCCTCTCAAATAACCTGTGGCGATTGCCACTTTCTGTTTCTCCATTACCTTGTACCATGTGAACATTTCTTTCAAATTTTCTAAACATGGCATCGGGTTTTCTCCTCCTCTGAACTCTATTACTCTCAGAGGTTGATTGACCTCCCAGTCTTCTTCACTGTTGCTGTCCTCCCTTTGTGATATTGGGATAAAATTTTCTTAAAATGGTCTGCTTCCCACAGCCATCCTCCTCAGCATCATATTTCTTCTTTGTACTGTAATTATTCTGGAAAAAAAATTCAACCCTATCTTCCCTATCTTTTATTATTGTCTTAGGTCTGCTAACCATTATGTTTATTCGTATTTCTTTTTCATACTGTAATTATTCTGAAAAAAAAAAATTCAGCTCTATCTTTTGTTATTGTCTTAGGTCTGATATCCATTATGTTTTATGTAATCTTTCTCTGTGTGCCTATCTTTTGTTATTGTCTTAGGTCTGATATCCATTATGTTTTATGTAATCTTTCTCTGTGTGCCTATCTTTTGTTATTGTCTTAGGTCTGATATCCATTATGTTTTATGTAATCTTTCTCTGTGTGTGTGCTGGTATAATCACTCATCTTGTTTGAAAAAGAAAATAATGAAGATTATGTACATTATTATTATTATTTCTACTTGTGGCTTATTTTCTTACATACACAGTCTTCATTTGCTACCTATCCCTCATATTCTTATTGCAAATTGGAACTGAGAAAAAAAATGTTTCAGCTCCCCTAAGACTTTGATTTACACTCTTTTGGGTTTTAATAGTAATTTTGTAAGTTTACAGAAATTATGCTCGTCGCCATCCCTTAAAAGAATTTATGACTTGATATGCTAAAATCAGACATACATAAATACATAGCAAAAATCAATTCTACATACAAAATATTAAAAATTTTCTGACTCTCTCTCTCTGGTTAATCATTAGGTCTCCTCCAAGCTGCATGAAGGTGATTCAAAGCCTCATGTCAGTAGTGCCACATTCTGTATAAAAAAAAACTTTAATGGTAAAGATTGGGTAATTAGTCAACAAGACCAAAAGACCAAGAAGGGACTCTCAAACAACAGACACAGGGTTACCCCCATGCTTCTAGTTTAAACCCCTATCTAGGCTTCCTAGTCTCAACTACTTAATTAACATCCTTGATGTCACACATCTTTCCTTATTCCCACAGTGCAATCTAGCTCAGAGTTCAAACATAGACTCTCTCTCAGGCTTCTTCATGCAGCTCGGCACCTGTGCCTTAGTACACAAGTATTCACATTGATTTTCCATTGTTAATTATAACCCTAATTAGGTATACTAACAAATCAGACTTTTATATCAATTTTTGTAGATATGATTAGACATATCTTTCCATGGATTGGATTCAAAGCTTGGGACCCTCATTTTAATACTAAACAAAATTTAATTATATCTTATTATACCATGGTTCCAACATATAGATACATACTCATAATTAATCACAATAATAAAGTTTATTGTGGGATTGAATATAATGAATAGGTAGCTTACAAATTAATTTAAACAAATGATTTCACTGACCTTTACATTATGGGTGGAAGTCATGGTAGCACATGCATGTGTGTACCCAAATTAATCAATGATTAATAAAAAACTATCAGTCATTATAACTTTTGAAATACTAATCAATTGAAATGTATCTTGACATGGGCTATTGTACACTGGTTTGATTCTACAGTGATCCATGGATTCATATGCATAGGTAAAAGTTAAACAAAGGAATAATTTAAAGTATTGCAGTTGTACTCTCCCAATAATCACTTTTCAGGGGCATGTTGAATACTAATAAGATTTAAAATCAGCTTGGTGATTAAATGGTATGGTTTACTATTGAAAAGTGGATGTCCCTGGCCACAGAGGTGCATCTGCTTCTAGCCAAGGGTGCATTAAGAGTGAAGATGTGCTAAACATAGGATTTGGGGTCACAAAAAGTATCCAGCTCCTGCAGAACCTAGAATAGTGCTAGTACATGGATTAAGAACCCAGGCACCCTGCACTTGGTCTACCCTGACACAGTTTGACCATAGGACACATGAACCATACCCAGATACAATGGTAATGAAGATAGAATAATGATGGTAAACTAGGACAGCAGATGGAGAGCAGGAACACAAAAATTTGTAAGATTAATAAAATTTAATAAACCTTCCACATCATGAATTTTTTTTATTTTATTAACTAAAGTCTCCCTGGATAATTAGTAAGAGCTTCGCATAAGATTCATAATCCCTCACAAATAATATTCATTAATGTCTTAACTTAAAATCTTTAATATCATAATATAGGAAACATGGGAAGTTATTATCACTTATAATGTGACTGATATTTGCGATTCATGCCTACATTACTGATATACAACAACTGTCCTAAATTTTACGTATCATATAGAATATATAAGTAATGTAGCACAGACATTTGTATAATATTGCAATATTAACTTCATGTGAGAGACCCTAGATAACAATACTAAGGAATTACTAATTTTATTTCCTGTTCATAAAATATAAAATTGAAACTATAAATAGGATCCTCTTTATTCTATCATGCAAGGTAAGGTTTTCGACATAAATGCATTTACATATGTATTTTCTTAAACATATAAATTTAAATATAATCTGATCTTTACATTAATCATTTACATTTACATATATATTTTCTTGGATAAACTGACCTTAAATTAATCATAATAGACAAGCACAGTTTCTAAATTTCTCATATTTAATTAAGTTCTAAACACTTGCAATCCTATTGTAAGAAAAAATCATGAATTCTCAGAAATGTAATAATGAAATTTTATTTGACATGATGGGGGGTATAGTGGTGAAAAATAAATTTGTTTATGATTTATTTTACTGGTTTTAGAGTTTTAAAATGTAGTGACTTCCCAAACTCACACTGCCCCAAGGGAACACTGAGAGCGGGGAAGCATAAACAATTCTATATTTAAATTTAACTCCCTCTATCATTCAAGTAAATGTAAATAAGATAAAATATACAATAAGCAAATTAATATTTGCCGCATCAAATATTTAAAGCCAATAAAACTTCGACATATAAATATTAAATAAGATTTAGTAGGTTAAAACTGCATAAATAGAAATATAAGAAATTAGTTAGAGTTACATGATTTAAAAACTGATCTAAAACACAGCTAGATTATGGAGGCCTTTGAAATACCTTCTCAGCAGACTATCAAAGAGCTTTGTGGATGTAGGTTTTGACATGGTGATAGTAAAAGGTAACTGGATCTTAATGAGAAATGGAACTTCAGGATGCCCACTACCTGATGACTGTGGGAAAGAAGATGGCTGACTACTCATGCATGGCTGCAGGTACTATATGCATTTTATATATAATTCAACCAAATTTGTCTTCTATGGTCTTTCAATAAAACTTCTGCAAATTTTCAATAAAATATTTTTTTAATAATAATTTCTACAAAATGACTTTCAAAATATAAGCTGTTCATCTCTAACAATACACCATTCTCCTCTTATGTATCATTCCCATATGCCTGGAATGCACTTTTTTAGATCTTAGTGGATTTTTTTCCTTAATTTTCTCTAATTGCTGATGCATCTTAATTTTATTTCAGCAGTCCTTCATGCCATCACATGGGTTTCCTGTTTCTATTCCTTATTTCACACTGTAAAATATCTGTAGACATTCAAATGTGCTAAATTATAATTCTTTCATCCAATTGTCTCACTAGATTATGAAATAAGGGACTTACATAACTTTAGTAATGGTTTGTTTCCATTACCTGGCCTATCTCCCATTTTTGATCATACTCTTTTCTTTAATAACATATTTTATTTTAAAACTTACTTAAAGTGTGACATGAGTCAAATAGCTTTTAACTTTTAAAAGATGTCTAAATTGTACATACACGTGCATGTACTTGTGTGTGCGAATATGTAGAAATATATAACATATACTGAAAAGTAGTTTTAGATTTGAACAAACATGAAGCAAGCATGTCTACATGCAGATATGAACCACTTTAATATGTATAAACAGATGAAAAAAAAACCCATCCATTACAATACACCTGGGTCTCGTTTTACGCGATAGATAGGTTCCTCAGAAAACACGTGCAAATGAAATCACACAAAAATAGATGTAACTAACATTGAAAAAGGGGGGATGCGGTCTGTGATTTTTCAAAATTCGCGTAAAAGCAAAACAACAAATGTAAAATTACTTTAAAATTCGTGCAAAAAAAAATAAGGAAATAAAATATGACTAATAAAAAATTTTAAATTTGAAAAAAATTGATACAAGACAAACTTTTTTTAACTATAATATTTAATTTTATTCAAAATAATATATTTTTATGCATAATTTACAGTACAGTAAAACAGGTTCGTTTGCAAACAACTAGCTGCAACTTTACACTCATGTTGTAACAGTGGTTTTCTGGTGACAACATAATTAGTAATTAATCTTTGAGACGATGATTTTATTAATTGCTTATGAAACTAACAACTAAAAATTAAATTCTTATTTTTGTCTTTAATTTTCAATTCCGTTTAAAAATCAATTTTTGTTTTACATCACATTAATTTCAAGTCGCCGTAAGTAATTTTTAAATTGTTAATTACAATTAAAAATTAGATTTTAATTTTTAATTGTCAAATTTAATTGTGACCACTGCTATTACTTACCTTTTAAAAATAAACTTGTGGACACTAAATGATTAATAATTGAATATGTTCTTTTTTAAAAAGCAAAAACAGAATGTGATTTAAAATGCAAAATTAACATGCACAATGTTTGAACAAATTTACATTATAATCTTGTAAAATTTAATGTGTGTATACATAAAATATGGAAATCATGATTTTAATTTCATTATTGCATAAAATCTTACTATTATAAAGCACTGAAAATATTGAAGTTACTAAGACGAAAGTCGAATTCCAATAATGTGCTATTACTTTCAATATAATGTAAGTGCGTGAAATTTATTATTTAAAGTATCGGAGTTCATACACCTGGGTCTCTTTTTACGCGGACTTATTTAACACACTTCCGGTGAAACACGAATCACGTAACTTCAAAATCGTGTTAAATAAGTCCGCATAAAAAGAAACCCAGGTGTATAACATAGATTTGACATTTTGCATAAGAATGAAGACAGATCAGTATCAAAACACTTTAATTTACCAATTGAAGATTTAAAAGTACTAATTTTACAGGATGGTTTTTCTTCTACAAGAGAAAGGAAACAAAAGGGGAGTTTTTGTATTTTTAAATTCAAGACCTTACACCCACATGGAATGAATTTAAACATAGGGACTATTATATCTTTAAGTTAATTAGTCTCCTAGGAATTTTTTTGTCAAAATTTTTTTGTATATAATATTTTTTTTATATATGGGAATTTTCTTATATAAGATTTTTATGCAAAAGTTTTTTTATATGAAGGTTTTATTAGTGTTAATTAATAAATAGATAAATAATTAATTAATTACTATTAATAATAATTGTACTTTGCACTAACTTTGATTTTTGTTATATATATATAAAAGTATTTTAGCTCTTAAGCAAATGTTAATATGAGCACAGATTATTTTTGTAATTAAGTTTGATTAGTACAAAATGGAGTTTTTTTGTTTGTTTGTTTTAAGTATGCATTGTAATTAATTTGTCATTGGTTGGTTTAATATCCTGTGTAAGTTTTTGTGATCAATCAGGGCGTTTTTTTTTTTTTTGTTGAATTTGTAATCTTTTATCGAATTTGTAATTTATGAATATTGCCATTTTAGTATATATATATTCATTCATTTATTCTGACGAAAAAAAGTCTTCTGGTTGAAATATTAAACTGTTTTGTGGATATATAAGTATTTTTTTTTGTTTTATATATATATCAATAATATTAATTAATTCTCATAAGTTCTTGGATATGCTGAAATAGTTGGAAAATGAGCATGTATTTTAAAACAAAGGAAAAAAACTAATTTTAGTAAATACCAATAATATAGAATCGGAAAAAGTTTATATAAAAAAAGTGTACAGCAAATAACAGTGCTCAAATAAGGATACATTTTAGTTTTTTACAGTTCGCCACATATGAAAAAGATAAATTGATGAAGAAATTATCATTAATATTTACATATTTCTAGTCTTATCAAAAATGGAAATAGAGAAAAACCACTACACTGCTCTTTTTATATAAATTATTAATAAAAATATTATATAAGACAGCTATTATAGAAAATATATATTAATAATTATACATTTAAAACCTTTTTTGGCATATGATAGTTAATGGTTAAAATAGATGATAATATTTGATAAATTAAATCACACCCTGAAAAGGCTTTTATTATAATTATTAATACATATTTTCTATAATATGATAGTTTTATTATTTTTTATAATTTACTTCTAGAAATCATAATTACTTTGCAATTATATTATTTTAGACACTGAAAAAAAAAGTGCTATTAATATATTTTGGTTCAACTATATTTTCAGTTAGTCTAAGCTAAATAAAAGCAACAACATCTTGACATTTGAGAAGTTATTCTCTCAAAGTTTCTATATCATTGTTTTGTATAATTTTATCTTTAACAAATTTTCTATTTTTAGGCTTAAACATATATTAATTTTTAATCTAATAAAAATTATTAATAACCATTTATGAATTTATTAAAGAACACTTACTGTAATAAATTTATATTTATAAATAAAATAAAATGTCTGTTTTGGATTAATTATTGTAAGAATAATAAAACAATAAAGTAAATGTTATCATGTAATATCCCAAGATTCATGAATTTTAATATTCACACTTTATCTATTAATTAAAGAATTTTTATTTCTATTTATCAAAATTGTTCTTTGATTTTTTTTTATTACACTTCCTTTCCACTCAAATAGAACTTTCTATGCGAAAATAAAATTACATGTTTTTTTGTGATCAAAGTAATTACTCAAATTTTTTATATATTTATATAAAAGTTATTGTTCTTTTAACTGTTTCTCAATATTATTCTTCAATTTGCTTATATATAAAGCTATATATTTACATGTAATTTAGTGCATAATATCACTTTTTTTATTTTAAAGATATTACATTTTAGCATTAGATGTTCCTCCAATGTTAAAGGATTGATGAATAATTCAAAAATATGAAACATTTAAGACAAAAAGTAGTATTGTATATCAAATTACTTGTAAATGGAAAGTATCATACATAGATGAATCAAGAGAAACAGTTAAAAGAACATCAAATTTTAGTTAAATGTATAAAACATAGGAGTAATAATGATTTAATAATAGCAGTTATTTTCTTTAATCATTAAAGAACACCTAATTCTACATTCAATTTGACCTGGAAAACACTATGATTCTTCACATGGATAGAAACCATAGCAAAAGAAAATTTAAAATATTTCCAAAATGGCTGTACAATCAAGTGAAAGTACTTCAGTGTTTTTTAATTATTAATAATAATATTTGTTATCATTGTTAATACTTTACAATTATATATATATATATAAATATTTGAAACCAGGCACCCTTCACAAACCTGGGAGCTTAATTGTAAGTATAGAGGATTTGAACTCAGATTTTGAAGCACCCTTCAACTATCCACACTATCTCATACAACTGATACACATGACCACACACATGTAGAAAAGATTAATAATCACCAATATACGTATTTCATGCTAAACCAGCACTCATCAGTTGGTCCAGATTATCATCTCTCACACACATATATATAATCAATGCTCAGTTTATATTAAGATAGCAAATCTTCATACTTTAATGGACAGGCTTCAATCCACTGCAACCTCCAACTTTTCAGCCATCCATATCATTGAAAATCTGATGATGAAAACTCAAATTCCATGCTGATGCTAATATTATTGCCATGCCCATGTTGACCTAAAGTCACTCTGACCCCTCATGTATAGGACAGTATCCATTAAATACATATAAGAGGGATGGACAGGATACAAGCTTAATATGTAAATATTTGAAACCAGGCACCCTTCACAAACCTGGGAGCTTAATTGTAAGTATAGAGGATTTGAACTCAGATTTTGAAGCACCCTTCAACTATCCACACTATCTCATACAACTGATACACATGACTACACACATGTAGAAAAGATTAATAATCACCAATATACGTATTTTGTGCTAAACCAGCACTCATCAGTTGGTCCAGACTATCATCTCTCACACATATATATAATCAATGCTCAGTTTATATTAAGATAGCAAATCTTCATACTTTAATGGACAGGCTTAATCCACTGCAACCTCCAACTTTTCAGCCATCCATATCATTGAAAATAATAATATTAGCATCAGCATGGGATTTGAGTTTTCATCATCAGATTTTCAATGAAAATTATTATAAAATGGATTACGGATGGCCTATGGGACTTCCTGTAGTTTCACAAATATGTAGTTTTGTAGTATCAAGATATGAAGATATAATTCTTAATAATAATAATATATATTGCCAAGGTATTAAAATTTATTACAGGTATGTTGATGATGTTTTTGTTTGTGGAAGTTTAGATATTATAAATGTATTATTCAATGAATTAAATAGTTTAGAAGGTTTAAAATGGAGTAAATCTTTTGAAGAAAAAATGTCAATTCAGTATTTAGATATTAAAGTTACCCGTAATAAAAATAAATTAGATTATTGTATGGTAATAAAAGATATTGAAAAAAGAGGATATATTCCTTGGTATTCAAATGTGCCAATAGCACATAAATTATCCGGTTTAAAATCATTTTTATTTAGGAATAATAAATTATGTAAATATAGTTCTGATAAAATAAGTAACATAAATGTATTTATTATGGATTTGTTAAATGTTGGATATGATCATAAATTAATTTATAATATTGTTACTAAGTTTAATAATAATAGAAATATTTTAGATGCTATAGATATTGATAAGATAAAATATACTTGGATATCAATACCATTTATTTGTAATGAACAAGTGAAATTTATAAAACAGATATATAAAAATATATGTCGGATTGCATTTTATACTACTCCTAATTTAAATAGATTAATAAATAATTCAAAAAATAGGTGTAGTATTTTAAATCAAAGTTGTGCAATATATAAATGGCTATGTGTTTGTGGAAAGGCATATATTGGGGAATCTCGATGTACATTGGAGAAAAGATCAAAGGAGCATTTGTTGTTATATAAACGAGTGCAAAAATCAAGACAAGAGAATGTTAGAAATGATGATGTATCACCATCAGTATTTTTTGATCATAATGTAACATGTAATTATGGTTTTGATTTTGATTTTAATAAAGTTAAGATTTTGTATATTGAAAGAAATAATAATAAACGCAAAATTAAAGAAGCTATGTTAATAAAAAGTGAAAAGCAACAGTTGATAAACAGACAGGCCGCCAATATAAAAATTAATGAATTGTGGGAAAATTGATGTATGACGTATTACTTTTTGTTTACATTTGTAACGGTTTTTTCTAATACAATTTGAATCTAGTTGACAACGACTACATAGATAGTTGAAAGTACTTCTATTAAATTGGTATATATTTGTTTTTTTTTTAAAATATTGTTTTACTGTATTAATTATTGTATTGTTTTGAATAATTATATATATATATATATATATTGTAACGAAATGGGGTGGGTGAGAAGTTGGAAGGAAAGTGGGTTGAACTGGGGTGATGGAAACATCATCATTACCCCCAGTCCAAGTAAATACAAAATGAAATATCAATAGTTTACAAAGTAGTATATAAGTAATAAGTATCAAATATTCTATAAGAGGACATGGAGATTATAGAATCTCTGAACATTGAGAGATCAATGAGATCAGCCAGCTAACTCAGAAGAGCAACTATAATAATTAATCATCAACCAGCATTATAAATAAAAGTAAGTATGAGTACTCAAGAGAAATAATCACTCATCATGAATGATCCACAATATAATACATCAGTACAGTAAATCAACAGTCAACCTTGTGACTGGATTGGAAATGGGTCTTCTGTAGACCAGGCTAACTACTGAGCCTTTTGCCAGCTTGGGCAATTATATAAACATGACTTGGATGCACCAGCTTAGTGCCCATCCATTAAAATACACAACTAGAAAATCTAAACAATAATGCTGGGACATTAAAACATGCTGATCATCATCAATGCTCAGGCCACTTGTACTGGCCAACTATAAACTTAAATTTTTAACAAGACTGAACTAAAATAAAATATAGTGCATGGGCTTTAAAGAGTATCCTCTTTTGCACCAACCAGGATAATGATTGATCATCACTGGATTCCCAAAGCACTAAACACATCCCCATTTATCCGTGTCTGAAATCTAGCTCAGAGAACATGGGCTCTATTACTGTATGTGAACAAGAAATGATGGAATACAATTTTAACAATTAAATATAAGTTTATTAATAACAATAAAAAAATAAATGATTAAGGTCTTATAAGGGTTCTGATTTTGAAAAGTATTCATTGAGTTACATGATTAATAAATTAGGTTTATTCAAACCCATTCAGCACACAGGCATGTGGCTTGATACAAAATAAACATGTTTGAATTAACATTTAATTTAGAAAAATGATCAAAATTTTACACATAAGTGTCTATCTGACACACATTTTTATTTACAATACAATTGACATATATACGCACACATATGTGCGTGAATTTTCTGATTTTGATTATAATACAGAATTTCAAATGATCACATTGAGATTTACATAATTACTATTCAACATTTAAATTGTTACAATGACTTACATATATGTGCACACAGACACGTGATTTCTAATATACAATTAACATATTTCAATTGACACAAAATAATTATATAAAAAAAAGATTAAATTTTACATGTGTTATACTTGACAAGCATTCATCTATATACGCACACATACATGCGTGTGCGAGTAATTTCTAAACATATTTGACTTAACCTACAATAATACATGATTAAGCTTTTAAATTATATTTTAAAGAATACAGATCCTTAAGCTAGGTTTACTAAAATGATTACATACAATTGCACAGATAATTTATAAATTTAATCTTGTCCAACAATAAATAATAATTTTTACATAAAATTTACATATTTAATCAATATTAAAAAAAATCACTTTATCAAATTCTATTACAGCTTTCTTTATTTTTTTTTTCAAAAAAAAAAAATTATAGTTAATTTTTTTGAGAGATTAGAAAGCTTTTTATCAGGTTATCCCTTAACTAATTATAAATGTCTTTAATTTTAAATATATAGATTTAAAATGTCCATCAAATGAATTATTGAAAAACAACTCACTTTTGTATGCAGGTTTATCTGTGCTTCTCTTTGCATATGTAGATACAGCAGCATAGTATAACTACTTCTTTATTCAGCTGGTGTTTTTCTTGGGCAAGTTGTTTTTTGGTCAATCCAGGTTTGTTGTCATTATCATGTAAAAGTATGCATTCCAGGCAAGCAGCTGTTTTGATTTAATAAATTTTAGACAAGCAACTATCCTCTCTGTTTAAGGCTATGAATTACAGCACAAAGAAGTGGGTCATTTTTTTCCAAGTGAATTCAAACTCCTGAGAAGGAAATATTAGTAGCTTCTAAATCTAATGTCCTGCCTTCAGCTGTATCAATTCATGGTAGCTATTCTGCCAACTCTCTGCTACAGCTAACAACTCTTCACAAAACTGCAAGCAGAACTGTTCTTTTCAAAAATCACTCTCCAGACTTTGCAGTGGCCCAGTTGGCCACTGCTTAAAATACTACAACCAGATTCCTCTGGTCAACTCTTACAAACTACAAGCAAAAAAACTAACTGATATTTTTTTATCAGTCTTTTATAACTTTGGGTAGGTCAGGTGACAAAAACACAGTGGCTGTTTTCAATTAACTTTAATCCATTTGAAAACAAGCTGGAAATTTCTATCAAAGTGTGATTTTCATGTTTTTACATTAATCTTTGGAATTTGACCAAAGGTGTGATAATCCTTTAGAATTTTTAATCTACAAAGATTTTTAACTACATAGTAGAAATGAAAACAAGCATTAATTAAAAAAGATATTTTATACAAGTATTAATTAAAAGATTTTAAAAATAGACATTGTTTTCAAAATTATCAAAAAAAAACAAGCTTATATTTAAATTTCAAAATCAGAATTACAAATAATATTTATCAGACCTTTTTAAAATATTAATTTCATAATACAATTTTTATTTTAAATCGGAGTTATTATTTAACCCTTTACTTAGTATTATTTTATTTTAGAAAATATAGAAAAATATCTACAAAAATTTATTCTATGTTTATTTCTACTTTTCCTTTATTTTACATATATATATTCACATACACTATATTAGTGTGTGTCATGTAACCCAACTGGTTACAATATATATATATATATATATATATATATATATATAATGGGATGGGGTAGATGGTGAAGGTGGGGTGATGAAAAATCATCAATCCCAAGATAAATAATAAATATTTCAGTTAATGAAATTTAATATATTTAATATATAAATATAAAATATTTAAGTAATGTTTAATATCACAAAATATATAAGTAATGTTATATATTGTAAAGAGCATGAGAGATCTTGAAATATGAGAGATCAGTCCAGCTAACTTATTATTATAACTATGATTAAATACAGCATTATCAATAAGTAAAAGTAATGATCATCCATCATCATGAATGATCAACAATGAAATAAGTCAACAGTCAATCTGGTGACTGATTTGAAATGAGTTCTACTGTATACCAGGCCAACTATTTAGCTTTTGTCATCTTGGGACAATTATTTAAACATTACTTTGGATACACATACTTATGTGCTAATCTATCAGAATACATGACCATAAAAGCAATAATGCTGTGATATTAAAACATATTGAACATCATCAATGCTCTGGCCACTCAGTGCTATTATTGTACTGCCCATTATAAACTTAAATTCTGATAGTTTAAACTAAATAACATATAGTGCATGGACTTTAAAGAATATAATCCTTGTGCCAAACCAGGACAGTGTCCTACTAGATTCCCCTGCACTAATATACATCCTCTTTTATATATCATACCATTATGCTT
Organism: Epiperipatus broadwayi; assembly: GCA_028023455.1. Classification (NCBI taxonomy): domain Eukaryota; kingdom Metazoa; phylum Onychophora; class Udeonychophora; order Euonychophora; family Peripatidae; genus Epiperipatus; species Epiperipatus broadwayi. The sequence continues at coordinate 4,623,143 of JAQFVV010012494.1, read as the reverse complement.
GAATCTAGCTCAGAGAATATAAGCTCTATTACTGTTATTATGATTAAAATATGATGCAATATAATATTCTAAAGAAACTTTTAGAATTAAGTCACTGCAATAATTTTAACAATTATATATAAGTTTATTAATAACAATAAAAAATGAAGTTAAGGTCTGTGGAATATGACTATACATATATCAATCCTTCTGATTTTGAGTAATATACAATTAAAAAAATTATCACATTGTTATTTACATGATTAATATACAAGACCTCTTAATGGGTTTACATAAAATGCATATATACCACACAGACATGCGTTATAATTTAGAATTGACATTTAATAATGAAAAAAGGATTAAAAATGTTCAAGTTATATTTTAATGATAGAAATACCCTATGTTAGGTTCACTCAAACATATATATATATAATTGCACAGATGTGTGATATATTAATTTAGGTGCTTGTATTATAGCTAAAGATGCCATTGGAAGGTGCCATTTTCACGCTAAAACTATAAAATATGAACATTCACAGGCCGTTGATTTTAATAATTTTTCTGTGCTTTTTTGTAATGCGAAAATAAAAACAAAACAAAATCATCTTTTTTAAATATTATTTTTTATTAACGTATACAATTTAAATGATAATAATAAATGTAAAATAAAATCAACAAATTACAATTTGATTCGTGTTTTTTATATTGTATACTTTTTAAATTGTGCTACGGCTTTTTTTTATCAATTAGCTTGTCTAATATAGAAACAGAAATAAAGGCCCAGACCATAATGAAAAAAAATGGAATAGTGACATTTTGTTCATTGAATCCATAGGATGATTATAAAAAGGAAAAAGAATTCAAATTAATAGTTCCAGACAGTTGCAGCTTGATTGTTTTTGAGAGGTGTGATAGGACACACATATCACCCTCTCTCAATTAGTTTCAAATAAAATGACTGTAACACCAGGATTGAACCAGCTAAGGCAGCCTCCGGATTGACAACTACAGACTGGTCTTCCATGAAAGTCTTCGTGGGAATTGACACCAGGAACCGGGAACTCTTCTACTGTAAGGTGTAAACGGAAAAATTTTAATACAAATAATTAAGAACTTTAAAGATTTAACAAGCTAAACATAATTGTTTTTTTTAATGAACTTTAATCTGACTTTCCAAATTAATAATTAATGTTTAAATTTTATATATTTAAATTTGCTAAAATCAGTATATATATTAATTGGCTTCCCAATGTGAGCTGATCTTTAATAAACCACGAGTGCCCTGAGAATTTTAAAAATAAATCATGCCAGTAACATTTTTCTTTAAAAATCAGCATATATATTTTTGTATTAACGTGATGTTATAGTCCAATGTGTAATAAGCCACAAGTACCTTGAAAATTAATCCAGTAATATTTTTTCTGAAATGTGTATGTATTTTTTTGTATTAACATAAAGTTATACTTTGAATTTTGTTTTAAAGGTACTGCCAGTAAGAAAAATTGTGCATATGTAAAAATAAATGCGAGGAGTAAAACGTAATAATTAATATAAATCATAATTTTTTTTAAAAAAAAAAAAAGTCTTGTTTAAAATCTAATCATTTAACTTGCCCAAGTTAAAAGTAACAGAAAAGAAACTTGGAAGGGAGGAGGCAGAAATTTAGCTGGTAGTAAGGAATCAACAGCTTTTTTTATCATTAAATTTGTTGGAATTACTGTTTTGTCCTTTTGAAATTTTCATATATAATCAATTAGTGTAACATAATTACTAACACTAAGTAAATTCTTTTTTTTTTTAATGTTTTTGTTTTTTGAGGAAGTTTACTGATATGTAACGATATATAAATATGCTGTTACATTAATTTAAAATAAAAATTTTAAATTGGCAAATAAAAATAAGTTCGGAAATAAAAGCTAAAAAAATTAAAGAGTTGTTAAACGTGTATACGTATATATATTCGCACAGATGCAAAACTTTAAAAGTATTTCTTTTTTTTTTTATAAATAAAAAAAAAGTGTTTGAACGTATATTTTTGTAAAAAGATTTATATATTTTTGTAAATGGAAATGATTGTTTTATAAATTAATTGAAAAGAAAACTAGCCTTTGGGGCACTTAAAATAAATAAAATATAGATAAGAGAATAAAAAGAATTAGCTTGTCCAATATAGAAGCAGTAATAAAGGCCCGGACCATAATGAAAAAAATGGAATAGTAATGTTTTGTTCATTGAATCCATAGGATGATTATAAAAAGAATTCAAATTAAGAGAGTTCCAGACAGTTGCAGCTTGATTGTTTTTGAGAGGTGTGATAGGATGCACATATCACCCTCTCTCAATTAGTTTCAAATAAAATGACTGTAACACCGGGATTGAACAAGCTAAGGTAGCCTCCGGATTGAGAACTACAGATTGGTCTTCCATGAAAGTCTTCGTGGGAATTGACACCAGGAACCGGGAGCTCTTCTACTGTAAGGTGTAAATGGAAAAATTTTAATACAAATAATTAAGAACTTTAAAGATTTAACAAGCTAAACATAATTGTTTTTTTTAAATGAACTTTAATCTAACTTTTCAAATTAATAATTAATGTTTAAATTTTATATATTTAAGTTTGCTAAAAAAAATCATTTTCATTTTCATTTTTTTTTTATATTGTATAAATTACTAATTGCATTAAATTTAAGTTGTGCATGGACGCTTGCATAGATTCATTCACGTTTAATAATGTTTTTGTTTTCATATTTGATTAAAATATATAGACATTCGGTAAATAATGATATCTTACGTTGAATATCTAAAATGTATTTATTCGGATGTCTTTTTAGTTATTGGTGTTAATACGGCATCTCATGATGAATGCCATTAGATTTCTTATGAATTCCCTCTGCAGTTACATCAATGACTTTATATTTTGATCATTTATGTTTATTTTGAAATGTTTTTGAGTGTGTAATCTATGTAATCAATCTATGCTCAACATTAAAAAACAAACTTATATAAAATTCATCTGTGCGAATTTATATAAATGTTAAATTTAAGTTGGGCATGAATGGCTATATAGATTTGTAAAGTTATATTAGGGGAGGGTGATCTTAGGTTATTCATTCCGTAGTTAAATTAGGTCAATGGATTGGATATATTAGTGTAATTAGTAGATGTAGTACGAGATTCGCTACAGGCAGAATCGCTTTATACGCCGCACACCTCTGTTTGCCTATGGAAGGAAATAGTAAGACGGAGAAACACTGTCCCTTCCTATGGAGTTTTTTTTATTGTTCTTCTTGCCATACAGAGGTAACATTCCTGTATTTGACAAAAGTCAATGTCTTCTCTAACCATGCTGTTCAGATGTACATTCCTGGACAGTATGGTATATATTTGTGCTGTCGTATTTTCATGCTACATTGAATACATAAATGTATCAGATGGATTGACGCTGGTTTGACTGCGAACTTTTGTCCTAAGGTTAAATAAGGGATAGAATATTTTCTTTTCAAATGCAAATCTATGTAGTTTATTCATACTTGACAATCTTAAAATAAATATAAATTTCATCTGTGTAGATGATTTAAAATAATAAGTTAAATTAAAAGAATTTTAAAATCTAAAATAATAAATATTATTCCTCAAAATTTAAAATGATTCAAAATTTATATGTGCGTAAATAAATGTTTGTGTGTTAATTACTGGCAGTGGCTTTTATTTTTTATATATATATTTAAGATACAAATTAAACAAGTTATTTATTATCTCTGCGTCTCCACTGAGCTAGTGACAATGGGCTAACGGTCTAAATATTTAAATAAAGTGGAATCTTAACAGTGCATATCTGCCTACTTTATAAATTTTCTAGGTTCAAATGCCTAGATGGCGCCCTGTATGGCAGACACGGTAAGACTGAGATATCTCTACATACCCTGACCGTTATAATATATATATATATTTAAATTAATTAGTAAATGGGATCATTGCTGTGTATATATATAAAGTTAAATCCACAGTAGCAACCAATCACATGTAGTTCTACAGGCTAAATAAAACAATAGCAAACCTGTCCAAATTTCTACTAATCAAAAAGTAATATTTTTTTGATCAATCACTTGTTATATATGAGCTAATAACTGGGCATTATAGTTATAAGAGTTGAGATACAATAATAGCTACATTTTATATGTCCAATCTATTACTATACATTATATCTCATCTATTATAGCAATAATGTCTGGTTACTAGCTCATCCATAACAGTGTGAGTGACTGATCAAAAGAGGCCATCTTTTGATTAGTGGTGACTTGGACAGGTTTACCATTGCTTTCATTCAGCCTGCAGACCAATATTTGATTGGTCACTCCTGTGGATTTAATTTCATAAATATTATGGTGCTTTACTAATTAGTCTTTACGTTTATATTAAATGTTAAAAATATTAAATTGAAATTATATATAAATAGAACAGAGATAATCAAAATTTTGTCTAGTTATAAAATAATTAAACAAATCTATTTCACTATGTTTAATAAAGTCTCTGCTCTATTTACATATAGATTTAATTGCAGTATGAAATTATTTTGCATCTGTTATGTTCTTGGCCGTAATATTTAACTAAATAATTACACACAGTTAACATAACTGACAAACTTTATTAAACTACTGCATTCTCAAACGTAAGAGTGATGTCACGCGCTCGCAAATCTCAGTTGTCACCGCCAGGCGTCAGTCCGTAATTGTAGTACTAGCCATAACATGACAACCCTCTTTTTTTTTATTTATTTACAAACATAGTCTTTTAAATGTACTGACGGTCTTCTTCGGTTTGATTTTTCTCTCTTCCCGGAATGTTCAACTGGTATTCTCCTTATTGCTGTGCCATTATCACTTGATGTTGATGGTGGTGATTTCTCTCAGGTACAGGCAACTGTGTCTCCTCATCCAGTTCTAGTGACTGTGGAGTTGTTGTGAATCTTTCAGCTGTGTTCATTTTGATAAAATCAGCTTTGACAACTTTCAGTTCATTTGTTAATAAATCAATAGATTTTAATTTGCTGTTTGTAATCGCAAATCCTGATGAACAACTGAAAAACTGTGAAGATTGTCTTTAAGCTGTTGATATAATTCAGAATTCAAACTTTTTTCTTTCTCTAATTCTTCTACACTAGATTGATGTTTGTGAACTTTGATTCTTAGCACATTACATTTCTTTTCAAGTAATTCTTTGTTGTGAATTGCTAGTCTGGCATTATCTTCAGTTTTTTTAACATAAACTTGCTTTTGGTTACTTTCATCAATTTTGTATCTTTCTAACTCTTGAATTTTATTTTGTAATTCTAACATTTTATATTAGTGATTTTATGCCATTCCTCTTCCTTTGCTAATTGAAATTTTTGCTGTATTTCTCTCTCCTTTTCAATTAATTGATGGGCTTGTTCTTCACCCAATTTCTTTAATACTTCATGTTGTAAACGAATATCTTCCAATTTTTTTAATTCCTCGTGTAATTTTTCATGTATACTTAGTGGAATTAATGTTGGATTTACTCTTTCATAACAACCCACACCTTGAAAAACATCTTTGTTTGTCTCATATATAGGCTTAAAGTTTTCATTTTCTTTTACTTCCTGTGTTTTAATACTTTTATTATCTTTTCTACTCTGTTATTTTATCTTTATTGTTAGATATATTTTGATCATTTTTACTTTTATTTTTCATAGTTACTTTTTGAACTGTAATTTTGTTGTGTTTAATTAAACCTAATAACTCACAATCACGGCCACTAAGAAGTGTTGGTTCGTCTTCTTTTATTATTATAAAACATAAATTACACAGGTCTTTGTTTATTTTGCATTGTAGTTTTGCTTTCCCTATTGGGTTAAGAAATGATCCTTCAAAAGCGCGTAATTTCTTCTTTGTTTTGTATATTATTGGTTGTGGATGAATAGTGTTAAGCACTTTTTTAGACATAATGTTTACATCAGCTCCTGTGTCTATTTTTATTTTTACTTTATTGTTGTCTAATAAAATCTGTTCATACCAACCATTAAGCGAATGAGTTGAGTCTACACGTCTGACGTATGCAATTGTGTTTTCAACATCACTGGTATATGATGAATCCGATGTAGTATCATGTACTTCGTTCACATAACGTCCATTTCTATTAATATTTTTATGATACCTTATGTTTGAGCGTTTTTGTGTTTTTAAAATTTTATTGTCATAGCTTCTCGTACGGCAATTATTGGCAAAATGATTTAACTTTCCACAATTATAGCATTTTTTACCAAATGCGGGACATTCACGTTTTGGATGATTACGATTGCACTTTTGACAATTGCGTATGTTTGTTGTATTTTTCGCTATTACATTAATACATAGTTCAGATCTTCCCGGTAATTCATTTTTGAGTCTTCTAGTTTCATGTCCACGTATTATTTCCAGTGCTTTTTCTAACGTAATATTCCCTTTTTCAAATAATCGGTCTTTTAGTCCTTCTTCTTTTTGTACCATTATAATTCTATCGCGGAGAATATTTTGTTTTTGATCGCCGAAGTCAGCTTTTTCAACTACTACTTTCAAGCAAGTAAGAAAATGATTAATCGATTCTCCCTCATGTGGCTCCATTGTATATGCTTTTATTCTGTCATATGTTGTTTTCATGGTGTTAAAATACTTATCCATTTGGTTTAAGACGGATAAAAATTTTGTTTTATCTTCTGGATTCGCGTGATCTAATGTTTTTATTACATCTCTCCCTTCTTTTCCAATGAGATGACGTAATATTCCTAATTTTACTTTATCTGATTTCATATCGTTTACTGTAGCTTCTAGGAAATTTAGGAATAATTCTTTCCAATCAGTCCATTTGAATGGCATATTTCCTTCCATAGATAGCGGTTCGATATTATAAAAACGATCGAATTGTGACGCCATTTTGTATTTCGGCAAAAATGATATGAAAAAAAATTGCTATTAAAAACTATTTTTATCACTCTTTAAATACTCACTGTTTTATACTTTAGAAATAATTTTTTTTACTAATATTTCATTGATTCACTTCTGATACCATGTTATGTTCTTGGCCGTAATATTTAACTAAATAATTACACACGGTTAACATAACTTTATTAAACTACTGCGTTCTCAAATGTAAGAGCGATGTCACGCGCTCGCAAATCTCAGTTGTCACCGCTAGGCATCAGTCCGTAATTATAGTACTAGCCATAACATGACAGCATTTATATAAACAAAACATTGGAATTAAATCTACAATTTTTAAAATACCAATAAACAAATAAAAGCTATAATCAGCAAGTGCATAAGTTCTATCTTAATTAGTACTTTATTGTTGTAAAATGCTATTTAGAATGGCAATTATGCTGTTAGCTTTATTTATTTATTAGTATAGAGTTAATTTCAGAATTATTATACTATATTTTATTTGATTGTATTTGCATTTAAAAATTTGTTTAATATTAAATTCATTTAAACAATCGAAAGATTATTATAAAACAGTTGTAAATTTATGGATTTACTTATAACAACTTATCATTCAATAAATGATAATATATACAAAGAATATACTAAGAAAAGCTTGTTTAATGCTTTGAAAATATATATGCCATATATATCATAATAATATGATGTGCATGCTTTCAATTTACTAGTAGTCATAATTATAGCAATGAATATCCAAAAAGATTACAAGCTTTATAAAAGTGGTATTTTTACAGAAATAGTGATTTACATACATTTGAATAACAAGTAAATTTATTCAGAGGTTAAACTTTCCATACAGTAGCACCACTCAGTGCAAGTCAGAGTAATCATTGATTGCAAGAAAGTTTGTACATAAAATGCCTTCTTGCATTCATTGATTACTCTGTCTTACACTGAGTGGTGCTACTGTATGGAGAGTTTAATCTCTGTGTAAACATCTTGAATAATCATAAAGAATGGTGATTATGTGATGTTTAGTGGTTAACATTTATTCAGATAAGCCATTTTTTGATAGGGAAACATGGAATTCTTTCTTGTTAATAGCTTATAATGCTCTTGGACATTCATTGTTATGATTATGATTACTAATTAGTCAAAAATATGCTCAGCATACTATTTAGATGTATCTAGCATAAATATTTTCAAAGCATTAAACAAGCTTTTCTTAGTATACACTTTGTGTGTATTATCATTTATTGAATTACATTGTTGTTTTTTTAGAAAATTTAAAATCTCTTGGAATTATAACAATACATATTTATACAAATATAAGAATGCATACTAGTTAGTCAAAAGAATGCTCAACACACTATGTTAATGTATTTATTTTTATTTTAATGTATTGAAAAGCTTTTCTTAGTATAAGTGTTGTATGTATTATTTATATTGAAATAATAAATAGATAAATGCTTTTTGAAAATAAGTAAAAAAATCTAGAGAATGTCAATCTTAATCTCCATGCATTAAACACTCATTGTATTGTCTGATTGTCATATGCATGAAAAGGTTAATATATCATTCTGCAGTATGTAAAAATTTTAAATAGAAAACCATTAGCAATTCCCTTGGAGAAATCATGATTAAATTAGAATCATAATGGAATTGACTAATTTGTACAAAACAATCACAATATTAAATATATATTTTTAAACATCAAATTCATTGTTATAAAACAAGATGTTATACTTTTATTTTTATTTTTTTATATGTCAAAGCATTGACTGGGAAATGAATCTGGGCCAGCTGCTTGGAAGGCAACTATGCTAACCATTATGCCACCAATGCTTGACAAAAGATGTCATACTTGTGTGGAAAAATCTGTCTCTGCAAGGCAGTTTAATTGTTAGTAGTTTGTTCTCTGAAATACACCTATACTGTAAAATGTTGGTTTTTCTTTATGGATATGGGAGCCAAACATTGAATGTTCAAATTATTTGTGAATGAAGATGATATCTATTCTAAATTACTTTTTCTCCATATATAAGTGCATGCAAATATGTTTAAAGCATTTTTTAAATTCTTAACTGTTAAATAATTTTTACACATTTAAAAGACTTACTTTATTATTGCATTAAGTGACTTAGAAATTTGACAAAAATTTGGTCTGTTATTAGGTTTTTCATCCCAGCAATTTATCATCAGTAATTTCAGTTCCTTGCTTAATTGATCATCAGAATATTCTGGTCTAAATTCAGGTATTCTATGTTCTATAATTTTATGTATAATTTCTAATAATAAAAAAACATAGGATCAATTAAATAATTTGTTATATAAAAAATTTAAATGTTTATTATGTGTTGTAAAATGACTTCTCTTTAGCCAAAGGCATTTTTGCTTAGACTGTACATCTAGAAATTGTAGCAATTTAATCTATCCCTTTCTAATATTACTGCAAATCCATTTACTTTATATCTATTATACTCTATCAATCTACAATTATTAAATAAAACTAAGAGAATTGACTCATTTTATCATACCCTGTTTTAATAAAAACTGTTTTGTTAATTAATATTCTATTTTCATATTTCTGATTCCCATCATAAATACCAAGCAAAAAATCTGGATAAAAATTATGATGAAGAATTTAAAAAACTAATGAAGAATTTGAAATACACTGAAACTAAGAAAAAAAAAGTTTAATAAAAAAATTAAAAAGGTTTAACAGTTATCATAATTTAACAATAATAGAATTAGAAGAATCTAAAAGATTAAGTATAGAAATGTTGACAGCAATAGAATAATATTAAACTAAACGGGTTTAGCAATATTTAGAAAAAAAGTATGAAAGTTGGCAAATTTAAAACTAATAAAAAATGGAATGATATAGTAAAGAAGGTTTTATGTGAATGTTCATTTGAACTGACAAGATATTATGAAAAAAGAACATTTGGTAAATATAAAAAGAGCAAATGGGAGAGGGTTTTTTTTAAAAAAAAGAAGTAACTAGAATAAAATTAAGATGAAAGTGGATACTTAATAAAAAGTAAAAAAATTAACAAGATAGAAAAAGAGAGTTGTAAAAAATGTTGAAGATATATTACAAGAAAAAATAAAGAGATGTCATATTGTTAAGTGTAGAGGGAAGAGAATGTGAAGATAAAGCATAACTTTAAAACGTTATTCAATAAGTTTACAATAAAACTCTTGAATAATAGGGGATTTGTAAATAAATATGATTCATTAAAAAGTTAGATTGAGTTTCTATTTCAGAATTGAATAAAACAATAGGTAGATTAAAAAAACAAAAGGAATGAATAATGGCATGGTAGCTGATACAAAGTTTTAGAGAAAGCTTTAATAAAATTATAGATAATAATATTTCACATCGATGAAGATGAGAATTCGATTTTTACATATAAAAAAAAAAGATTTAATTAACAACAGTTGAACACTAATTTCTACAGTTTATAAACTATTTACATATGTTAATGTACAGAGTTAGGATTAGGATAAGCGACCATAAAATCTTGGTTGAAATTTAGAATATATTTAATTCAGGCAGATGGTTAATGTCAACAATATATTTATTCATTTGATTGATATGTTTTGCAAATAAGTTAATAATTATTTATAGCATTTTTTGATACAGAAAAGGCATATGATAGAGTGGATAAAGTAAACAGTAGGAAAAAAATTAAAAATATGAGAAATAATTTGACATCATTAAGTACAATTTCGAAATTTTACAAAGATAATTCTCAAAATGGCAATTAGGAGATATAGAATCGAACAAGATTATTAAATACATACTAATCAAAAATAACAGTGTTCTTTCCACTTTCATTATTTTTATTTCCAAAAGAGTTACAGAATGAAATAGAAAGATTGGAAATGGAGGTGGGAATTTTCATTGTAAGACCTTTTGTATTATGATATGGCATACAAATAAGACTCATGCAATTCCTAAGTTCCTTTTTTTGTATATTCACTATTTCACATTACCAGTTACTATGAATTTGCTTCATCACATTGATTAGCTGTATCCAGTTTCACTAGTTCCATTTCTCAAACTGAATACTCTTCCCTCCCATATAAAGAATTTTTATCCTATCTCTATGTCCTCTATGCTTATCAAAATCATTGAATCCATCATCAAAGATAAGATTCAGTCTATTATTCTGCATTCTATATCAGATTAACAATTTGCTAAAAAAGTGCATCCACTTCTAATGCCATTATGCTGTGTAAAAATGTTATTAATCATGTCAGATTTTTTAGAAAAGTTAACCCCAAACGAATAGATAGATATCTCACCTGCTTTTGATTATGGGACTAATGACTCTCTTATAGAGTTATTACATACCTGTTTCTAATCTAAACATCACATGATCATCATTTCTATACTAGCACATAATTGTTGTAAACAAAGGCAAAACTCTCCATATAGTAGTGCCACCCTGTGCCAAACAGAGTAATCAATGGATGCCAGAAGGCTTGTTCATAAAATCCCTATCTAGTGCCTACTCATCCAATATCCCCAGATCTAGGTGCAGTGCTCTCAGATCCAAGGCTCCTCACTGATGATGGCCACAAGCCAGAAACTAGTCTGGGGATATTGGATGAGTAGGCACTAGATAGGGATTTTATGCACAAGCCTTCTGGCATCCATTGATTACTCTGTTTGGCACAGGGTGGCAATACTATATGGAGAGTTTTGCCTTTGTTCTGTTTCTAATCTATATATTTTTGCTAACCTTTAACAGGCAGAAAATTTTTTATCACTCTAAATGGTAAAGTGTCTCCAGTGTTTAAGCCATCTAATTCAATTCCACATGGTTTTCCTTGGAATACCTTATTCTTTATTTTTTATATTAACCCCTTTCTTTTTGAAATAGAGGAGAAATTATCTGGCATTCATAGTCCATTGATTAATACAGCAGTCAAACATATATCCTTTATGGACGATCTTGTCATTTTTCTTTCCCCTAAGAAGTATCTTCCTTTTCTTATTACCATTATGGAAGATTATACTACTCAGTTTAAGCTTCAATTTAATCTTAACAAATCATGCACATAAAAAATACTCTCTGGCATGAGTATTTCATCTCCTTTCACTGCACCACCTCATAACTTCCTTGGCTTTCCCATTTATAAAGCAATAAATGTCATGAGAACGTAAATTCAGAACTTTTCTCTCATCTGTGGAAAATATAATTAATTCCCTATACAGAACATACCTTTCTCTGCATAAAAATCTTTCTCATTAACATCTTGATTTTTTCCAAAAGTGACTTATTATATGCCAATTATTATTTATACTAATGCATTTAAGAAAAAGATTAATTTCTTTTGTTCAAAATTGATTTGGCATAAAAATTCTGTTGTGATCAGTATTATACAAACATACCAAGGATAATGGCCTTTCTCTTCACTCAATCCCTACATAGGTCATTTAATTCTGTCTTCAAATTTATTTCCGAGTATCCAGATGCTGTAAAATTTATCTTGATTAAAATTTTTGATACATTCTGTCCAGTAATGGTATGTTTTTAATCCATAATCAAATATATTTCTGTTTATATTGATCTGAGTCACAGCACCTTTTCTGGAAGTCTCATAACATGACTCATAGTAATAACCAATTTCAGTAGCTTTCTCTAATTAATAAAAAGATTATCTCAAAATTCAAATTCTGGCATCTGGAACCAAAATACCTTGATTTTCTTATTAAAATCAATTTCTGCCCACTACATTTTTTATCATAATGAATGGTGAATGCTAATATTAATCCTACTTCCCACTTAATCACAAGTCTGAACAGACAATACATCATATTTTTCTACAAAGTCTTGCTCTTCTTGTTTACAGAAATATTATTAAGTCAATGACCAGATCATGTGCTTCATCTATCAACACTTTCATTGACAATATGAAACATGGTCTTTTTCTCTCAATTAGGATGACAATTTTCATTATATTTACTCTTTGGTTCTTGAGATACCTTTTTAAAAAATCCTATATCTAGTAAATTTCAGTCCATGTTTTACAATAAAATATTTAAAATCTGAAATAGAGATGGGACATTAGCCTCTTCAGATATCGTATGTGCATATGTTTCTCTTTCTTTCCTTCTGTAAACAGTCGTTTTCTTCCCTATGTGTTAAATGTACCTTTTTATTATTACATGTAAGCCATTTTATATGCCTGCATTATCTATTTGTAAAGAAATATCTTTTCTAAATTTTTTTATATGAAAAATATGTAATCTTTGAATATACTTAATAAAAAATTTAACTTTAAAAAAAAAAAAAAGAATATAGAAATAAAAAAAATCTAAGATTTTACTAATTAATAGATATGCTAAAACTGAAAGAGGGAGATATTTGTAAAAAATATAGATATTTAGTTACTTTGTTAATTTAATTAACATATTTGAAAAATAAATGTAACCAATTTCAAATTTTTTTTTACTTCTCAAATTAAAATCTATTATATGATGAGTTATCTATTTGTCAATGTAAAAATGTTTAAATTACATTACCATCTTTTACTATTCATTTACATGAGTTTCTAATCATTTGGTGAGATCGATGCTTAAAACTAGTTAGAATTATGGTATAAAAACTGACTTTCTAGTATAAAATTCAGATGCTTTAAGAATTCTAGCCTATCTAATGAAGAATACGTTTATAAATGATGTAATGAGAAAGAATGGTATAAATATATAACATTAAAAGTTTTTAAAATAAAAAGTGCACTATAATACCCTGAAATTTTAGTGTTGAAAATAATAAAGGAAGATTAAAATTTGGAAATGCTTCTCATGCAACAAAATTTGAAAAACCTCAGGATAGTTCTTTAACATTTGAAAATAAGATATTTTAAACTGGTCATGAAATTCAAATTTTTTTATATAGTACTAAGTAATATTTACTAAGACTGTAACCTCAAGAATGTGCATGTAAAAATGTGATAGTAGGAATCTCTACAGGTCTTAATCACAAGCTTACGAAGAAAATTAGACAAATAGGCATCGAATGATGAATTGTGGAAGCAAATGAGACTATTCAACAGGAAATGTATAGACTTCTTTTCTTAATGAGAAAAATATTTATTCAGCTGTAATATTTGAATGAAAATAGATGAATAAAAATACTTTAATTGGATTATGTGAAGATGGCAAAAAAACCAGTGATCTAGATGGATTTTATACAATGTTCTTTAGATAAAAAATTTACTTTTCTATATGCATATAAAAATGGATTTTAAGAGATGGCAAAATAAGTTAGATATGTTGATTAGACAAAAAAAATAGACTATAGAAAATAAATATAAAAAATGTTATAGAGTTATTTAGAAATTTAAAAAATATATATATAAAATGTAAAAAAAAAATTATTAGAGGGAGCTTACTGTTACCAAGATACATTGGCAAGAAATGTGAATATCAAAGAAAAAAAAAGAATAATGAAAAGAATTTTATTTCCGTTATGAATTATGTTGAGCTAAGAGTAAGAATAATAAACATTATTTTTGAAAGTATAATGTTGAACAAAGATGAAGATAAACTGTACTGAAATTGAATGAAGTATAAATGTGAACAGAGTGAGGTACAGATTTTTTAAATATTCTGTTTAGGCCTTACGAAAAAACAGAGAACATTAGCAGAGTAGAATATTACAAATAATAAAATAACATTTATTAAAATGGGATATAAAAGACAAAAATATTAGTGCTGCTGGAATAATTTGGAGATTATAAATGGGAAGGGAATAACAAAGGAAATAAAATATATAGATTTTTTTTTATATATATGTCAAAGCATTGACTGGGAAACGAACCCGGGTCAGCTGCTTGGTAGGCAGCTATGCAAACCGCTAGCCACCAACGATTTACAATAATATAAAACACAAAAGGAACAAATATTTAATTTGACTAATAGAGTTTTTCACACATTTGTATTAAGTACAGAAACTCTTGATTTCATCCAAGAAACCATTTTATAATGCAACACATACAACATGTATCTTTAAATAGACATATAGATAAATTCATAATATATTATTATATAATAAACATTTAATAGAATAAAAAAAAATAGAATAAAAGTCTCAAGAGTGTAAAATAACATATTGATATTGGCAGAAAACAATTATAATTATAACTATATTTACAATTATAATAATATAATAATAATTGCATAATTAGGTAATAATTATATAATATATAATTAAATAATATATATATCATAAATATATTTAATGTTAATATTAGTTTATTGATTAATTAATTCATTGATTGACTGACATATAATAAAATGGGCATAGATAGATATGCAGAAACATAGATAAGTAGATAAACAATATATAGGTAGGCTTACATGTAAATGGATAGTAATGTTGTTGAAGAAAATTAATCTTCACATATGCACTATTAAATTAAATTTACATGCTCCCTACCATCAATAAGTGTTTTAAAAGATATGTGTAACACTTATGCTTAAAGCTTATTTTTATATAAACCAACCCCTACTGGCCATGCTTAAATCAGAACTTAAACTTATGAGCATGATATTTCATTTGGCAGATTATTTGTTCAAATTTAGTTT
This sequence comes from Epiperipatus broadwayi, assembly GCA_028023455.1. Lineage (NCBI taxonomy): Eukaryota > Metazoa > Onychophora > Udeonychophora > Euonychophora > Peripatidae > Epiperipatus > Epiperipatus broadwayi. Next base: position 4,607,618 of record JAQFVV010012494.1, on the reverse strand, counting down.
ATATATTACAGAGAAATTTTTTTTTTTTCATGTGTCAAAGCATCGGCCGGGAAGCGAACCCAGGACAACTGCCTGCTTGACTCAGTGAGAAGAAAGTTTCTCATTTTTAAGTAACTGCAATTTTGAATTATATTAGTTTGAATATGTCAAAAAAATAATTTATTGATATATATAATTGTAATCTTGTGGAAGGAAATTAATCTTCACATATCCATTGTTAGAATAAATTTACATAGACAGATAGTTAAATAGTTAGGAAAATATGAAGGCAAATAGAATCATAAAAAGTAAGACCTTGAAATAGAGAAAAAGCATAATAAATAGGAGGTAGGAATCTAGAGTGTTGAAAGAATATAGATGATATATACGTTGGTAGATGTGTGATCAGTAAAAAGTTAGACAGTCTAAAATGGACCCAAATTAATATAAATATGCATAAAAATGAAAAATATGTCTACAAAAATTTAAAATAGTCTATATACCTTCTAATAATCGACAGTCTTGGTAAGGTGGTGCTCTAGTAGCAATTTCTAAAATTATTATTGCAAAGCTATAAACATCTCCCATTTTAGTTCCTTTATAAGGAAAAACACGATTCCGAAGTAGTTCTGGTGCCCACCAAAGATGCTCTATAATATTTGAATATATAAATATACATGTGTCTTCTAATATATACTACTATGAATTAATGTATTTTAAATGGCCTCTATTAGTTCATAATATATACACATATACATATATTGTAGTGAACACATAAATTTATTAAAATATTTTATGTGCATATAAAATAAATATAAAAAAACTGAGAAACTCTTGCATAATCAGTATTTGACCAATGTTGTAAAAAATGACTTTTTGAAAAAGTCTCAGATAATTCTCAAAAACAACTCCAATTAAAAAGAGAACTAGAAGTGATCAGTTGGAGTGTAGTATATTTGAATGTGATTCAGTATAGAAAAATAGAATGAAAAAGTCAACAGAAATATAAAAAAATTATTACCATTAGTGAAAAGATAACACTTCTGATAATTGTTGTTATACTCTTATTGAAAATTTCTTTTACACTTTGTCACCAAATAGGTTTTTAACAAAATAATGACATTAATAGATGATTATATTGTAAAATAATGCAAAATTTTGAAATAAAAATTTGTTATTATAATAATTGTACTGGATTTTTTGATTATACATAATAAAAAGTTTAATAGAAGACTGAATTTATAGTTTATTTTACATTCTTTCTTTTTTTAAAGCATAAATGAAAATAAATATGTGTGAAACCCTTCTGTTTAAATTACATAAAGCTTTATGCTAGTAAATAAAATTGAATAATACATAATATTAACCACATAGTAAATTGAAAATTTTCATGATCATTAATTTATAGAAAGAAATTAATGGATGTAAAATGAATAAAGAAACACCTTGTGTCAAACTACGATGCTTTGGATTGGCCTATATAACTAAATTTCAGTACAAAAGATAAGATGACCACACTTATCTTTTCAAAAGTCTCTATCTTGTGCTTTGGTTTATAAATATCCTCAGTACTCAACCAGACATTGTTGAGTTATTATAACAAAGTTACAGCACATGCACTTAAGATATAAATTCCTTCTGTTTAAACTACATATGATCTCTGCATTAGTAAATAAAACCGAATATTAAACAATTTCAGTAGTAAATTGCTTACAATACAACTGTAGTTAATAGATGTAATACTTATAATGGTTATAAGGCTACATTGTAAGACACTATATACCACAGTAAAATAAAAATAAATGCAAATTATTTAAATCATCTAGATTTTTTAGATGGATGTGTGTTTTTTTTTACAAATAATGCTTTACAGCTTCAGAAAATATTATAGAAGTTAGAAAAAAAATACATTTAAAGATACATATTAAAAAATTTTAAAGCAATGCTTAATAATTTTCACATGAGAAAAAAATACAGATTAATAATAACGAATTAGAAATTAAAATCTACAAAAAAAATTGATCACATTATTAATGTAGATAGAAACATAAATGAATTTAATCATAGATTTAAACTTATATAGAGTGCTTTCGATAAAAAAAAATCTTTAAAAAAAAATCTATGTGTTTGATAAAAGGGCTTAATATAACTTACCAATTCTTATATATAAATCTAAAACTTGGATTTTTATCTGAAGAGCAATATAAAGATTTCATAATACATAATGAAATAAAGCAAGATGCATATGGAAACAACAAGAAAGAGTTAAAAGCAAAATGCATGAGAGACAGAACATCATCATTGAACAATCTGGAAGTCTGAAATAAAGTATAATCACTACTAAAATAAATAACAGTGGGTGAATAATTGAAGCTTTAAACAAAATTTGCCAGAAAAAATGAAGTTTAATATTAGATATAAATCAGATCTTAAATAGATAGCTAATTATATGAATTATAAAATTGTAATTATGTAAAATGAAACATATCTAAGAATAACTTAGTCACTGAAATAATTAAAACATATACTAATAAAATGATAAAGGTATTATTTTGTTTATAAGATTTTTAAAAAAAAATACATCCACTATCCATAATTAGAGTAATACATTTCTATTATTATAGAAAATCTAAAAAATAAAAAATTAAAAGTTTACAGATCTATTAATGTGTGTATGCCTTTTCTGTTTTAAATGTGTTAACATTTATTTAAAAACTTGCAATTATAAAGAAAAATAATTAAAAAATAATATTTATCTAATGACGTAATAATTTAATTTTTGTAAATTGAAGACATAGTGACTATAAATGTCTTGCGTGTTTAGATTTGCTAGTTGATAAAAACTTGCTATCCTATATATATGTGTGTGTAATCTTATAATTGAATATTTATAAATACAATAATTAGATGTTTTTCTGAAGGTTTGTGATGATGGTGTTCTAGTTGTATTTTTATATTGGACTATTTCCTTCATCTAATATGTGTGTTGAATGTCTTTAGAAAAGTTTAATTTTTAGTTAAATATTCCAAATGCATTCAACTGTTAGTAATATCACAGCAAACAGGTTAGTATATGCACCAACTGTTAGTAATATTACAGCAAACAAATGTTAGTAATATCCCAGCAAACAGGTTAGTATATGCACTAACTGTTAGTAATATCACAGCAAACAGGTTAGTGCATATACTAACCTGTTTACTGTGATATTACTAACATTTGTTTGCTGTGATATTACTAACAGTTGGTGCATATACTAACCTGTTTGCTGTGATATTACTAACAGTTGAATGCATTTGGAATATTTAACTAAAAATTATACTTTTCTAAAGACATTCAACACACATATTAGATGATGAAAATAGTCCAATATAAAAATACAACAATAATTAAATATATGTAAAGTATAACTCTAAAATTTTTATCCACTTAGGAACTCTTTTGACTATTCCCGTAGTCTTTGTCAACTAACACTTTGAAAGATTAACCTTCCCACAATTCCGTGATCTTAATGTTTGCTGCCTGTCTGTTAATTAAGTCTTGTTTGTATTTGTATATTAGCATAGCTTCTTTTATTTTTCTTTTGTTGTTTTTTAAATTTGCAATAATTATTATAATTGAAGTTAAAACCATAAATACTTGCAAAGTAAATAATAATGTTACAGCATCCATTTTTTACGACCATAATAAGTCATGTATTTATGGTTTTAACTTCAATTATAATAATGTAAAAATATTGCAAATTGAAAAAACTAACAACAAAAGAAAAATAAAAGAAGATATGCTAATATACAAATATAAACAAGACTTAATTAACAGACAGGCAGCAAATGTTAAGATCATGGAATTGTGAGAATGTTAACTTTCAAATTGTTAGTTGACAAAGACTACAAGGAAGTGCTCCTAAGTGGATAAAATTTTTAAAGTTATACTTTACATATATCTAATTACTATATTTATAAATATTCAATTATAATATTATGTATATTGATTTGAAAAAATACAGACATCAAATTACAATATTGTATATACATATTAATTAGATTAACAAGTCAAGGCTGGTTTATTAAGAATGTAAAATACTCCCAATTCAAAGAACAAGATAAAATCTTTTGAAAAGTTATCTAAGAAATTGTCCTCCTCTTCTGCCATGCATAAAATAAATGAATGATAAATTTTAAAATTCAAATTCTAGAATACCATAAAACGTAGTAATTTTTACTGATGTAAATTGCACTTGTAAAAGATACCACTTTTCTGAATAATTTATCTTTTCAGCATATATGTGCTTGAGTGTATCAGTGTTATTAGATAGAGTGGATAGTGATAGGTCATGTGAAAGTCTGTGCTCATATACCCTATATTACATATATAGACACATGGTATATATTTAGCCTGTGTTTCAGTTATTACATTGTAGAGATGTCTGCCCATCCTTGCATATGTATTTAATGGATTATGTCCTGTACATGTGGGGTTCAGATTGACCTTGGGTCAACATGGGTGTGATAAGAATCTCGGCCTCAGGGTGGCCTTTGAGCATTCCATCATAAGGTTTTCAATTGGATGGACGGTTGAAGAGTTGGAGTGTGTAGTGGATTGGAGCCAGTCCATTAAAGTATGAAGATTGTCTATCTTAATATATATCTGAGCACTTATAGTATATATGTGTGGGAGATGATAATCTGGACCAACTGATGATTGCTGGTTTAGCATGAAATACGTATATTGGTGATTATTTATCTTTTCAGCATATATGTGCTTGAGTGTATCAGTGTTATTATATAGAGTGGAGAGTGATGGGTCATGTGAAAGTCTGTGCTCATATACCCTATATTACATATATAGACACATGGTATATATTTAGCCTGTGTTTCAGTTATTAAATAAAATTATTTTTTTGAAAAGAATTTGTTTTGTCATAAATGTTCAACATGTGTTTCCAGTACATTTCCAAGATGATGTTCCTCAAATAAATACCATCAATTATAACTAAAAAGCTTTCTAATTTAATGCTTGTTGAAAGTTTGTAATGATAGCATTTTATTTGTAATTATATGTTGAACTATTTCTTTCATTTAGAATTGTTAAATGCTTTTAAAAAATGCAAACTTTATTTAAATATTTCAAATGTATTCTCTATTAGTAATAGCACATAATATAATGCTTTTGTATATTGTTCTCTCATCTTCAGAAGTTGCTGACCAGACTAGTGATAATATTAGCATGAAAATCAAACTTAGAATCTTTAGATTCACAAATACTAAATTCTATGTGACCTTGTAACCAATACAGCTATTCTATCATTTTCAGTCATTATCAATCACTATAAAGATGAATGCCTTTCTGAGTTTAATCCAGTTTCTCCTATCTATAGCTTCTTCACATCATTCTTTCAAACTTCCTTATCTCATCCTTTCTTTTAACAAGTAATCTTTTGTCAGAACTTTTATAATTTCATGAGATCCTGTTTAAGATTTCAGTTAATCATCTATTATCATACGCTCTAGTAATATATTTAGTCCATTTCCAATTCAGCTTCTTATTAATGTTATTTAATTGTTTACTCCCACATATATTCCCCTTCCAACTCCTCTTTGTGATTCTCATCACACACCTTTTTATATTTAGCTGTAAGATTTTAAATTTCTACAATCCACTTCTATTAAGTATCCAAGTCTCAGCCCTTCATAAATAAGTGCTGGTAAAATACACATACCATATTAGTTTAAATATAAGGCACACTTTTTTTTACAAATTTGGACCCCTAAAAGAGCTGCATCTTAAATTTAAAACAAAAAATTTTACCATCTCATTTTTGTGGATCTTTGATTTATGTTATGTTTTACACTATACATGCACATAGTATTACAATAATTATATATATAGAATAGTGTGTTAAATCTTTTTAATCAATATTTTTTGCATTAATTTTATAAATGGTTTTAACTCTCTTTCAAATCACTACTTTTAACATTATTTTGTTAATGTTGTCAATTCTGATATTTTCATTTTGATTTTTAAAGTGAAAATGAATGTTTTAGAATTTTTTAAATTATTTTGCCAATGTTGACAATTCTGATATTTTTGTTTTGAATTTTTCAAATGAAAATGAATGTTTTAGAATCTTTTAAAGTTATTTTTGCCAATGTTGACAATTCAAATATTTTCGTTTTGATTTTTGAAGTGGAAACGAATCTTTTAGACTCTTTAGAATTTTTTTACAACTAACAAATCAATATACACAATAAGATAAGAGCCTGCCTTCCAAGGCACTGATTGGTTGTTTTTTGTCCTGTACACAAGGAAGTGCCTGTCAAATTTTTGATAGTTCTGGGATTTTGTTTTGATTTTAAACTAAAACAAATGTTTTAGAGCCTTTTAATGTTATTTTGCCAATTTTAAATTATTTTTTTATAGAAAATATTTATAAAAATAAACATTATTTTAGAAAAATGATTCAGATTTTAATAGAAATTTTTTTGTAAGTTTCTTTTCTTGCTTAAAATTCTTCTGCATCTTAAATTTGGGGGTAAACTTTTCTTCCAAATATTGGACCTCTAAATAGAGTGTGTGTCTTAATTTCAGGGGCATCTCATATTCAAAGTAATATGGTATTACAAATTTTAAGTATAATCTTTTTTAATATTAAATCATTTCTATTAAAACCATTCAAGTTGTGTTTTTAATATTGGACAATTTTCATCATCTAATATGAGTATTGAATGTCTTTAGAAAAATTTAACTTTATTTAAATATTCTAAATACATTCAACTGTTAGTAGCACATCAAATAGGTTAGTAAATGCACAATGTTTTGAGAGGTATTATTCTCTCCTCTTCTTCAGATGGACATATATTGGTGAGACCAGTCATTGCATTGAAAAGCACTTTCAAGAACACAAACTGATGATTAGAAGAGAGAAAGTAACAGACCATGTATATGCCAAAGAACATATGTTCAATTGGGAAAATAGAAAATTATTGGATAGGGATGAAAATATACAAAAAGAAAATTTAAAGAAGCTGCTCACATGACAATGGCAAAAAATTACATAAGCCAACTTAGTGTGACTATACATATTGTATGGAAACCTCTAATCAACTTTACTCTTAGGAAAAAGTGGAGACATCAGGAGAAACTTCATAGATAAGTATATGAAATTTCTAGAGTGTTGCCTTTGGCAGAATGGCTTAGTTGGTTAGAGCATTACTTTAAAATTCAATACTCAATAATCTAAGGGTTCAGATTTGAATCCCATGTTAGTACTCTCACTGGTCCCACGAGCAATGCCTGAAGAAGAGAGGAGAATAATACCTCTCAAAACATTGTGCATATACTAACTTGTTTGATGAGCTATTATTAACAGTTAATGTATTTGGAATATTTAAATAAGGTTAAATTTTTCTGAAGGCATTCAATACTCATATTAGATGATGGAAATAGTCCAATATAAAAATACAACTAGAACACGATCATCACAAAACTTCAGAAAAACAAAACCAAGTTTAATTTTGTGATTAATTTTATCCATTTTCTCTATATAAATAATTGGCCAAGGTATTTCTAATTATCATTTTTTTCTTATTTGATACTGTCAATTTTTTTTTCATTTTGTAAAGAGCCCATTGAATATTATTTTGATCTTTTTAACAATAATCTTTAGATCTTACTTTCTTCTTTTATCTGTAGCTCTTGCAGCATTTCCCAAAGCTCTGGAACATTTCTTGTAAAAGTAATATCACCTGAAAAATTATCTTGGTTTTTTATTTTAATCTACAAAACATTTTCTGTAAAGTTATTATAAAAAGTTTGAAGAAATTGAATCATTCCGATCTACACCTTCATCCATGTTACCATGCAGACTAATTGTTGATGTTGCATCTTTATAAATATTCTTTATAATTTGACAATGTCTTGGGCCTATAACTTAATGTTCCAATGTTTTAATCATTACCAAAATACTTAAATAAATCAAATGTATTTTTATTGATTGTCAAATAATATGTATCGATTTTTTTTCTGTAATTTTTTTTAATACTTGGATGTGATTAATTGTAAAGTATCCATTTTTAAGTTCAACTTGATCTTATGATTAGTTTGATCTTAGTAAAGACCTTGTGGAGAACTGATGAAAAAGAATAGATCTATAATTTTTATTATCTTCCATTTCACCTTTCTTAAATATCAATGCAGTACTTTAAACATTTGTTGTACAACTTTGAAAAACAATTTCTCTATCTGCTTCTTTTAAAAAATATATAAAAATTCATCATTTTTTGACTCTTACTATTCTTAAACTACTAAACATCACATGATCACTATTTCTCATGCTAGCACATTCCTGTTATTAAAACAGGCAAAACTCTCTAAATAGTAGTGCCACTCAGTGCCAACCAGAGTAATCAATGGATGCCAGAAGGCTTGTGCATAAAATCCCTATCTAGTGCCTACTTATCCAATACCTCCAGACTAGTTTCTGGCTTGTGACCTTCACCAGTGGGGAGCTTTGGATCTGAGAGCACTGCACATAGATCTTAGGATCTAATGCAACATGCAACCCTCTAGTACTATTGTATGGAGAGTTTTGCTTGTTTTAATTTTACTATTTTTCACATATTTAATTACATGTCTCATTTTTTTTACTTGAAACACCTGGAATTTAAAAAGATATAATTATATGAACTATTTTGATTTGTGACTAATGGATCAATGTAATGTGGCCCCTCATTTTGGTAATGGTGTCATATTTTCTTCTGTAAACAACTTTTTTTCCTAATATGAAGATACTGTATTATATTTGTAAAGTTTTTACTCTTTTCTGAAGCACTTCTCACTAATTCTTAGTTGTTGTTTTTTGTCATTGTTAACTAATTTTTTAATATTATTTTGCAGAAATCCAGATACAATACTTTTAAATGGATCATTAAAAAATATTTTAGTATTTCTTTTTTTTTTTTTTACATACATTGCATGACTCAATTAAAGACTTATTAGTAAATTGTTGCTTTATTATACCAGTTATCTTTCCAGTTCTTACTGACTTCATTAAAATCTGAAACATTTTCAAACTCTATTAATATTTTTAATGCTTTGCAAGTTTTATTATAAATTCACTGGAGTATTCCTGAACTGAAGGATATTAACATTTGAGATAGTCTTTCTTAGGTTGCTCTAACTTTGCGTGTTATTTCTGTGTTTAATCTATTTGGTATATTGCAGATATAAGATGTATATTTTTTTTTGTAAAAACTATAATTGATCTTTGCTTTAAATTCATTGGGAAGTGTCTATGTTCATTTCTGTCCTTTGTTTTTTTTTTTTTTTAAAATCATAATATATACATTTTTTCCTGAAATTGTCACAGATATGTGCCCTCATTTTATTTCCATCTCTAAATTTATTCATAGCATTTTCTTTCTTCAAGTATCTTTTAACATTAAAGTATCCTTTGACAATTTTTAAAATAATTATTTAGCCTGATGTCTTCTATAAAAATTCTCTATTTCTCATCATAATAAACCTTATTAGGCATAAATTTGAATTATCTTTATTTTGTATCCCACTTCACTTTATTTCACTTGTTTTTCTAATGTTTGTATCTTTATAATAAAAGAACATATTCATATGTAAAATCAAATGTTTCTCCATCTTTATAATTGTTAATATCTAAAAATGTCCTATTTATATTAGACAGTTTTTTCCCCAATTTGTGTACAATTTCTTTATTTAAAAGTGATCTATAATTGCATGTATCAAAATAAAGATTATTTTCAAATAAAAGTCTATCCTTATATCCAAGAAATTTGTAGCATGCTTTACCTATACTGCCTTAGCTAATGATTTCATACCTCTAGAAAATGAGACTCATAATTTTGTTTTGTCTGTCATGATTGTAAATGTAAAAAAGAATCAGTATTCACACACATACAACTATTCACCTTCTCTTCAAGAAAACTCAATCAATACCTTAGTTAACACCCATTGGCAGTAGAACAAGAATGTCATGGTACTGTTTAGGCTTAAACTCAGTGTAAAAACCAATAAATTCACCATGTAATATGTGAGTGTTACTGACTATGCTTATTAACACAAAAAGAAACAATTATATATAGCACAAGAGTTCATATCACATTCTCAGTTTTCTAGTAGCAAACTGTGTATTAACAATTCCATTTTATTAGTATTAACTAAACATATTTATGTTAATCAGTTAATGATTTCCAAAAACCTTTAACTCTGAGTCGGACACTCTACCCTTCATTAAACTACATATACTTCACTTAGCAGAATCACACATTAAGAGTGAAAAAATTACAGGGTGGATAATCAATGCTAAAATGCTTTAAAGTCTCAAATCTTTTTTCAATTAACAATGAAACCTTTTTGCAGCCTATTTTAATATATACAATTTGAAGTAGGAAAAACTTTACAATAAAAATAAGATGAAAATACTATGCATAATATCATTTCAAAAATGATTTTGAAATAACGACCAATACAAGAAATTATTTATTTATAAGTGAGTACATAAATAATTTTTAAATAAATAAAGCACACTTTCAAGAGTTACGTAATGGATAAAAAGACAACTGTTAGAAAATACATATTTAATTTTCTGATTCATTAGCTTGTTATTTGCAAAAGTAATATCCGTGTTTATATGTTATATCTATTTTCTTCTAGAGAGTTAAATGGAGTCTTAAAACTTAAATCTATTAATGACATTTACATTTAAATAAAATGGATCAAACTGGTTGTCCTAGAAAAAATAGTTCATAAGAAAACATCTTATTAATAAAACAATATTTAATAAAGATTTCATTTAATAACAATTTTTTATCTTTATCACATTCATTTTGTATGTTTTAAATAAGAAGATTGTAATATAATAATTAGGCCATCTGTCTGATAAACCGATGATCTAGTTACATTTGAATATGGCAGAAAAGCTTGAAATTTGCTTTTTAGGTTTACTAAAATGAGCAAATAAATTTTATTAAGATATGTAAATAAATAATTTTATTTTTTATTTATTTATTTTCAAGTAAATTTATGTATTTTTTCAGATAATCATTCAGGTATTTGTTAATAAATAGATCAGTGGTGCCCAACCTTTAACTTGACGCGAGCCAGTTGAGAATTTAAAAAAATTTGGGGAGCCACAATTATATATTACATTTTTCATATTACATTTATAAACATGGTACTTGGGTACTAAACCTGCAATTTAGGGAGATAGGTGGGGGGGGGACGGCCTATTCACATTGGTATCAATCCGCCGTTTCTAATGTGGCCAAAATAACGTGTACACGGATCTTTCTCGATGAAAACATCAATATATACAGCAAAATATATATGTGTACACGAATCTATCTCGATAAAAACAACTATTTACAGCACTAAACATCAATATATATATATACAGCAAAATATATACGTGTACACGGATAAAAACAACTGTTTACAACACTAAACATCGATATATACAGCAAAATATATACGTGTACATGGATCTATCTCGATAAAAACTATTTCCAGCACTAAACACAATATATATACAGCACCAAACCAAACGTCTACAAGAATCTTTCTCGATAAAAACAACAATATATACAAGAGCATTAAACACAATATATATATAGCACCAAACCAAACGTGTACAGCAAAAAAAAAAATGGTGTAATATGTTAAAAAGAAAAAAAAATGTAAATACATTTTATTTATTAAAAATTTGGTAACATACATATAAATTACAATTACAGGAAAAAAATATTTTATTTAATGTGAAACCTGACACTGCATATCGTTATTGTTTGTATTGCAAAAATGTTTATTTTTTAGTGTGTGCATGTGCCATCAAGGAACATAAAATATTTTATCAATTTTTTTGAAGAGTGTAATTCGAGCCACATTAAACAGTTACGCGAGCCACATGTGACTCGCGAGCTACGGGTTGGGCATCCCTGAAACAGATATTTAGTAAATCATAACTAGAGAATAAAATAGAAAAAAACCTTAATCAACTGACAATTGATAAGCCATATGAAAAATATTTTTCCTCGGATGTTCTTTGACAAAAAAAAAACTGGATTTTTCCCTGCAATAAGCTATTTAATATTTTTCAACTTTTACTATAGTTTCAAAAATCATTAAACTCCAAATCACATGATTTTCTAAAATAATCTTCAAAATTATAAACATTTACTTTACAATATCAATTTTAAATGTTCTGGATAAATATATTTTTGAATTTAATGAACAAATATCTCAAATCTATTCTTGAAAATTTTATCTATATCTATAATTAAAATATGAATGATGGAACTTAAGAAATTACTTGGTCTCTTATCCTATCAGAGATTGATCAATAGAGAAGTAGCAAATAAACTAAAGAAAATTATACAGAATAATAAAAAAAAATAAAAATTATACAGAATGTCCCCTAAAGTAATTGATAAGATTTAACTATTCTTTCCAAAAGTTGTTATATGACGACAAACAATTTAAACTTCACAAGTAGCAAAAAAATTACCACCTTATTCATAGTTCAACTGAACTAGAAGAACATTCCAGCTGATAAATGTTTGATTATATTTTTTTCTTTTTAGATATCTTAAAATTAACAATGTAAACTGATTGTATTATAGTATATGAACAACTACATCATTTTTTTTACTATTTATTTATCTAATAAATGGTTTATCTGTTTTACTTTTGATTTATCTAAAATCATTTATTTCAAGGTTTTGTGCCATGTAGTAAAAAAAAAAAAAGATTTGAATAATTCTTAACTTTTATCAAATACTCGTTAACATTATTAAATTAATAAATCTGCAAGTAAAAATTCTGGATAATAAATAAAACAAATTTCAACACGCTACATATATTATAAAATTTAAAATAAATATGACTAATTTGTTACAAATACTTTACTAAGATAACATAATTTAGTGCAGTTTTTTTAATTTAGCATGTGATTACATCTATTAATTAATGAATCAGTAACAGATATATCTGCAAAGTAAAATTTTCTTACTTTCATGGTAATGCAGGACATCTTCTAAACGGGGAAACTGTGGTATTTCAAAGTCAGTTAACTTTACAATAAAAAAACTATCAACAAAACAATTGTAAGAGGAAAGATGTCCATGGACTTGTATCCAGGATGAATGTATAAACATCATACCCTGAAAAATAAAAATTGATAATATTTAATTAAAATAAGTTTTTTAAAACAGTATTATACTTTCTAGATATTCCAGAATTGTACAAGAATCTATTAGTGTAGAGTTATTATTTTGAAATTCCAATGATTTTAAAGTCATTCATTATAGAATAAATTTCAATTCAATATTTATAAAAAGTATTAAACTTTTATATGATATCTGACAGAATCTGGGAAATAATAATTGTGAATCAGTAATAGAGATTTAATATTTAAATATATATTATCCACATTAGACTTAAATGGATATATTAAGGTCCTATTAGTGAGTGGTCAGCTTGACATAAGATCAACATAGGTATAACAATAATATTGGCATCAACAAGGGCTTGGAGCATTCCATCTTTGGATTTTCAATAAAATGGATGGCTGAAGATTGGAAAGTTGAAAAGATTGAAGCTTGTCCATTAAACTTTAAAGATTTACTATATTTTAATATAAACTGAACACTGATTATATATATAGGAGTGGAATATGGTTATCTAAACCAGCTGATGAGTGCTGGTTCAGCATGAAATACATATATTGGAGGCTTTAAAGCAATTTAGCACATAAATGTCTATTATCCACTTCATAATTTTGTCATTGCAATTGTTATTATTATATGTGTATTTACGTGTTAAATGAAGGTGATGTAGTTTAGTGTAATAGTTAGGGTATCCTAATAATTTAAGACTGACTTTTAGTTGATTAACATAAAAATTAACCAGATAAATAAAAAAACTTCAAATTTTTATAAATATTTTATAATTATTATTTTTATTTTTAAATTGAGAGTATAAGTTAAAAATCAAAATTTGTTAGCTATAAACCCTTAAGAATAATTAATTTTTCTCATGTTAATTGTAAGATAACCTTATTTGTTAAATAGGAATTTGATTAGGTTATATTTATTAAAATGTTTATAAGCATGAAATGATCACATAACAAAATTTGAGATGTCTTAATAATAAAAATAATAATATAAATGTTTAATGTTATTGGTGTATTTGTAAAAAAATATTTTGTGTGTATAATTTCATTTATATATTATTTTTGAAAATAAAACTAATAAAAAGATATTAAGATCTTTATCTATGAAAAAATTACATAAAATGTTGTTTAGCAATTAGTATATAAATAGAATAATTTAAAAAAAAAAAAGGAATTATGATCTTTACTTCTAAAAAAATTATATGAAAAATTGTTTATCAATTATTATATAAATAGATTTTTTTAAAAAAAAAAAAAAAAAAGGGAAATCAGATCTTTATCTTTGATGAAATTAAGTATTTCATGAATCAATTTATAAATATACACAATTTTTTTTATATAAAAAATTGCTATAATGCTATAAAAAGAAAATTAATTTCTCAAGGCTTAATATACTAATTCCTGAGGTAGTCATGAAACTGGATGTTCATTGCTGTTTTTTGAAAAAGAGTTTGGGCAATAGATTTCAATAGAGTTCAGTTGTGATGACAATGTTATTTGACATGAAATTAATCTCCCTTTAAAAAAGAAATTGTAATAGTATGGACATGAACTATGTGCAAAGCTTTTCATAAAAACTTATCATTATTGACGCAACCATGTAATCAATTTTACTAAAAGAAATGTAAACTAAGAAGAAAATCTAAAACTTTTAAGTAGCTTTATGTACTGATGCATTCAAAATCATGATTGTCTCAATTTATGTTGAGCAAGAAAATAATTGTTAAGTAGAAACCTGGAACTACAAAAAAAAAAAAAAGGGCTAAATGGATAAAAAAAATTGAATAAAAATAATTGATAAACTGGAAACTAAGGCAAATGGATAAAAATAGCTAAAGCTATAACAAAAAAAACCTGATACCAAGTATTTGGCTATACTACCTCTGAGATTTACAAGAAAAGATGATCAAGTAGATGATTACAAAAGGAGGATTAAAATATCCATAATAACATAAGGTGTCTTGCATTGGTGATCAAGAGGTCAGCACGACTGCCTTGCACTTGCAGGCAGTTGCCTGGGTTGCGGGTTAGCGTCCTGGCCGATGCTATGACACATAAAAAAAAATAATAATAACATAAGGTTTTCTTGAATGGGAACACATTTACATTTATAAATGACACTTAATAAGAAACTGAATAATTGTAAATATTAAATATTTTTTTAGTGGTTCTTTGAGTTTTTTTTTTACTTTGTTAAAATTAGATAAGAACATTCTCATTTTCAAAAAAAAAATATGGAGTAGGAGGAGGTCCAAAGTGAAATTATTTTCTTTCTTTCTTGGAAATAAAACTAGAAAAGAACTCATCTAAATTAAATGTTAATTAATTAAGAATTAGAAGTGAATAATAATTATATGTACTGCACAAAATTATTTGTGTATTGTATAAATATGGAGTTGATTATGTGTGCTAACTTTAGAGTTTGTCACATCATCATTTACTTTTTGTTATTATTATTTTACTTTATTAGTTAACTTTATTAAATAATAGTTTCTTCTAATAATCTATTCTATGAGTTGTGATTGATATCAACATAGAGTTGTGCTCTAAAGAATTTGCAAGTTATCCTGGTGAAATTATTTATAAACAGAATGAATGAATTGTATATATTTTTCCTTGTTCACAGTCTTTAGGGTTCTTGTGATCTCAAAATTATCTTAGACATAATAGTATTCACAATGTATATGTGTGGATATATGTATGTGGACATCCATATAGTTACCCAAATATTTATTTCAATTGTACAAAGGTAAAGATAATCTTTACTATCCATACACTTTATTATATTTATATATTTTAGAATGGACATTAGTTTATTGGTGGCTAGTATTCTCATGGTAGTGTATGGTTCAAAGCATTGATAATGATCAGCATTGGTATAATGGTCTCAGCAATTTAGAATATAAGATTACTTTTATAATTATCTTTAGCACTTACATATTGAAGCAGCACATGTATGGATGCATATATGCTTGCTTCATTCTTCCTTAATTCTTACCCATTTCCCATCATATGCAATAGCTTTCTTTAAATTCACACACATAATATTCACACACGTGTGTGTGTACAATTATACATTATTTAAAAGTTAAAAGCTAGTTAAACTAATTAAACAAATGTCAATGTAGTACATACAGTGGGAAAAGGTTTGGTAATGAAAATAAGCCATTATGTGAGAAATGGTTAGTGCCTTATTTTAATATCTATAGTTAAGATGGGTTATAATAGTTACAGCTGAACACCTTTAAGGTCTGGTCATGTTTAAAGGTTTAGAAATAAAACATAAACAAAAGTCAAAAAAGAGACTCAGCAGTGAGTTAAGCAATTAGGAAGTACATTGTTAATGAAACTGCAATTAAAGTTAGAGAAGAATCACATCCATTAAAACTAAAAATGCACCCAAGGCATACTAAAAAATAGATATAAACTTGGAAAATGGCATTGTTTGAATAAACTCTTATTTTTTATGAGATTGATTTTCATCTGTAACATTGTTAATTAAAAACAGATATGATTATATTATCTACCAGTGTGAGTGTGTAATCTGGCATCAGTTTGTCCATGATCATCGACAAAGCATGGCTTCAAGATGATAGTTCCAGCAACATGATCAAAGCCATCCACATTCCTGTCAATTCCTATGCTGATCCCCAAAAATACTGAACTGCCATATTTAGAGCTTTGCAGAAAAGTCAATGGAGTGCAGTGTATCTATGCTACAGACCACATATAAATCCAATGCAAGAGCTACTAGTCTTATCGATAAACTCTTGTTAAAAAGTAAACTCTAATGTCTCTTTATTAACTATAACTAACTATTGTTATTTACACACTAGTCTTAACTTCAGTAATTTTATATTTTGATTATTAGTTAAATTCAATTTTATTTTTATCTTGTTTACATGTTGAACTTGAATGATGGAAAGTTGAAGGGAGTAATTTTAAATAGTTTTAAAATGTTTTGTCAGTTTTCTTAACCTGGTGTCCCAAGGGACATCATGAGCCCAGAGAATGCTAAATATAAAATAGTAAAATATGTTTTTATTTTTATTTTTCTTCCCCCCATTATTTCAAGTGAAGATATTTTTTCTCTTTTTTAAAACTTGCTAAGAAAGAAAGTTATTG
Organism: Epiperipatus broadwayi; assembly: GCA_028023455.1. Taxonomy (NCBI): domain Eukaryota; kingdom Metazoa; phylum Onychophora; class Udeonychophora; order Euonychophora; family Peripatidae; genus Epiperipatus; species Epiperipatus broadwayi. The sequence continues at coordinate 4,590,315 of JAQFVV010012494.1, read as the reverse complement.
AAGGATAATAAGCATTATTATTACTATTCAATATTGTATATAAATAGGATTGCTTAAGTGTTGTTCTATAAGTGTGTAAAAAAAAAATTCTGTTCATAATTTATATTTTCCATAAGGTAAAAGTAATTTTAATTATTTAAAATATCCATATTTTGTTTACGGACTAAACTATCAGTCAGCATTATGGGGTATTAATATTCCTCCCTGTTTGAATATATTACAGCTAGATTTTAAAAGTTACTATTCAAATAAAATTTTATATTTGGTTAAATGGGGATACGTGCTGCATTATAAAAAGGAATTTGTTATTTTAAGTTATTATAGGTTGAAAGTTAATTAAATCATATTTTCATTCCCATAATTGTGTTGCTACATATAAGTGTGCTTCAATGGTTACCTTAAAGTATTCATTCCCTCTGTTTCTTACACAATTTCCTTATTTATATATAGGTAGTGTGTCCAGAGCCTGCTATATTTTACATGTCCGATTACTTAATCTCAGAATTAGCATCAGACTAGGTTAGACTAATGGACTGAAAACTCCCAGCCACCCCAGATCCTAGATTATGCATGTGTCTTATTCAGATGCACCTTTGGTTAGAAGCAGGAACACACCTGCCGCCAGGGTCATCCAGTTTTAATTGTGAATCCTGTCACCAAGATTGCCAAGCCAATCTTTCATCTTTTAACCATGGAGCAGCCCACAAACAATGTAGCATCAAGGGGCACCAAGTTCCATCCTAAAAGTAAATCTTCACCTATACATTAGCTGTAGCCCTAGGCAACCTAAATCTAACCCATGCACAATAGTCCCTAGTGTTTAAGATTAAATGAATAAGATATTCGAATTCAAACCCATAATTGATTGACTTAAATTCATGTACTACCTATGGATCAAATAGGCACAGTATCTATATGTTTATAAAAATCACCATCATCTTCAAAAGTATACTTGTGGGAAAACCAGTAAATTACTTTATTTTAAATACCACAATATGTATCCTACCCTGTTCATTATTTTTTTTTTTCAATTAATAAATGTTATTTTATTAATAATACTTGTTATCATTACTTGCAGGTCGGAACTATATAAATAACTAAATAAATAACCATATAAATAAATCTCTAAATGATAAATAATGTATACAATATTTTGTAAATTAGGGCTAGTGATTAAAAAGTGTTTTGAATCGGTGAAAGAACCCGAGCTGAGAAAAGTCTATGCTGAACCCTGAGTTGAGAAGATCTGTATGAAAAGAGAAGTTGTGTGACATCAAAAGTGTTAATTATGTAGTGAAGGCTAGGAAGCCTAGCTAGGGGTTTAAACTAGGATTGTGGGGTTAGCGATACCCTTATGCATGCCAGTTAAGAATGCCTGCTTAGTCTTTCAGTCTTGTTAGCCAATTATACATGTTTAACTGTTACAATATGGGCATGCAGATAAAATATTGATGATTGCTTTTGTAATATGCCTTAAGTTTGATATTAGCTAGATGATGATTAGCCTAGATTTTATAATATGTGTCACTTTTAAATCCAGTCACAAAAAATTATTTTTGACTCTTTAGTATGAATAATTAATTATTGGCAATAATGCTGCATTTACCACTAATAAGTTGCTTTTTATTTACTTACTATGTTGATTCAGTGCTTAATTTCTATGCTTAGCAAATAATAATGCTTTTGTTGATAATTATTCTTCTTTTATGATTTTCCATCACCCATAGCTACACTTTTTATTCTATATCATTATATATAGATATACAGACAGACAGATAGATAAATAGAAAGTGAGAGAGAAATAGATAGATAGGTAGACAGGCAGGTAGGCAGACAAATAGATAGGCAGATAGATATATTAATATTATATAATGATCTTACAAATAGCTCTTAACAAGCCTTTTAGAATATCCCCAATCTCAGACCAATTTCTGCTACTGGCTTCATCAGTGAGGTGCTAGGATATTCAAGCATTAGATTTAAAACATCAGGCCAAGCCCAGCAAACTGGCTTGAGGTAGGGGATATTCTGAAAAGCTTGTTAAGAGTTATTTGCAAGCTCATTATATAACATTTGTAATACAAGCTTGTTAAATTAGGTCATGTAATATATGACTTGATTTCTTTGTAATATATATATTATTGTACTTTGGTAATACTAAAACCATTTATTTTTAGTAATATTAAATACTAGATACTATAATAATAACATTTATTAAAGTTCTTTATACATACCTTCACTATATCAGTCAGAATTGAATTTTTAAGAAGCGGATCTAAAGGATTCCTTATATTCCTTATAAGATCCTAAAATAAAAACAATATATTAACTTTTTAAAAATAATAATAATATGAATAATTAAAAAGAATATTATAGAAAATATTAAATAATTTTATAACAACTACATTGTTTTATTTATAATAAAGATCAATTTCGGCAAAATAATATATTTTCAAACAATAAAATATATTCACCAGATTGAGAATATTATAAGTATTAAAGAACGTAGATGATATTAATATAGATTGAGAATAAATAGCACAAGTTCTCTAAATTTACTCTAGAAATCGGTGGAAAAAATTATAGAAATTGAACATACAAGTATTAAATGTGTGGCTATTTTCTTAAAAAATTAAAATATTTAAAAATTATCATTTAAATGATTAGTGATAATTATAAAATATTACTAAAGAAAATAACTGAAACACAGGCTTGTTATATACCCGTGTCTATATATGTAATATATAGGGTATATGAGCACAGACTTTCACACTACCACCACTCTCCACTCTATCTCATAACACTGATACACTTGAACACATATATGTTAAAAAGATAAATAATCACCAATATACATATTTCATGCTAAACCGGAAATCATCAGTTGGTCCAGATTATCATCTCCACACATATATGCAATAAGCGCTCAGATATATATTAAGATAGCCAATCTTCATACTTTAATGGACAGGCTTCAATCTACTCCACACTCCAACTTGCTTTTTAAGATATAAATATTATTTGGGGGATGTGATTTGCAGATTTTTGTAGCTATATAAAATAATAATAATTTAATATTTACAAAATTAATAAACTGATTTATGGAATATTTTTTCAAATTTATTTTGATTTTGAAAAATAAATTTTCACTCAAAATTTCAGAGCCACTACTTTGTGATATTCTTTCTGAAATGAATTTATTTCAAATATTTGATTCAAAGTAATAAATACCTCACATTTATTTATGACCTATATAAACAATTTATACGAGTTGAATTTGCTACTTCATTAGATTGTTGAAAACTAAAGACTTTTTGATTTATATATTAGTCCTGAAATGTAAAGGAAATGGCATACCTTTTCACATCCATGATAAATATGTAACCTTGTGATCACTTCAAATAAACCTTGTGATCTCATCCTATATCTTCCAATAATGTGTTTTTTGTGTGTGTGATAATTTTATGCTCTCAGTTATTGTCCAGATTTTGTTCTGACAAGATTTTGCGTGCTGTCATGTACTTTTCATTTTGATTTCATTTTCATAATTTCCTGATTAACAGTCTATTTCTTTTTTTTTAAAAAAAAAAAACAGTATAAAATCATGAGAATTTGGAAGTGTATCTGCTATTGAAATGAATGCTGTTTTATATTTTCAAGAAAACATAAAATTGGAGACCCTAACAAAAATCATCAAAATTGTTGAGAGCCCTTTCACAAAAAGGAAAAATAAAGATGGACAAATTCTTTCTGAACAGTGGATGTTAGGTAACTTGTACAGGGAGACTGACAAGTATTTTATCATAACAATTAATGATAGAACAGTGACAACTCTCATGGAAGCCATCAAATAAAATGTAGAAGAGGGATCGATGATTTAATCTGACTACTGGAAGACCTATGAAAGTGCTGAATTACAAAATTCAGGTTACAATCATTTTCATCTAAACTACAAATACAATCAAATTTTAAGTAAGTGTGCATTTTGGAAAAAGTATTTTACTTTTAGTCTCCATTTTGGGAAAAAAAATTATCCACTTAAAATAAAGTAGAACAGACAAATTGATTGTTTCATCATGACAATTCCTGTTATATATTACACATTAAGTACTGTATGTGTATATTTTATGGTTTTTTTTTGGTAATATTTTAGGGTATTTTGTAATTTAATGATTGTTTTGTCCATGTTTAAAGTTACATTTGGGAATTTCATAATGGCATGTCATATTAGTTTGTACTTAAAGTAATATTTGGGAATTGCATAATGGCATGTCATATTTTACATTTTTTTTTATGTCAAATCAATATTTTTACTATTGTTAAAAATGTATTTTTTATGATTGATTTTTAATTGAAATTCATATTTTTAATATTGTTAGAAATTAATATTTTTAGTATTGTTAGATGTCATCTGATGCAATTTTTGTCACATATTAGAACTGCTACGCCTTTTTACATACATATTCAGACTGCTGAAAACTTTGTAAATCTTGCAAAAATAACATGTACATGTGATTCATTTTGATGAATTTATCATTTTAAGTACAAGATTCAAGTGTGCACATTATTTGGTCAGATCACAAGATTACAATCAATGGATTGATATGAATGTGAAAAGGCATGGCAGATCTAATACGTTGCTGGACTAATAAGTAAGTACTGAATTTTTATACAATATTTTTACAATAATTTAAATTAATTTTATACTTTTATTAATTAATATTTTCAGTTAATTTATATGCTTTTAAAATTAAAGTTATAAATATCCTTAAATATCTATAGTAATTGGGGAATATTTAACTACATTTGAACAAATAATTAATTAAAGAAATAGATATTTGTCCAAAAAAAAGATATTGTTAAGAAAAGTCAAACATTAGGAATGTAGTTTTTTTTAAAAAAAACCTGTGATATAAACAAAGACAGAATAATGATAGAATAATTTTTTTAATAGAATAATGTGAAATGAACCTTTTTAGAAAACTAAGTAGTGGCATCCTCTGAATTAAACTAAGTTTAATTTCAGGATGTAAATGAAATCTATTTACATTTAAACTCTTGGGTGATCAGCGAAGTAAAGTAAGATGGTAATGATTATTAAAAATATATATAGCTAGTTCATTGATGCTTTCTATGAGTAGTCAAGCTATATAGCTTCATGAGAAATGGGGTTTTATTTTTATAAAGAAATGCACAAAAATACTTGTGTTGTTCATTGATAGTATATGATTATTTGCTTTAAAAAATATTAAAATAAATGTTTTTCATTTAGACCTAATGATCACTAGCCATTTTGATTCTAAGAAAGATGTTAACTTGCTGATTTGTATACTGCTGTTTGAAAGAAATATCTATATGGAAAAGTAATTGAAAGTGAAGAAAATGCAATGGAATTTTTAGTCCACAATGGTCTTCTTAACAATGTTGAAAGTAAATCATATCAAATATGGTTCCAAAAGATGAAAGTCACATTCCCTGAACCACTGCACTCTCATCTGGATCACATATGTAGAGAAATGTCTTTATGAAAAAAACAGTGATGAACAGAACCTTTTTCTAGCCTTTCTTCAGCATATGCACACAATTTGTTCTGCCAATGGCAGTAATCAAAGTAAAAAATTTTCACAGCTTTAACTTTTCTATTTGTTATAGTTTCAAAGTCAGTTCATTTCTATTTTAAGTATTTTAGTGTAACTTGTATTGAATAAAAGCCGTCGATGACATAATTGATCATATTTCTTTTTTGCCTCACTTTTTCAAAACCAAATAAGGTTAAAAATTTCAAAGACAAATAATACAAGTAAAAGTTCCAAACAAATTTTTCAATTACTAGTAACTTTTTAAAGTAAAAGTTCCAAACCTGTTAATTACAAGTGACTTTATAAGAGGTTTGAAATTATATATTTACTTTATTAAGAAATTTATAAGGTAATAAGAAACCTATACTTGACCATATTTTTGTTCTCTCCCTCCACATTTGTTCAAAACCAACTAAGAAATTAAAAAAAAAAACAAATAATATTAAAAGTTCAAAACAAAATTGTTAAAACTACACATTTAATTTATAAATTAATTGGGAAGTCAGTATTCTAATGTAGTATTAAGAGAAATCACTTTTTTAAATAAAAAAGTCTGAAATTTATCAATTACTTATCTCAGCATTATTTCATGATGCAATCACAGTGTGTAAAGAATTACTAAATGTAAAATAGAATGTAAGTATCCAACTATATTGGTACCACAAAGTTTTAAGATGAAAATTTCATACTTTTTTTATTTTTGACAACTATTAAAATCATGTTTATCTCTCATAATGTTTCATCTCACTAGCAGTCTTTTTCAAGCTTCATTTTATCCACACAAATAGAATGAAATCCTGAAGAAAACTGATTGCCAGTTAAAATATTGCGAGAAATAAATGTCAATAAAAAGACACTGAAAATAATAAATTAAGAATTTGATATCTTAAAAGAATATTATAAACTGAATCTTATTTCATGAATATTGGATAATTTTTAACTATACATTTTATTGTTATATGAAAAGCAATATTTAAAAAATTCAGGACTAAATAACAATAAAACATTTCAAAGTAAGCATTATGAATGCTTCCCCCAGTTTCACAAATCTCAAATGATTTGTAAAACTCAACTCAATTCATTGATATTTAAAATTTAAAGTATATTAATGATTTCATCATCATCATCACAATTATTTATTATTATTAAAATTATACTTTTATTTTCATAATTTTCTTACCATTTTCAAAGTTTTACCTACTAATTTAGTCTATTCAATTTCTGATTTTTTCCCTTGATTGTCACTTCAAATCAACAAATCTTTTCTTTTAGTGATGTTTGAATTACAAAATGAACACAATTTGCTGAATAATATAATAAACTATATAGTATTCGTTATGTTAGCAGCCCAACTGTGATTATTTTTATTTTTTAAAATGTTATTCATGTTTACAAAACAAATCATTCTCAAATACAATCTTTATAAATTATTTGTGTAAAGTTATAGATTAAAATTAGATTTTACAATGTTACTGCAATGAAAATTTTTTTGTTCAGCTATAAAATTTTTATTAACACATTCCATAATCACTGGTCAATCTTTTTTTAGGATCATTATCAAATTGAAACAATTTATTAATTTTTACTAAGGCATACATAATATTTAATAAAACAAATTGTTTATAAAAATTTCCTTAATTATCAAAAAAAAATTAAAACAATTTTTTAATTATATAATATACATATTAGTATTAATTAGATCTATTCCAAAATATTTTATAAAATTAAATATAAATATGTACCTGTAAAGAACTTTTCCATCCACCATCAGTTACAAGAATTAAACTTGTTGAATCAATAGCAATTCCAATAAAATTGAGAATGTTCTCATGCTTTATTTTTGAAAGCTAGAATAATGCATATATCATTAAACACTAGTCATACTTAGACAATCAATAACAATCAACAATTTCAAACTGTTGTCAAGGTAACTTCCTTTTAGCAATAAGGGTCCAATATATTCCTATAGACACTAAAGATTACCACTTGATCACAGACATTGAAATTATTGATACAAAGAAGTTAGAATAAACCTCTTTAAACAGGTAAATATAACCTATTCCGAATGCTATTACTAGCAGTTGAATATATTAGAAATATTTTTAATACAATTACATTTTTCTAAAGACATTCAATACTCATATCAGATGATGGAAATAGTCCAATATATAAATATAGCTAAAACACCATCATCACATATCTTCAGAACATTGTGACATTAGTATAACTATAATCATACATAGCTTTGCAAATCAGGTAATATTTGTTTATTATTAGTAGTAATGTGTTTAGAGTAAATAACTCTCACTAGTTCTCTTTATCTTTTGAGTATGGAGATGCACTTTTTTAACTGCACTCTGAACACATGCACTTGCATTCAGTCAGTTATATATATTGTATCGAGGTACATCGTTATCGAATATGTAATATTATTTAAAAGTAGTAATATTTAATAAATCTCACCTTTAAAAAAATAAAGTGGGAAAATTAAGTTAAAATAAAAGTTAAAAGTTGAAGGAAAAGAAAATTAAAAGCAAAAGAGTAGGGTAGGGGGGATATTGTTAAAGAAAAATAAATAATAAACCTTTTAAGGAGGGTAAGATTTTTTATTTATTTTTTTTTTAAAAAGGATGAAATAAAAATGATTTAATATTATTTTTGATTAGTTCGTAATAAAAGAAATAAAGAAAAAAATTCATTTTGTTTTATACTAAAATAATTAAATGTGTGCGTGTGTAAAAGTTTTGAAAAAAAAAAAAATAGAAGCCCAATCAGAGGGAAATAAAAGTACAATAATTTCATGAGATAATAAATGCTGGACATAAGAAAACTTTGTGATTGTTAAGACGGTTTAAATTTCAACATTCCATTTGTATTTTTTTTTTAAAAAAAATATTTCAAAATATTTCTTAAAATCAAAGAATCGAAAATTATATAAATTGTTATATCTACAAAATGATGCATTGTTAAATTTACCGTATTCTGTAACTAAGTGGAGCCTTCACTGTGATAACATTGGCAGATAGTTCGGAGGGCAAACCATGTTTGGATAAAGCCAATAAAATAGCGGAGTGTCTATACTGAAAATCCATGAAGTTTATATAACATCACGAATTCAAGGAAAATTTACTGGAGAATAGTGCTAACCGGTCAGAGATAACATTTTATAGAAATTACATTGTGCTGTATATACGTCAATTCAGATTTCAAATCCTAGGTAATGTTTAATTTTCATATTCTCTAATTCTTGATTTTCTTTAAAAAAAACTGTGATAAATAAATAAATAAAACTTTCAACTATACCAAGTAGTATCTGGAAAATATAAATGATATTAGCTTCTGTGTTTAACTTTATTTAAAGACATTAAGTGTATGTATGTGTGAATTTTAATTTAATATGTTATGTATATTTTAGTTATTATAATGTATTAAAACATTTATTTAAAATGAAAAGAGTGTGCATGGTTGAATTATAAAAAATGACTTAAGAAAAAAAGACATTTAAACTGTCATTAAAATATTTATATTTGAATACACATTTATACTAAAATAATATTTTAATAAAGTGGGAATGGAAAGACTTAATTATTATTAAGAAATGGTTAAGTTAAAACTAAGAGAATAAGGAGAATTTTCTTTAAAAATAGGGATTTGTTATTTAAGGACATCAATGTTTCTCGTACGGTGAATTGTCATTATTATTAAAAATAGAATTTTTAGATAGGGCGGATTTTTTTTTTTTTTTTTAAAGGCAGCTACAATTCGTTGAGCTGACTGGGGTATCAGGTACTAGATTCATCGCTGATCAGGTAAACATGTTAATTACTATGTGATTAACTGGTGCCAAAAGGGTTTACCTTAAAATAAATGAAGTGTTTATTTGGTCAGTATTTGTCTAGTAGCCGAGTGTTTATATTATTGGTAGCTTGCTGCTAATGATATTACTCACTTTACCTGAGGACCAAGCACCTTCAAAGATGGATGGTTTAGTAGGGAAGGAAGAGTATTTTATATTTTTATTTGTCATTATTAGATATAAAAAAGGTGGGTGGTTCAATATATATTTATATTGTAATGGGTTATATAAAAAAGGTGGGTGGTTCAATATATATTTATATTGTAATGGGTTGTGATCCCTCTCAATCTGTATTGAGTTGATCTTATGCTATCTTTATTAAAATATTCTTATATAACATATTATTAAATGATATTAATGTTTAATATATAAACAAAACATTCAATTTGCTGAGATGGACTTGTAGCATCTATAGCTTACTGACAAGTTATTTTAGAACTTTCTCTCCCAAACAATAAAAAAGAACAAAATAACAGGCATAATTTGATAGGTATGAAAATACTTGACCTTAGTTTCTATTAATCACTAATTAATATTTTCTCAAGCAATATATTTATGGACATCAGCATTTTCAGGTTCCACATGCCAATCGTATGCTTGTATATTGAAGGGATTTAATGAGAATAATATTAATGTATTACTTAATGCTTGGCCATTAGCTAGCTCAATTAAGGCAAGTATTCCTGAGACTGATAAAGATGCATTACTCGGAAGTTTATCTATGAGATTTTAATAGAAATAATTACAGGCTATACTATGAAATTAATAATATGCAACACAAACATTTGAAATAAAATGTATTGTTACCTTCGGATTCCTGGGAAAATTAGATTGTTCATATTTATGAATAAAGTAAGCTTATTTAATAATTCAGTGGCATAAAGATTGTCCATAAAGAAAGTCATTGCTTTAAACTTCTGACAAAATGATAGTAGAACGAATGTTTGATGCTGCAAAGGTGCATGGATGCGAATTCCTGAAGTTCAAACAATTACAGGATCATGGAGCAGCTTTGATTTTCTTCATGGAGCAGTGGGAATGAAAACCCAGCATGTTTATGGTTTCACCCCAACATACTCATGTCAGCCAGCAGATACATTTCTTACTTGCAGTATTATAGGTCAGAAAATTTGTTAACAGTCACAATAGCAGCTTAAAATTCTAATCAATGCAAAAATATGAATCAGAAGACCCTCCTTTATTTTCATTTGGCTATTTAACTTCTGACAAAATGATAGTGGAACCAAAAGTTTGATGTGGCAGAGGTATATGGATGTGGATTCCTGAAGTTCAAACAATTACAGGATCATGGAGCAGCTTTCATTTCCTTTGTGGAACAGTGGAAATAAAAACCAGCATGTTTAAGGTTTTACTCCAACATATTCATGTCAGCCATATATATATATATATCTTACTTGCAGTATCATAGGTCAGAAAATTTGACAGCAATCACAATAACAGCATAAAATTCTAATCAATGCAAAAATACAAATAAGAAAACTATTCTTTATTCTCATTTGGCTATAAATATATCTTTTTTTATTTTTCTAGAAGATTCTTTTAGTCCTCAAGCATTATTTCCCATCACTCCACCAAAAGTTCTACCTTTTAACCTTATCCTATATGATCTCATTAATCTAAGACACAAGGATTTTAGATCTATTTCCCTTTGTCTTCAGATTTTCTCTCACAAAAGAAAAGCTTTTAGCAAGTTTTTATTAGATTCAAAGTTTCATTAAAGCATTTAAAAAAACTGTCAACAGAATTTATATTAAAAGCATTCCCTAGACAAAAACAAAAACTGTTTCATTGCACATACTTTTATCTTATTAACAAAATTACATATGATAAAAATTACATACCCTAAATTTTTTCTAGAAAATTCCTTCACACATTATATATGCATTTTGATATATACATGCACATTCTCTATCAAAAAAATGATCACAAGATCCCCCTCAAGACTTCTTTGTTTAATTCATTCAATCAAATATATACTTCAAAATAAATCTACATATGTGTGGCTTCCTAAACTTCTTTCTATCTTGGAACAGAGTTTAAACCTGGCCCCTGTTATAATACCTCCAACCTGTTGAGAAGCCTTCAAACATGGTCTACATGTTTGGATGGCTCAAACTTGAGCAAAAACAAAAAATATTTAACAAATTCATTTGTGTGGTGGCACAGATTTGAGGGATCTGGCATTATAGGACCCTCTGATCTTCTACCACATATTTACCCAAAATGCATTGTTCCCTTGGCATTGCACAATATGGAATGATCCTTCATACAGATTACAAAACTTTTGGCATATAAATTTCTCTGAGTCACTCATGTACTGCATCTTTATCATTACTCTGTCTCCTATCTTAAATCTATATCAGGTTTCTACTAATCTTTTTGGGCTCTTTTTGAGAAGTTTGATACACCTGAGTCATATCAAATGTGAGATCTATGGAAGGCTCTTCCATCCTTGGTAGGGTGGTCTTTATCAACTTAGGAGCATGCTTACCAAAATGCAAATGCACAGCTGAAAACCCAGTCGATTTGTTAATAGACCAATTAATGTAATTGATTATATTTGGAATATCCCCTGTGATTCATTGGAATGTAGGTCCTAAATAACCACTAAATGGTGTACCATGATTTAATAGAACCTAAGGTTTCCCCACAGATGGATAATACTCATTTCCTAACAACTGTATTATGTTTTTGGAATTTTCTTGTCAATCAAATATGCAGCCATAAATTTGGAGAATATGTCTTATACTACTACAAGATATCTCTTTTTGCTGTATACTGGTAATGGATCATAATAATCCATATTCATCATTTTTGTGGTCTCTTTGAGATCATGGATATCATCAGAGTTGCATAATTTTGGTTCACCAGTTTGACTTTCTGACAGATTTCACACTGGTTTATTATGGCAATAATCTTGCTGTGTATGCTCAGCCAATAGAATCACTTCCTAAGCCAATGTTCAGTTTTGGATGTACCATAGTATCCATATAATTGATGGATATGAACTATGGATGTATCTCTCATTTTCCGAGATATGACAGACTTCCATTCCTCAGAATCATCTTGAATTTTATATTGTAGTATGGATTGTTTAGTTGATAATGCCCAATCTTATTTCATACTCATCCTATGGTCATGTCCTTTCTCTTCCAGCTGCTTAATTAACTGTTTGAACTGTGTGTTCTCTCATAGATGCTGAGCCAACTGTTTGAGATTCCTTTCAACTTCTTCATTCATTCTCAGGCCTATGCCTGCTATATATAAGTTTTCCACAATTAAATGTTGAGTAGGAGCATGCAGAGTTTCACATGAGAATGTCATCCACTATATTCTCTGACCCTTTGCAGTGCCTCATGGTATAATTGTATTCTTGAAGATACAAACTCCAGTGCTCTAACTGACTATTAGTTAGGTAGCTGTGGTTTATAAACTCCAAGAATTTATGGTCTATGATCACAATTACTTTTGATCCCAATAAGAATGTGCAAAACTTTTGGAATGCCCACACAATCACCAGAGATTCCTTCTCTGTGGTGATATAGTTGATTTATGGCCCTTTAAGTAACTAGCTTATAAAATTCAACACATCTATTTGGCCATTCACTTGCACTTGAGATATCACTCCCAACCCATACCCACTACTATCCATTTACACTCTAAATGACTTCATAAAATTGGGAAATGCCAGCATAATGTGTTCCACAAACACTTCATTAACCATTTCAAATGCTTGATCTTGTTTGCATGTCCATTTTCATGGAAAATCTTTCCTTACTAACCTTATCAAAGGTTCCATCCATTCTGGGAATCATTCCTGGAACCTGTTATAAAAGTTGTATGATCCCAAGAAGGACCAAATTTATTTCCTAGACTTGGGTATAGGAGATCCCTAATGACCAATACTTTATCAGGATGAGGATTAAAACCTAATGTTCCCATTACATGGTCCCAAAATGTCATCTTTTCCTGAAATAACATTCACATTTATATATATATTGTACCGGTCAGAATTGTCTG
>JAQFVV010012494.1:4335552-4576339 GCA_028023455.1 Epiperipatus broadwayi | reverse complement strand
TTGTACCGGTCAGAATTGTCTGTCCACCTAACAAGATCTAGCATCTAGGCAAAAGTACCTCGAGTCCAATCATGTGCGAAATACATATGTCAGGAACAATCATGAACTCTGCCCTGTATGCCCAGATTCCAGATCTACTAGCTTATGAGCAACCAATCCGATGATACCAGAGTATTTAATTTACCACCGGCCGACATCGCACATCGGAGAAACAAAGAGACTCAGGGGGAAATCAAGACAAATGTGTATATACATTTTAAAACCGACAAACACTTATGCTTAACTTTAGTGGGATCTTACATCATTCCACCAATCATGACATTTAAAATTTAACTAAATCAATTAACTAAAGAATGAGCAATGATCAGATGTTTAGTTTTAAATTTATATTTAATAACGAACAAAAAGAAAAATATATATATATATACATTTGAACTATAAAAGGTGATTAGCCTTGTATTACAAATAAGTTATTTTGTGCTTACTTGCACTTGAGCAAAAGTATTTACAAATAAGTTTGGAAGAATTTTGATGCGGCGTAATGGCATTTCAATTAATCTAGCGCATTTATAAAGTGTACAATTTTAATGATTCACCCGAATTACAAATGAAAACACCACCTTGACTGATCCCAGAATGGGTTACATAATTGTCGGTTGATTAACCGGCCAAGCTATTATAAGTTTAATATATATAAGAAAATATAATTTTTAATAAAGTTTTATTTACTGAACGTATGTGGAATTATTTCTCTAAATTATATATATAGAGTCATTGCACGACAGATCAAAAGTTATTTAAATTTATGAGATATGTTTAATTAGAACATAACATTAGATACAGATATGTATAGGCTTGAGCTTTTTGAAAAGAGGGATCTAATATGAAGTGACGCGGTGTTAGCATAATGGCCAAATATTTGCGGATCCAGTACTTTGAGGTGCTTTATCAGATTAATAGAAGAAACAGTCTAACTGACTTGCCACCCCACATTTTGTGGAATCGGTTGACAAAGGGTCCGGAGATGCACTGGGCCAAACTTTGCCGGAATTTTCCCATGCATTGCTCTCGTTGCGCGAGTATATCTATATGGTCCAGGGACATTCATCGCCCTGTTTGCGACCTGAAACGAAGAGGAGACGGCTCGGATATTCCGACGCACATCTTTAGATAAAGCTTAAAACACAAAAAGTGGCCTATGCTAACAACGCTTTGGGATGGACTAATAACTAGTCAAATATCTATAATTAAGCTTACAACCTATAATAATAACATCGAAGATAATGGTATGATCGTATTTATTAAACGAAGTTTAAAGATATTATTAGAAAAGTATTTTTAATATCAACGAAAGTTCTAAATCCCCTCCCCCTTTCATTACACTTATTTAATAAAATTCCACTTACGTATAACATAGTATACAATTAAGTCTAAGGTGTGCTTTAAGAAAAATATTTATATATATATATATATGTTTAGATGGGTGAGAATAAAGACATAAAAAGTAATATATATATTTAACATATTTGTTTATATTAATATTGCGCTCTTACGGAGATTATTAATATTGTATAAATCGTAAACTAATCAAAGGTGAAACTTTATTTGTCCCTCTTTTATTTACGCAAAAAGTATAATAATTAGAAAAAATATTTTTTTAAAATAATCTTCTCCCAACCTAGCAAGCGTTATAGTTTTAAAAGTAAAACAAACTAATTAATTGTTACTCCTAGCTAAGGTAAAAATAACTATACTGGCGAGGGTGGGAGTTCATTGAAATATCATTTAGCATTTAAAAAATATATATATTAGACAAAATATTAATAAAATAATTGCCGCATTAAATTAAAAGTGAAAGAAATTACGAGGCTAATCAAAATGGTTATAGAATAAAATAGACTACAAAAGTTACAAATAATTAATATTAAATTTTCATATTAGGAGAAAGTTCTGAGTTCATCAAGGCGGCACTTTACAGCATTACCTTTGGAAAGCAAGTAGCCGATTACCCAGTTGGTTCTCACGGTATAGCAGCAGGTTCGCGGAGGTTCATCTTTAGTGGCAGGCTGGCTGGAGTTAAGTTGGCCTGGTCATAAAGAGAAGATATTTCTTGAAAAATTTGAGTGACGTAGATTCGTTCGGCGGATGCCTTATGAATCTACGTACTCTCCACTGATGATTGAATTTTGGGTCCTATTTATATGACTCATTTATCTAAGGAATGTTATTAAGTTGTAATACCTGCAGCTATAAAATAATATTGCAAAACAGCTTTTAGTAAGGAATTTCTCCTTTGTTAATCAGGTAGTGTAAAACAATGCAAACGGATTAGTATTTTTGAAACAATTGTTCTAAATTTATTTCTGACTCAGAAATAGACTTTTACCAAATGATAAGTTTTGTTATTGAAATTTATTTAATTTTCTAGTAGAGATTATAATTTAATCATGCTAATTGATTCTGGTTTACCAAGCCAATTGCATTATTCCACTCGCCATTACATACATATTTTTAATACATAAAATTTTAAATATACATTTTCATATAACATATACAAACCTAAATATTAATTTATACTTAATCCCCCATCACTTTTAATATATACATGTGATTTACACACATATAAGACCTATTAAAATTATATGAAATATTATTGATTTATTTAATTTAAATTATTAAATCTCTTGTTAACGTTTATTTTGACTACAATTTTTAAAAAAAATTGAAACAAATAGGTGTGTATATATACGTAGGACTGGGATTTGAATCCAGTTTGTTGGTGAGGGATAGAATAGGACTGTGAAACGTAATTTGAACCTCAGATTCCGTTTCAATATATAATGGGCACATACGTACATTACATTGCGTTTTATTATTAAACATGAAAAAAATAAAAGTTCGCAAATAAAACTTCTTTTTTTTTTAAGAATTAAAAAATTGAAATTAAATGTCTTAAACTCATATATATATATATAAAATTGCGCAGATGAAAAAAATTATTAAAATAAAACTTTGTTAAAAATAGAAAAAGGTATTTTAAAAGCAAAAACTTAAAAAAGATTTAGAGATAGAGATATATCTTTGGGTTTGAAAACAAAGTAATTAATATTATTGAAAAATGGAAATAATTATTTTAATTAGCCAAAGTGAACTAGCCTTTGGGTATTTAAATGTATAAGTAACGGTCAGATAGGAAAACAATAGAAACTAATAGCAAATGAGAGAAATCCATTGGGAAATCGGACCTCAATGGAAGGATCATCATCATCGATGACGTAATGTCCATTGGATCCTAAAGTTACATATAAAAGAAAAAGTTTCATAATAAAATTTTTAGTGAGTGAAGAAAATTGAGATGTATGACAGCAGTGGTGAGATGTATTAGTGCGGAGTTGAAGGAGAAGGGATTGAAAGACGCACTCTTCAATCCCTTCAGTTGTGCTAAGAAAGAAAGAGAAATGACCTATCATTTTCTACATTGAGGACCAGCTAAAGTAAAAGACCTCCGGATGAATAAATAAAATGGCCAACAGAATACCAATCTCTTTAGGACGGCGTGGCAATTCATGTTCAAACGGCAAGCAACGGATAAAAAGGAACATTTTAAAATCGTAAGAACTTTTTGAACTCTAAGCTTTAAATATATTTCTAAAACTCCAGTATACTAAACAATAAGAACTTTAATTCTAAAACTTGTTCCGTATTTAAAATAATTGCAATAGAATCCTATCTGACCAACTTTATTTATTAATAAGTAATTTTAATTTAATGTATTTCTTTTGTAAAATCATTTCCATTTATTTTTTTTTTTTTGTTCTTTTAAGTTTTATTTATGATTTTTGTTTTTCGTTAAATTAAATTATAGAAATGTTAAACTTAAGTCGGGCATGAATGGCTATATAGATTTGTAAAGTTATATTAGGGGAGGGTAATCTTAGGTTATTTGTTTCGTAGTTAAATTGGTTCAATGGATTGGATATATTGGTGTAATTAGTAGATGTAGTACGAGATTCGCTACGGGCAGAATCACTGTATATGCCGCACACTTCCTTTTTGGCCTATGGAATGTGATTCATAAGTCGGCAAAATGACTGCAGTCCTTTCCTATGGAATTTTTTTTTTATTGCTCTTCTTGTCAGATAGATGTAGTATTTCTATCTGACAAGAGGCAATTTCTTCTCTTAACCTTTTGTGCTGCCGTATTCATATTACATTGAATGCATCGATATATCAGATGAATTGATGTTGGTTTGACTGCGAACTTTTGGCCTAGGGTTAAATAAGGATAGAATATTTTCTTTCAAATGCAAATCTATGTAGTCTATTCATACTCGACACTCTAAATAAATAATGCATTAAATTTAAGTTGGGTATGGATGTTGCATGGATTCGTTATCGGTTAATTATGTTTTTGGTTTTCATATTTGATCAAAATATATAGACATTCGGTAAATAATGATACCTTATGGTGAGTATCTAAAATGTATTTATTTGGATGTCTTTTAGGTCATTGCTGTTAATGCGGCATCTTACGATGAATGCCATTGGGTTTCTTATAAATTTCCCTCTGCAATTCCACCAATGATTTTATATTTTGATCGTTTATGTTTATTTTGAAATGTTGTTAACCATGTAATCTATGTAACCGATCTATACTCAACATTATAAAACAAGCTTTATAAATCCATCTGTGTGAACTTATAAAAATTAAAATGTAAATTAAAATCAAAGTTTAAAATGTAAATTAAATTTTAAAATGTAAACTGATAATAAAATAATTTTAAATATTATATATGTGCATAAATAAATGTTTGTGTGTATAATTATTGGCAGTGGCTTATTTTATTCTTTTTTTTATATATTCTTAGATAAGAATTTATTATAAAATATAAATCTCTGCTATTCCACTGAGCTAGTGACAATGGGCTAATGACTGGAATCAAAATTTATATAAATAAAAAAAAAAAAATTTTTTTTAACTTACGTATCTGCCTACTTTATAAATTTTCTAGGTTCAAATGCCTAGTGGCGCCCTGTAGTGCAGATTACATTAAGTCTCCCTATTCTCCAGATCATTATATATATAATAGTCAAAACTCTCTTTACATATTGCTACCCAGTGCAAGCCAGAGTAATCAATGGATGTCAGAAGGCTTGTGCATAAAATCCCCATCTAGCTCCTATTCATCCAATATCCCCAGACTAGTTTCTTGTGGCCTTCATCAGACTAGTTTCTGGCTTGTGGCATTTTTCAGTGAGGAGCCTTGGATCTGAGAATGCTGCATCTCAGATCCAAGGCTCCTCACTGACAAAGGCCACAAGCCAGAAACTAGTCTAGTGATATTGGATGAGTAGATACTAGATGGGGATTTTATGCACAAGCTTTCTGGCATCCATTTATTACTCTGGCTTGCACTGAGTGACAATACATATAGAGAGTTTTGTCTGTTTTAATAACAGTTATAAGCAAGCATCAGAAATGGCGATCATATGATGTTTATTGGCTTTATTTTTCTAGAAGGTTATTTTTGTCCTTCAGCATTATTTCCCATCACTCTTCCAAAAATTCTATCTTTTAACCTTATCTTGCTGCAATCTCATTAGTCCAAGATATGATGATTTTAGATCCATTTTCCTTTGTCTTCAGATTTTCTCTCACAAAAGAAAAGCTTTTAGCAAGTTTTTATTAAAAACTTTCAATAAGAGTTATATTAAAAGCATTCCCTAGACAAAAACAAAAGCTGTTTCATTCTACATATTTTTATCTTATTAACAAAATTAGATACATAAAAATTATATATACTAAATATTTTTCTAGAAAATTCCTTCACACACTATATATATATACATTTTTTTCAATATATACACACACATATTCCATCAAAACAAACTGAGCACAAGACCCTCCTTAAGACCACTTTGTTAAATTCATTCAATCATATATGTGCATCGAAATACATCTACATATGTGTGGCTACCAAAACGTTTTATTTTGGAATAGGGTTTAAACTGGGCCCCTGTGACAATATATATTATAATGGTCAAAATCATAGTTTCAATGCATTATTTGAAATGTATATAAGGATATATAAGAGAAAATTATACTTTGCATTCACTACTGTACAGGGAAATAATGTGCAAAAAGCATAATGAAATTGTATAATTGATATATCCTACTTCATCTTTCAGAATTGAGTTCTAATTCTCATAAAACTCTGGGTCCCACTTGATAAATACTGTCAGGAAATATTTCAGGAATATATTCTATTTCTACATTAATTGTTTGTAAAATATTTTATTTAAAATATTTAATAATTAAAGTGATTAATATATTCTCTATTTGTATTACCTGGCCAAATTATGTATCTCATGAGTTATTCCAAATTAAATGGACTATGGAATTGATACTCAGACTTGGCAATTTTAATATAAACAACTGTAGCCATACACTCCTTTCATAAATAATAAAACTAATTTATTTACAAATTAGGAATCATAATTTACATGACAATTTACTTTTTCTATTTACAACCAAGTGTACCTTCATTAGGAAATATTTACAAATTATATTTTCCATAAATTATTTATGTACACTTTTAGCTATTTTTATTAATTTAAATTGAATTAATTTTTATATACAATTATTAAATTATCTATTAATATTAAGCAGCCAGTAATGGCACTGCTTTAAGTCTCATCTCTAAATTCTTCTTTAGTTCATAAATACAAGTGAAAAACACATACAACACAGGTAGTAACATTATAATTCCTCTAAAATTTTCAACATTTATTATTGATTAATCTTTATAAACATACTTATAATATGAAAAAAAAAAACAATTATATGATTAAGCATTATTTGATGTTAAATAAATATCCCAGGCCTTTAAAACATCAAGGATATAATCCTACACGTTGTTTTTTTTTTTTTAAATTGTTATAATTAATTTTATTCTCTATTAGATTTTATATTACAAGTTATTACTGTTGTTGCCGAGTCATATTATAACATTAACTTTTCAATATATTTTTCAAGATTATACATTTTATTATTATTAATTGACTTATATTTGTAAGAAGGTTTTCATTACCTAATAGAATTGTTAAATGTCTTTTCTTTTTTTTTTTTAAAGAAAACTTCAAACTTTCTTCTTTTTCCATTAATAGTTCAGAGTAGTTCATGTAGAATATTAATGACAAAAATACATAAACAGTTGTTTAAGATAACTGTTTTGTTTATTTGTTTGTTTAGTTTTTTTTTAAAAAAAATAACGATTTATTTAAATGATTTATACAATTTTATACTATGAAGATTACATGAATACCAAGCAATGTCCATAGCCAAATGAGAAGTGGATATATACATGAATGTTGGATCAACGCTTTAGTAGTATTCTAGATTGGTCCATACTTTGTCCCAGTTGAACAATTATGTATGCCTCATTGAGCATTGAAAGGCACGTCCAAATTTATAATGAGTATAGGTTTATAGTCAAGATGTGAAGCAGAGGCTAAGTGGGCTGGGAGAACACTGACAAGGTCATTGATTCACTCCCAATCCGTCAGTCCGAGCCCAAGCATCCCGAGATCTGTCCGTCACTTGCTTATAAGTTAAGCTATTCAGTTCGTGATTAAATTTGTTAACTTTTATTGTTGAGGTAGATGGTGTGATCAATCCACTAATTGGTAGTCTTTAGATAATATGGTAGAGTTCCCATATATATGACTGAGCTCATTTTGGTATTGCATTGATGAGGCGAGACTCATATTTGATCATTGATATCTTTGTAATAATCAGTGCACTAGCATGGAGGTGCCGGCCCAGGTTTGTTGATACAGCCAATCCGGAGCAAGCATTTTATCTCTGATGATATTACCCTTGATGAGTGTTTTAAATACTTGAAGGGTACTGGTGTTCGCATTGCCCAGAACAAAACTGCATCTCGTTAGCCAGATGGCGAAGGATAGGAAAATTGCTAATCTAATGTTAGCAAAATTGCCAGCTTTAATTGCTTGCTGGATTAAGAATGTGTCTGTAGAATAGCGTTTTACCTTTTCGTCAATGAAAGACCCAAGAATGCTGAGTGATGGACAATCTAGGAAAATGTGTTCAATTGTTTCCTCATCCCTCTGACAGAGTTGACATTGAGAGCTAATTTTGTTAAAACCCCTCCTCATTACGAGGAACTGATTAGTGGGTAGTGATGAGAGGTTTAATTTCAGAAGAAAGTCAATAAATTTGGGTTCCAGAAACCAATGTTTGGCTTTTTTGATCAATAATTTGTTGTTTAATCCAAGAGCATTATGGAGAGCTGAGGGACAATCTTTCTTTAGCCTATAAGTTTCCCAGTAGGACTTTTTTTCATTGAAAATGTTTGGAGTTAAGTTAATACAGCCATTGACATGTGTCCAGATGTCAGTCAACCATCCTTTACTATGGGGAGGTGGCGTATCAGTAGGTTGAAATTCTTGGATTAAATTTGTATAGTCCATTTCCAGTGAATGGTTGTGTAGCAGATTTAGTGATTTTTGCAAGTATAATGTAGCAACCGAGTGTAGACCAAGACCGTTCAGTTCTCTAGGCATTTGGGCTTTTGCCAAGCTTATGGCCACAACCTTCCTTTTCCACAATAGCTTAGTACATAATGAGCCCATTTGTTTACCGAAGATTTTAGTAGGCTTGATGATTGGTAGATAGTAATTGAGTCTTGAAAACACTAGCATGTTAAGGAGTGCGATTTTACCAGGAATTGAAAGCGAAATACTAGAGAGAGTGTTGATTGTTTTATTGGTTTTTTGAAGGATTGAATTTTGTATTTCTCTAGTCATGATAGTTTTTGTTTTTGCCATGGGGAATCCTAAAAAAAGCTGTGGCTTGGCTGTGAATCTGGATGGAATTGTTGTTCCTGTTTTAATTCTCCAGATGGAAGATTTGCTATTGTTAATTTGGAAGTTTAATATTTTGGCATGCTTGTCAATAATTGTGAAAAGTGTTGGAAGATGAGCTTCGCTGGGAAGAAAAATGGTAACATCGTCCACATAGGAGATGTGGTTGATTTGTTTTTTGATGGCGGGAACATAAATGCCTGGCAAGATATTCTCTATGTCCTTGAGCATGGGGTTGATGTAAGTTATAAAACATAGTGATGCTAGGGGAGAACCCTGTGGAATCGAGATGTGAGGTCTAAAACCTGTAGACAACCTTCCATCTAAAGAAGTAAATATGGAACGATTTAGTAAAAGGTTTGCTATTATTCTGATGTACACGTCGGGCACCTGATACTCCCGCATTGTCTGGAACAGTACGGATGGTATTACTGAGTCAAACGCTGAAGAGAAGTCCAGTTGTACGACCAGTGGCCTTGACTTATTGGTTTGTCTGACGTGCTCAGTTAGTAAAAGAAAGCGCTGAACTGCATCAATGGTTGATGATCCTTTTCGGGCAAATTGAAAAGATGAAATATGTGAGTAGAGTTGGGGTTGTATCCGGTCCTTAACTAAGGATTCAATTGTCTTAATTAGCAATGGAATCATGGAAATAGGTCGTATATTGTTGAGACTAGATGGATTTTCTTGTTTTTTAAGAAAAGGGACCAGTGCCACTGGGTACAAATCTGGAATGTTCTGAAAGTCGTCGGCCAGCACGTCAATCATGTTTTTGATTATGGGGATTGTGTAGTGACTAAGGTGTAATAGTACAAATTTCGGGATTGCGTGAAGGCCCGGATGAGTGCTTTCAGAAAATGCCTGTAGCTTTTGCAATATTTGGGCTTCATTTATGTTGTGATTGGTTGTGGTATGATTCCATATGTTTCCTGTTTGAAAAGTATTGTTTTGCAACTTTGTTTTGAAATGAGAGTGAATTCTCTCCAACATTTCTGGTCCACTATAGCACTTGCTGTTAATGATAATCGTAGACGGTGTTGGTCTAGCAGCCGATCCAAGTGCCCATCGAATGTAGCTTCTAGTCCAGTTATGACTATTTGCCAAAAAGATTTTAGATCTCTTTGTAGCAATGTATTGAGCTAGAGCTTTTTGTTTTTCGTGATATTGAGTTTTTAATTCTAGTATTTCTTGAATTTTGGTACTTGAGAGGGGTAGTGAACTTAGCCTATTACTAATTGAATCAAGTTCTTTTAGAAGTTGATTTGGTCCCTTAGATCTTTTTGTGTGAAAGTTAATGAGGGTGCTCAAGATTCCTACGAAAGCAGACCATGCTTGCACAGGTGGCAAAGTGAGTACTTGTATTTTATTTAGAAGGATATATGCTTCTGAGAATAACCATTCTGGTGTTGTGGCTTTGTTCAAAAGTCTTATAGTTTTTGTGTGGTCTGAAAGACTTATCATGTTGGTGTCAAGTTGTAGCGAGATTTTTATAGCAAGGTGGTCTGAGAAAGGCACTAATTGCAGCTTGGCATGCAGGTTATAATGAAGTTCGGGGGAATAAAAGAGAAGATCAATCAACGATTGCTTGTGTTGTGTGTAAAATGAGAATGATTGAGGAGGAAAGAAACCTTCTCCACATAGCATAACTTTGTTGAATAAATGAAGATATTTGTTAGTAAACTGATGATAGGTCATGTTAAAATCCCCAAAGCAGATTGAGGGTGAATTATTGGATGAAAGCAGGGCGTTGATTTTATTAATCACTGAATGAATTAGATTAGTATCATTCTTGAGATAAAGGTAAATTATGTTTATGGGGTTATTATTAATGGTAATGTTAATAAATAGAAGTTCTTTGCTAATGTGAAGAGTTCTTAGTTGCTGATGTTCCAGATTTTTATTGATCAGGAAAGCCACTCCAGAAGAAGCAGTATTCGAGGGTAGATAATGGAAATATCCATGTTGCTGCATTAATTGCTGAATTTTAATATTGGACTGAAAATGTAACTTGGTCTCGGAGAAACATACAATGTGTAAGTTTGATTTGTTTAACCAGTTTTTGATTGCATGTACCCGATCCAGTGAATTGAGCCCCCTCACATTAATTCCAGCAATTTTTAAATGCATTGTTTGATTCTGTGTAGGTGTGGAGATTGCTTTATTCTTCTGAGAACTCATCATCCAATGAGATTAGTTGATCCTCGAGTACTTGTGCTGTTTGAGTCAGAATATCCCAATTTGTTACTGTTGTTATTGTTTGACCTTGATCTAGTGCTTTGTTTTGAGAATTTGTATTTGAGTTAACCATGTTATCTTTTTGAGATGCTGTACTTAGTGAATCTGTAGATTGGTTCTCTGTCGAGCAATTTGATACTGTTGTTTTTGTTTGACCTTGATCTAGTGCTTTGTTTTGAGTATTTGTATTTGAGTTGACCATTTTGTCTTTTTGAGATGCTGTACTTAGTGAATCTGTAGATAGGTTCTCTGTTGAGCTGTTCTGAGACTTATTTCTTCTTGTTCTCTTCTTTTCTTGCCTACTTCTATCTTTGGATGCTTTGTTTGAAGAGTTTTGAGAGTAATTGATATCAAGATCAGATTCTGCAGTTGAGTTGGTTGTTTCTTCATGCTGCGATTCAGAAGAATCTTGTGTTTTCCTTTTGTTATTCGGTATTATTTGACCTTTCGGATTAGTTTGTAGAGATGATTGTATTGGTATTTGTTGCTTAATTATTGTTTGTTGTACTTGATGTGTCTGTGTTTCTACTATTTCCTGTTTTGATCCAGTTGTTGAATGGTTTTCGGAAGCTGTGTGTATATGTTGTAATGTAATACTGTTCACACAGCCTTCTTTTGTTTTCTCTTGAGTTATGGCATCTGTTAATGTTTGCAAGATTTCAATACTGTCTTCATTGACTTGATTTTGTTCATTATCACTTGTATTAGTTGTCTGTTGAATTGAAGTGAATTGAGGGTTTAATGATTTTTGTGGACATTTATGATTTCTGGACATCTTTAAATTGCAGTGAGCACATGTTCCTTTTGGACATGCCTTTAGAAGGTGAGTACGTTCCCCACAGCTGAAACACTGAGGCTGCACACCTCGAATTGAGATGAAAATTGGAAGTTTTGCCTCATCTAGTGTAACCGGAATGTCTAGTGGAGAATAATCTGGGTTTAGTTTAAGTGAGAAGGCTGCGCTGTTTGAGGGCAGTTCAATGCCTGCTCTCTTTTCTGTTATGAATTTGAAATTTGTGATATTTCCAAATTTAGCTAGAAGTCGTTGGAGGTCATTTTGATTAAAATTTAAATAGCAATTTCGTGCTAATCCATGAATAATTCTGGGTTTGTTCATGTCTATCTTTATGAGATATCTATTTTTGAGGTAAAGTTGGTTTCTTTTAAATTGTTCTTTTTGTAATATATTGTAAAACTCTATTACTAAATATCTTTTGTTCGGATGGTGATATATTCTCTTTACTGAATCAGTTAATTGTTGACTTTTGATGAGCTCAAAAAAGTCATCTGTGGGGAAAGTGAACAAGTTGCAATAATCATTAGAAGTGGTTAATATCAAAGTAAGATCACTATGGTAATGTAAGAAAGAGTTGAACAAAAGTGGAGGTATTCTGGAATTGAATTCCTGGCTTATCTCATGATAATTATTCATGGTGGTTTGTGAGTTTTGTGGAAATGCTAGAGGTCTATGTTCATTATTGTTGAAATATTCATCTCCCATAAAATCGAGGATGTTTGATTGTGTGGTAGATTCACCTGTTATTATACTTGTAGTTTTAGTTTTGTTTTTGCTAAGTGCTGTTGCATATGATTGATCGCTTGCCTGAATTGTTGGACTTAATGTATTTTGTAATTGACTGTTAAAACTTATATTATGGTTTAACGTTGTGTTATTACAGAACTGTAAACTTTCTATGTCGGAATTGGGTTTAAGACTGGGGAATTCTAGTAAATAAGGTTTTTGTACGTTTAGTGCTTGACTGTAACTTCGATCACGGTTTATCGTATTGGAAAACGAGTTTATATTTTTTTGTCTACTTTGTTGTGACAATGTAACGTTGTCGGAAAGCGATTGAGGCTTTGCATTTTTATTTATATGTCCAAAGGGATCTTGTAATGTTAATTCTTTGTCGATCATTTGGCTTAACAAGGTTTCGTTACGGAAGAAGTTGGCTTGATTGGTTTTACTGGAAGTATTTACTATTGTTTCGTTTTGAGGGCTCGTGTTAAACATATCAAATACCTTTCTAACGTTATGGTCGCTATGAGACCTCATAATTCTGTTAGGCTTCGGTATTTCCTGATCAGGAAAATTAAATGCCCTATCCATTCTGAGTTTTAATTAATAAACACAAAAGATAAGTGCTTACCTGATCATTTCCACCTCTCCGTAGTTAAAAAAAAATTTCAAAACTATAATAATTTAGTAATTTAATGTTGAACGATCTACTTAGATTGTCACTTCCGGAAAGCGCAAGCGCTGTATATCCTACACATTGTTGATCCTTATAAATGCAACTCATTTATTTAATTGTCTTGAGTCTCATAGCTGATGCCTATATATAAATCTAAAAGAATGTCTACAAATATACCTCCAATGTAAAATTTGGTAAACGTTCTTAACTTTTCTTATTTACTTCTGAAACTAATACTAATTCAAAAAGGTAGCATTCTTTGGGCCCTACTCTTTTTTTTAACAATAATGTAAACTTAACTTTAATGAGATGATCAGCTACTAAAATTTGATCTGTTTCATAATTTTCAAAACATTAAATACTTCATAGAGTTGGTCAGCTTTGAATCCAACCTCTAATAAACCAAGTCAATACTCAATTGTTGGTAATTATTTCTCTTTATAATGTCTTAAATATAGAATACATTTATCTATATAACCTAGTAATTTAAATAATTGTATTTGTACAATAAGTTTCCACACATAAACATATATTTCAGTGCAAATTAATATATGAGTCAAATCTCTTATAAGACCGTACTGATCATATTCAAAGACAATCATATTATTTAACTTAAAATTACAATGAATATAATGCTATTTTTTTATAGTGACCTTTTATTCTAGTTCTTGGGTATTTCCTGTAACTTTGAATATATTTCCTTAATGTATGCACACGCCCAACATATGGCTGTTATATTTACTGGCTAACTTAACTAAAATTTCGTATTATATAAAAATCTAAAATATTATTAGAAAACCTTTTTGTTTAAATAAGATTTTTAAGAATGTTATTCTCTTTAAATATACATTTTTAATCCAAATGAAATTTTAAATTAATTCTATAAAAAGAGATGAATCTTCATTTCTACTCTGTAAAAGAAAAATTTAAAAATTAAATATTCAGATAAATTAGATCACAATTTAAATTGCTCCTTTTAAACATTTTTCTTAATAGGATTCAATCAAATTATAATATATAATTTTAAATATAATATATAATTAACTGTAATATATATAATATTTAAATACATGTATATTTTCTATACAAAACTTAATATAATTATAAAAGACTTGAACTCAAACTTTCAAACCCCCTACAGTTATCCAGTCTATTTTATACAACTGATACACATGACTACATGCATGTGAAAAAGGTAAAAGATTTCCACTATATGTATTTCGTATATCGGAGACCATTTATCTTTTTCACATGTATGTGGTCATGTGTATCAGTTGTATAAAATAGACTGGAGAGCTGTAGAGGGTTTGAAAGTCTGAATTCAAGTCCCTTATAAATAAATATATATATATATAGAGAGAGAAATAAAAAGAAAGCTAGAAATAAATAGATAAATAGATAGGTAAATAGGGATGTAGATAAGTGAGTAGGTAAGGTAGTAGGTAGGGAATAGGTAGGTGGGTAAATAAGTAGATAGAGATGGAGAGAGGGAAGAATAAAAAAAGGAGATAGAAAGTGACATAGAAACAGGGATAGATGGAGGTAGGTAGACATATAGATAGAGATTCATAAATGATTATCACTTAGTACATATATATAACCACGGTCAAACATTTCTTTGCAGGATAGTTAATAATGATATTTTCCCTCAGAGACATGTACATGTATTTATTTATTTTATCATTTAACCCCTTGTTCCAAGGCAAAGCTAAAATGTCATGATTAGCTTCCTTGACAGGATTGACTTTTTCCCTCCGGCTTACAGTTGTTGCGTAATACTTGATGGTTCATCATTTTATTTTCTCAGTTACGTTGTGAATTGAAACTTTTTTAAAATAACATTTCAAGTTAACAAATATAGATGCAAAGAAAACTTCAGGCAGTTAGAGGCTTTTTTTCTACTTCTAGCCATTAGATATCATTGGCTTCACCAGTGTCCAGTTTCAAAGACTGAATAGCAATAGCTCTGTGAATAGGAGTTAAAAGAATTAAGAGTGATTTTCTAAAGAAACTTACACGTAAATATTCTGATTGATCTGTGTTTTTAATAAGCCTAGATGTTTTGATTACATTTAATTAAAAGAAAATATTTTAATTATTTAATTGATTAAATTCTTATCTTGAAATAAAAACTATATTATATTTACCTAATTATTATTTGTTTTCTTATTCTATTATCTTCCTTCCAGCACAAAAGTACAATCTTAAAATTAAGATAAATCTTAATTTCGAATCTCTTTATTTTTTCAATTTAAACCAAAATGAAGATATTTTAATTAAACTTTTGTTTTTTTTTTATTCTATTTTAATTACGTTGTTTTGAAATAAACACATAGTATCATAAATTCCGTCGTAGATTCTTTTAAATACATTTTGTCTAGTTGTAAATCTTTTATTTTCTGATGACACAATTAACTACATTCTTTTATTCTGTATTCTAAAATATTATTTAGATTTTTCCCTTAAATTTAAGCCTTTCATATTTTAATATTAAATCTATAACATCATTATTTTTAAATGTTTATTGCAAAGTATTATTTTTTATAACCCGCTTTCATAAAGAATTAACCAGCTTTCTTCCATGTGAAAAATCACGTGTATGACCATGAAATCCATATGCAATCTATTTCATCCTATACAAACAATGATTATTTAAAGGGTGTCTAATTGTGTACAGTGAAAAACTGATTGAAAATGAGGATGAGTAAGGAGATAGGTGTTCTGTGGTTTATTGCAAGTTATAGGTATTCTGTGGTTTATTGCAAGTTATATATTAACCTTTAGTCTTTAAAGTTGATAAACTACTCCATTTAGTTGTTAAAAATACCAAGAAAGTTGTCTTGCATTGGTGGTCGAGAGATCAGCGTGACTGCCTTGCACTTGCAGGCAGTTGCCTGGGTTGCGGGTTCGCGTCCCGGCCGATGCTATGACACTTAAAAAAAAAATACCAAAAAAGTTCATAATAAAGAATGAGAAACTAGTTATATTTTATATGATGCAATGTGTCTTCAATATTTATCTTCCATTGACATGAGTACATTCAGTACACATACACTTTTTGATTTGAGATAGAATATAAGATTGAAAGTCTGAGATAACTGTATAGCCATTGCACCAAAGACTTTATCTTTGATAATTTAAATTGCTTCTTACTTTGTTATTCTATAGTTTAGTTAAAATATAAAACTCTAATGTTGAGAAATTTGACTAAAAATGTTATGGATTTATAAATTTTGTAAACATTAGAACAAAAATTCAATCACCTCATATTGAAAATAGAAGAAAAATGTATAAATGTTATTTATTTTTAACAAAATTTATCTTATCTTAAACTAATTTTGTTTTTGCATCTTCAGTTTAAGTGGTATTTATCTCATCGCTATGGATTTACATAACTGTTATAAAATTTTGCTTTCATTGAATTTCCCCGCAGAGAATTCTATCAATGAGAAAAGAGTCTTCTAATAGAGAATGGAATATTTTTGTTTCACAATAATTGAATAACTACTATTTGAGCCAGTAAAAATTCTATCTTATTCTAACTATCTTAATAACCTTCAGGTAATATCTTTTATTTTACTCATTTTAGTATATTGTGTTTTTAGCTATTTTTATTGTTTTTGTCAATATTAAAGTTTTGTGACTTTTCTTTAAATTAGTGTCTGAAGTTTGATTTTCTGATATTTTTTTTACAGCTATCCAAAAGCAAATAAGATTTTTTAAAAAAGAAATACAAGCATGATCTAGTATATTAAATCAATTATATACTGAATATTTATCAGTAGGATAGTTGGCAATTGTATAAGATCTACAGCAATGTACATGAAATCAATCATATATTACTGTTTATGGTATATCATTAAAATGTTAATTTGGACTAATATTTTATGGATATCAAACTATTAGTTTTGATAAGACATTCTCAATATTTTATTATGAGCAATTTAGTTCTAACATTAAGTAATATTTCAAGAATAAAAGAAAATATTTATAAATTGATTCTCACAAGCATTTTCATAATATATCCATATATAATAGAATTAAAATCCTTTGAAATACAATGAATTTTATTATTATTCAGAGTGTAAAAATTAGTGAAACTTAGTTTCTGATTTCAGTCTTTTATTGTCAAATATCCAATTAAAATATATATCTTGGATAATAACTGAGAAAACAAGAATGTATTTGTAGAAGCATGTAGCAAATAAGTTGTTGACAAGTGAGAGAGAGAAAGATTTTGAAGTGCTCTGGAAAATTTAATACATTATATCAGTTTAAGTTTTAGTTTTGAAAAGTGAACAATGTAATTTCATTATAAATGGGATAGTTTATTAATGAAATTGGTTTAACATAGTAATCAATTTATTATTGATTGATTGTTGTGTGTTTTATTTATTATATTGGACAGCTTCTTTCCTGAAATTTCAGTTTTACTAATATTGTATTCATTGGTTTTCTTTTTTTTCATCAATAGTAATTTTGTGTTAACTGATTTACAAATTTATTATCAATGTCTAATAATTTTGCATTAAATTGGTATTAAACAAGGACATTTATAGCATTGATATTACCACTGTTTAAAAAGAATTTTTTCACTTAACAATCTTTGTTTCATAAGGCTGATTTAAATAATTACTAAAGTGCATCACAGATTCCAATCCTTAATTGTTTTTGCTTTAACTAAATTTTTATATTCTGTCAAATGTATTGTATACAAAGCATTAACCCACTGTAAATGCAGCCCAAAACTCCAGGAAAAATTTATTTAAATATGATTTATAATAGTTACAACAGACCATGATAAGATCATGTAACGGTCAGAAAACGTGTGACTCGTAAACATAGTGCAGAATTCGACCACCATACAGAACAGCAGCACCATCGAGTAGCAAAGCCACCCGTGGTACTGAGTTCGAACATAGTTTATCGGTTCCACAATACAATCCACGAAACAACGCATCTGATGCGACATTAGTAAATATTTCCTTAGGCACGGTGGTCAGGGATATGCAAGAGACTCATGATTTTATTCTCGAGTTAGCCAATAACCAAACTAATATTAATTAAACATTCATATTTACATAATCGAGGAAATATTATATAGAATGGGTATCGAATAAATGAAACGTAACTGCAGACGTATAGTTTAAAATTATTTATTAATACATTTTAATAAAACAATCTAATAATATTTTGTGGATTTAAAGCTTCGGTAGCGGAATGTGCGACATGACTATATTTTAAAGAATACATTTATTTATTTAGACATTATTTTATATTGAGAATTTCAGTAGCGGTATTTCCGATACTGAAATGTTTACAAAAGGAATTCACTTATTTGAAGGCGTAATCTAGCTACCTAAAATTCTCGAGTAAGTATTTCTAATGCATGCCTGGAGGGATTTATACCTTTGCAATGCAAGAGTCTAAAGTATGGGTTATAAGAGTAATGGCAGACATATATTTATTTAATTAAAATATTTATTTATAACTAAGGGCAAACATTTATTTGAGAGTGAATTATGCAGATAATGCAGAGGCGGAGTAATATATAGAATAATAAGATTAAGTGAAGGAACACGTGGTACGCTTTAGAAAGGCGATATGGAATGGCAGTATATTGAAACTGCAATGCCGCGAATGAGTTTATAAAACTGTCGGACTGGTCTCTGCCACGGCCCGACGAAGTAAGGTGTCACATAAGCATAACCAGGGACAAGCGGTACGTGTCGCAATTTGCCAGCTGGCTGCATGACAGGTCAAATCCTACGGGAGCATTTATTATGTCCGCTTGTGTAGGACGACGGGGGTTAATTTCAACCCTGAAGAATCCGGAATATTTACGGCGGAATAGATCATCGCGTCTCTAAAACGTAACACATGTATACTGTATAAACGATTATGATGAGATTTCAACAGATTTCTAACTTGGTCCTACATTATCAACATTTATTAAAGAACGTTGGCGACTCTCAAAGAAATGTAATTTTCTGGAATTATTCATGATGATTTAGTAAATACAAAACATATATATAAATTGGGAATTATTATAACTAATACGTCAGCCATTTGCGAAGTTGTAGACCCCTGCATTACAATAAATGAAGCATTGAATGCGTGTCGATTTATATGAAAGTTAAGTTATTAAAGAAAGTAAATATTAATGAAAATTTGACACGCATTCATTGTTTTAAGCGATCATAGATTTAAACTTTGAAAATTGAAATAATTATGAGCATGCAATAATTAAATAATAACTATAGATAGAAATGTAGATTATAGAAATACGCACCCAAGATAGAGTGAGGTAAGCTAGATTATTAGAGAAATTTACACATTACATTAATTATTCAATTTAGTTATACAAATGGTAGTTTTTACATTTTATAATTTAGATAAGTAGTATGAAGAAGAGCTATAGCATATTATTAGAGTACTCTAGAGTTTGAACACAGACAGGTACCTGTTTTATAAGAAGTTTTCTGATTCCATTAGTTTAGCAGCAAAAAGTTCACGAGTGGCAAGTCTTTCTTGTATTTAGATATTCATTTAATTTCATGGCAGCAGCAGCTTTCTCATTCATTTCAGGCAGCAGATCTTCATGGTGAATTTATGACGGGCAATGGAAAGTTCAGCATCCGATAGGCCATCTCCCGATGGAGAATAATCTAGGTGCTTTACTCGGTCATACCTTGGCAGGAACAAATTATTTTTATTATTTTTGGAGACTCTCAGTGATCGAGAGCAAAGCTAAAGTTTAAGTGAATGTCTCCAGCAAGTCTAAGATGGCCTCTTTTTTTATCTTGATCTTTCACATTTTTGTTAAGATATTTTTAGGTTCTATTTAATCTGCCCTGAGGATAATCAATGCATTTAGTTGGTTTTTTTAATTAAAGAAAGCTGCCGTTCTATTGTTTACATTTTACATTTACTAATTACATTTTGGGGAATTTTTCTTTAATTAATCTATTATCTATCACTGACCGATGCTTTTAAATTTCAAAAACAAAAAGGGAACATAAGATTATTTTAACTTTTAATTAAATATTACATCAGATATTTTTAGAATTATTATTAAATGAAATTTAAACAAAGCAATAAATACGAACTTTATAATCCAAAATAAATGATTAAAATTATACAAAATTATATAACTAAAAGAAATCTAAATTATATTATTTTATCCCTATTTATTGCGTTTAATTTGAGATCGAAATGTGTGCGTGTTTATGCTGAATTCTACATATATTTATACATTTCTAAGATTGCTACACACACAATTCGATACCAAAAAGTTTAAATTTGGGCGGGATAGACCGGTCAGTGAGAGACGACAGAAAAAGGTGAAACTTAAGATTCGAATACGAATCTTACTGTTTCAATCATAAGATTAATTTAGTATCTTCTTCAACTTTTTGCAAGTACAATGAAAAAGATGCAATAGTATTTATATATCTGAGGATAGAACACAGATCTATACTTAGGCAAAATGCTGAAAATCGTTTAGAAACTTGTTGCATAAGAATATTAGAAGAAACTACCAAAAAATATCCATTTAATAGATTACTAATGGACTAATAAGTAATATATTTGGATATATTTGTCGGTGCAACTTGCTTGTGTAATCTTCACACGATCTTTTAAATATGTGAAAATTGTTGTGGCAAATAAAATAAAAACATTATTAAAAATAAGATGTAGTGTGCTTCCGTTTCTAAAAAAGTCACACTTTGTCACTGATATATATATATAATAAAAATGCCTATATTTAGATTTTTATATGTTCAACTTTAGCCATTGAAATGATCATCATCTCTCTTTATATATATATATTGTAATGAAATGAATAAATAAAGGCATGGAAATGAGGCATGGCATCAATATTGTGTATATTCTACCTGCAAACATTTAAAATTTGTTCATGATGAGAATAAACACCATGCAAGCTAAATATTTTATGTATAACAAGCCTGTAGTATGTATATGTACAAGATATGAAAACTTTAAAGATTTATACTAGAATGTTAAAATATAATAACACAATGAATAGATGTAACAAACCCAAATGCAATACCCATCACTGATAGATTTTGCATTAATTCCAAAATAAAATAGAGAACTAAATAAAATTTAGAGATCAAGGACACCATGATAAATGATAATAATAATTTATTATACAAAATATACATTATGATTATTATAATTAAAACACTAAATAAGAATAATAAAAAACAAATTAATAATTATATTCCTTATTGATTTTCAATAGTAATTTTACAATCTTAAAAGTATATTTTACTCTTGTTAAAATTAAATGGGTGTAATATAAAATATCATTTCAAGCCTTTTTATTAAAATTTATTATTATACAATAATTGAAATAATCAAATATATTTATCATTTACGATTTAGATTGTGTTTTTGAGTTGGATATTATAATTGAAAATAAGGCAGCAGTATATCTCATTAAGAGTTGACAAATTTATCTCCCCTTATGATAAAGATTAAAAATGTATATACTTCTGCCCTGCTTCAAGTTATACATCTTTAAAGTATATCAAAAGTCAATACTTATAATCATATTTATTAATTAAATATTTTTATAAGTTTTTCATATTAAAAAAAAAATTAACTAAAACAATCACCTTTATAATCGACTGGCATATGCATATTACATTAATTAATATTTTATTATTTGAATTTGCTAAACACAAAGTTATTAAGATTATACTTTACATAGAATACATCAGGAAATTATTTTTTTATAGATTAAAAACAATAATTACCTTTTTTTAATTTGCCCTGGATAGTCTGATACTGAATAAAAATTGCTAATTGTCCTCATGTATTTGTTTCTTCAGGACTCACTAGTAATCTCAAAGCTGATGAAGAGAATTATTGTTAATAAATATTAACTTTCAATATCCAACTTTGTTTTTGAACAATATATTTTATCCTTTTACTCCCTTGATGATCAAAAATATTCTAAATTATGATATATCCATTAATTTTGAAGAAAGATTTGAATTACACAGTACTTATTCCATGTTAGATTTTTAATGTTATACTTTCCATGCTATGATTTTTGTTAATTTTGAAGAGAGACTTGCATTGTACAATTCTTATTTCATACTAATCTGCTCCATTAATTTTGAAGAGAGAATTTGTGTTGTATAATTTAATTATTTCATGTTAATTCCTTTATCCGATCTTCTGAAAAATATAGAAAATAAGGGATTAAACTCCTTCCTCTAACTTATTAATTTAGCAATTCATGTTTTTAATTTCTGATCACTTAAAATGTATGATTATTATTACAGTTCAGTTATAAAATAAGAGATTTTAAAATTCACGTTATTCAGCTCTTTTACAAAGCAGACAATCATTTCAAAAAATTTTTATTACTTTTCCTGCCTTATGTCTAGCATTCTTATAAATCAGCTCATTTACATTAAACAAAAATAACACAAAATTTTTTTTTTTATAAATTATAATAATAATTATTTAATAATCTAGAACAATAAACATTTTTTTTTATTCTAGATACCAAGTAACAACAATATTAATTTTATAAAAGATTTTAAAATTTTTTTTTAATATAATTATTCATTTATTATAACATGCACACACATCATGTATTGACCAGGTTATTTATCCATAGCCAATAAAAATTACCATTCTTTATTAACTATAATTTAAATATTTTTTAAAACAATAACAATAATAATATAGTTTCTGTTTTTATTTTTTTTATTTTAAATACTTTCTAGCTTTTATATAATAATATAAATTAAACACATTTTTACATTTTTGAACTTATGATTATAGATATTAGTAAAGCTAAGCTAATATTATGCCTAAAGTCATCTGTTAGAAATGTAAAAGCAGGCAGTTGTTTAACTTCATATGATCATTACACAAGATGAAATTAACCAACTAAAAATTATGGATTACCATACATATGTGTAAAAAATATTATCCATACAATTTAAATTTATTTCAAGTAAAAAGTCAATTTCTAAGATAAAAATAAATGCATTACCTTCTAACCTATTAATAATCATTATATGCATATTGAAGACAATTTTTGTGAATAAGTGTTTGTTTAAAATGTGGAATTTTAAATTAAATTATATTAATACATATTTATAAATAAATAAAATAGGTAATACCTGAAATAAGTATTTCAAAAAATTTCTAGTTAAAGAGAAATCTTTCCTTTTCCAATAGGAAATCCAAATATCTTTTTCCTAATAATGTTTTAAAAAAAGAATTTAATACACATAAACATATCAAAAATTAAATATATTAATTGCATTTTTAAAAAAACAGTAATTAATATTTTTAAATATTAAAAAAGAGAGGGATAAAATAAGAATTTTAGTTCCCATTGAATTCAGAATTAAAATAAAAGTTTTCTTTGAGTGTTGCTTTTTAAAAGACAAAAAGTTTGTCCATATTTAATCACATAATCTCAAAAAGCATGGATGTTAGATTTGTTCAGTATTTCTATAATGCAGTTATTCTTTAATAAGATTAATAAAAGTTATGTATTTATCTTGTATCAATTGAGATGAAATAGAATTGACTAAAATAATAATTATATAATCAGTTGTTTTAGATGATACAAATAATGTTCAAATACCAAAGTGATAATCAAATATGACAATTTTCTTCAAATGAACAATTTTTTTTTTGTAGCTAGTAATTTCATTGAATCTGCCATTCTTTCTCAATAGTAAAATACACAAATCACTGAAGTACATAAAATTGTAACTAATAATTTGTTAAGCGCATACTCATTACCTAAATAAAATATAATAAGGCCATAACCTTAAGACTATGTGCCTAGAAATGACAGTAGGGACCTCTACAAATCTTTAACACAAGATTAACAGCTTTAAGACAAGAGCGGTCACTCGTATCTTCAGCCTACTTTTTATTTATATAGGCGAATCTAAAGCATTTTGATTTGAGAGTAGCTCTTGTTAAGGATTTGTAGAGGTCCCTACTATCATTTCTAGGCTCATAGTCTTAAGGTTATAGCCTTAATATATATTACTGAAGTCTATAAAATAATGCTTATTCCAAAGGTTTTATTGTTATTATAATGTTAATTCAATCCTTTAAATAAACTGGAAAAACTATTATAACATTTATATACTTGAATGCATTTGTTTTTTAAAGCTACTTTATTATCAGCATACAATGTAGATATAAATTAGAATTGTTAGATGTGATTTTTCTTCATATACCATTATGAAAGCTTTCCCTGTTATTTTACATACAAAAAAGCAGAGAAAATAAATGCTAAATACATAAAAGTGATAGAATGCAAATTTATTAAAAATTGTAAGTTAAAAAATAATTTAATGATTATTAACCGAAGTACAGTACACATAAAATAAAACTTGGTTGTTAGCCTTAAATACAATTTATACATTAAAATTTAAAATATTCCACTTTTATTATTTTTAATATATATATTTTGAACCGCCCACCTTCTTTAATTTAACTAATAATGACAAATTGAAATATTAAAATACTCTTCCTCCCTTACTGAACCACCCAATCTATTAAGGTGCTTGGTCCTCAGGTAGAGTGCAAAATATCATTGGTAGCAAGCTATCAATAATATAAACACTCGGCTACTAGACAAATACTGACCAAATAAACACTTTATTTATTTTAAGGTAAACCTTTAGGCACCAGTTAATCACAGAGTAATTAACATGTTTACCTGATCAGCAACAAATCTAGTACTGGAAACCCCAGCTAGCTCTTTGAATTGCAGCTGCATTAAAAAAAAAAGAAATCTCTGCCCAATCTAAAAATTCTATTTTAAATAATAATGATGATTTACCGTACAAGAAACAATGACGTCCTTAAATAACAAATCCCTATTTTTAAAGAAAAGTCTCCTTATTCTTTTAGTTTTACCTTAACCATTTCTTAATAATAATTACATCTTTCCATTCCCACTCTATTAAAATATTATTCCAGCATAAATGTGTGTATTCAAATATAAATATTTAAACAACAGTTTAAATGTTTTTTTAAAACAGTCGTTTTGTTTTATAATTCAACTATGCACGTTATTTCATTAACATAAATGTTTTAATACATTATAAACATTTAGAAATATACATAATATATTGAATTAAAATTCACACACACATACACTTAAAGTCTTTGAATAAAGTTAAACACAGAAGCCGATATCATTTGTATTTTCCAGATACTACTTGATAAAGCTGAAAGTTTTATTTATTACAGTTTTTTTCTTAAAAAGAAAAAGCAATAATTAAAGAATATGAAAATTAATAATTACCTAGGATTTGAAATCTGACATGACATACATACAGCACAATGTAATTTATATAAATGTTATCTCTGACCGGTTAGCATTAACCTCCAGTAAATCTTCCTTGAATTCGTGATGTTATATAACCTTCATGGATTTTTCAGCATAGACACTCCACTACTTTATTGGCTTTATCTGAAAATGGTTTGCCCTCTGAACTATCTGCCAATGTTATCACAGTGAAGGCTCCAGTTAGTTGCACAATACAGTAAATTTAACAATGCATCATTTTTGTAGATATAACAATTTATATAATTTTTCGATTCTTTAATTTTAAGAAATACTTTGAAATATTTTTTTTAAATATAATAATAATAACGGAACGTTGAATTTTTAAACTGTCTTAACAATGACAAAGTTTGTTTATATCCAGCGTTTATTATCTCGTGAAATTATTGTACTTTTACTTCGTTCTGATTGGCTTCTATTTTTTCTTTTCAAAACTTTTACACACGCACACATTTAATTATTTTATTATAAAACAAAACGAATTTTTTTCTTTACTACTTTTTATTACGAATTAATCAAAAATAATATTAAATCATTTTTATTTCATCTTTTTTTTTTTTTAAAATAAAAAATCTTACCCTCTTTAAAAGCGTTTATTATTTATTTTTCTTTAACAATAACCTCCCCTACCCTATTCTTTTGTTTTTAATTTTCTTTTCCTTCAACTTTTATTTTAACTTAATTTTTCCACTTTATTTTTAAAAGGTGAGATTTATTAAATATTACTAAATTTAAATAATATTACATATTCGATCATGATGTATCTTGGTACATTATCTCCGTCCCTCCCCTGAAACTAAAATATCATTCTGAGCATTTTAGTTTCAAAATCTAAATTTATAAGTATTATATAAGTCCCATTGCTTTATTAAATTAAAATTCATTTTTCCCTATACCCGTGTAGTCATATTTATTTATTTAATTTCCATCTCATTATATTTTTATTTACGCTCGATCAGGTGGCTCTTTCTTCCTCCCAAATGATTCATTATATCCATCCCATCTCCTGTATCAATCTGGAGGCTCCTGGGGTAAGTTGCCATAATCCACCTGCATTAAAAATTCTGCCATTTCTTCTACTGACAAATTTTTAAAATAAACAAATTACCTAAGCTCTCTAAATGTTTCAACGGGTTTTCTCCTACTTTCGCTTTGAATGCTGAAATGGTAAATTGTTTCTTCATAAATCTATTCGTCCGTATACCTTGCCTATCATCAAAACTGAAATTCTCACATTTCTGTTCTAGCTGTTTTATTTTCTGCCCTATCTCTTCCATTACACTACTACAGATCTTATTCAATTCAGCCTTTATATCCTCCTTGCTCTCTATTATTTTCTCAGAACTTCCTAATTCATTGTCATTACTTTTTTGTGTTCTCTCTTTTTAGTTTCACTATTTCCTGTTGCACCATTCTCTGGCTATTTACTAATTCCTGACATATCCCTTCTACTTGCACTACTATCACTTCTAACTGACTCACTTCCCCATTGTTTAACTCCTCCCTCACTTCTTCCATGTTTTCTTTTAATTCTAAAATCTCAGACTTTTCTTCATCTACATTTTTTCTCATTACTTCTAATGCTTTCTGGCTTATGTCCATTCTTTCCATTAATTCCTGTCTCATTTCCTTCATCTCTGTCCTAAGCTCACTAACTTCCTGCTTCATTATTTGATGCATTCGGTTAATATCTTCGCGCATTTCCTTCATCATATTCATTAACATTTGAAATGCACTTTCCGCTACTATCTGTGGGTTTTTAAAGAATATTGGGCTTACTTCTAGCATTGCCCCTCCATCACTACCGCTTTCTTCCATTCTGTCACTGATCTATCTAACCTTATTTAAAATATTAAAATTTTTTTTCTATTTCAAAATGTATGTACAGCTAACCTTAATCCCCTTAGTTCTACTTTTATGCCTCCTGTTCATCTATCCTCATTTGTCCAGAGGGTCCCCTTATTTTTTTCTTTCTTAAGGATTATGCCTCCACATTACATAATGTCATATAAAAATCACTTTTACTAGTTACACTAATCTGACCGGTTCTCAAAAAAAAAAAAAACACTACTACTATCACACTTTCTAATTTCTTTCTCACTAACTGTCACCTATATTACTAATGGCTAACTTTGACCTCACCAAACATCCAACTACAGCTTACTTTGGTCCTACCATTTGAAACAACTAGTTTCGGGCCACGTTGATGCGCCAACTACATCTTACGTTGGTCATACCACTTGAAACATCTAGTTTTGGGCCACACTGATACACCAAATGAACCTCCCACTACAGCTTATGTTGGTCCTACCAATTGAAATATCTAGTTTCAGGCCACATTGTTGTGCCAAATGAACTGCCCACCTTCCCTAATTTAACTAATAACGATAAATAAAAATATTAAAATACTTTTCCTCCCTTACTGAACCACCCAATCTTTGAAGGTGCTTGGTCCTCAGGTAGAGTGCAAAATATCATTGGCAGCAAGCTACCAATAATATAAACACTCGGCTACTAGACAAATACTGATCAAATAAACACTTTATTTATTTTAAGGTAAACCTTTAGGTGCCAGTTAATCACATAGTAATGAACATGTTTACTTGATCAGCAACAAATCCAGTACCTGAGACCCCAGCTAGCTCATCAAATTGCAGCTGCATTAAAAGAAAAGAAATCTCCGTGCAATCTAAAAATTCTATTTTAAATAATAATGATGATTTATCATACGAGAAACTTTGATGTCCTTAAATAACAAATCCCTATTTTTAAAGAAAAGTCTCCTTATTCTTTTAGTTTTACTTTAACCATTTCTTAATAATAATTACATCTTTCCATTCCCACTTTATTAAAATATTATTCCAACATAAATGTGTGTATTCAAATATAAATATAAATATTTAAACGACAGTTTAAATCTTTTTTTTTAAACAGTCGTTTTGTTTTATAATTCAACCATGCATGTTATTTCATTAACATAAGTGTTTTAATACATTGTAAACAATTAGAAATATACATAATATATTGAATTAAAATTCACACACACATACACTTAAAGTCTTTGAATAAAGTTAAACACAGAAGCCGATATCATTTGTATTTTCCAGACACTACTTGGTAAAGCTGAAAGTTTTATTTATTTATTTATCATAGTTTTTTTTTTAAAAACAAAAAATCAAGAGTTAAAGAATATGAAAATTAATAATTACCTAGGATTTGAAATCTGAAATGAATACATACAGCACAATGTAATTTATATAAATGTTATCTCTGACCAGTTAGCGTTAACCTCCAGTAATATCTTCCTTGAATTCATGATGTTATATAACCTTCATGGATTTTTCAGCATAGACACTCTGCTACTTCATTGGTTTTATCTGAACATGGTTTGCCCTCCAAACTATCTGCCAATGTTATCACAGTGAAGGCTCCAGTTAGTTGCACAATACGGTAAATTTAACAATGCATTGTTTTGGTAGATATAACAATTTATATAATTTTTCGATTCTTTAATTTTAAGAAATACTTTGAAATATTTTTTTAAAATATAATAATAATAACGGAACGTTGAATTTTTAAACTGTCTTAACAATGACAAAGTTTGTTTATATCCAGCGTTTATTATCTCGTGAAATTATTGTACTTTTACTTCGTTCTGATTGGCTTCTATTTTTTCTTTTCAAAACTTTTACACACGCACACATTTAATTATTTTATTATAAAACAAAACGAATTTTTTTCTTTACTACTTTTTATTACGAATTAATCAAAAATAATATTAAATCATTTTTATTTCATCTTTTTTTTTTAAAAATAAAAAATCTTACCCTCTTTAAAAGCGTTTATTATTTATTTTTCTTTAACAATAAACCCCCCTACCCTATTCTTTTGTTTTTAATTTTCTTTTCCTTCAACTTTTAACTTTTATTTTAA
Source organism: Epiperipatus broadwayi (assembly GCA_028023455.1). Taxonomy (NCBI): domain Eukaryota; kingdom Metazoa; phylum Onychophora; class Udeonychophora; order Euonychophora; family Peripatidae; genus Epiperipatus; species Epiperipatus broadwayi. Next base: position 4,546,717 of record JAQFVV010012494.1, on the reverse strand, counting down.
CTTAATTTTCCCACTTTATTTTTAAAAGGCGAGATTTATTAAACATTACTACTTTTAAATAATATTACATATTCGATCACGATGTACCCCGATACAATATATATATATTGTAACAGAAATGCCTACAAAGATAAATACAATGTGTATGAATTATTTCAGACTAGGGGAATATGATTATCAACAGGCAACCATGCACATGATATAGTGACTATAATTTTTTTAAATCTAATTTGATAACAGTCATGGATAACGATCATATTGGAACTTACATTAAGTACAAGCCTTTATGAAGAACCATCAATATTTCATGATCATAATCCTCTCTACATTTATAAATTATTATTCTAATAAAATATGAAATAATATATTTGCAATTTAGATCAGAAAAATTATGAGAAACAAAATTATTAATTATAACAATAAAATGTATTTAATACAATAGAATAAAAACAATATAACTGTTTTGTATTTACATATTTATATGATTAACATAAGGATATATAAAATATACATGATGGAAAATATTTTAAATGATTATTTACTTAATAAAAGTCATTATAATTACCAAGTTTATTTCAATGTCTTGCTTTCTCTTGAGCTCAATTTTTTTAAAACAGTAATTGAGATTTTGAGCCATAATAAATGTACCCCGTAGTTTCATATTGAAATTTATAAATTATTTAACTAGAATATTTTTTTGTAAATAAGTTTCTTTTTTGGTCATTGTGACTTATAATTCAAAAAATCAAATATGCTGAATATGTGCAAATCCTTCTTTTCTTGGGTAATTTATTCTTATAACATTTAGTTAACTAGTAAATTTCTTTATAATCTTAATGCATTACTGCTCCATGAAGACAGATCCAGTTCTGGAAGGTGAGGTTGGGCACTCTAATTAAAGTTTTACACCAACATGGCAAATATATATTATATGTAAGAATCCAAATCATTTTCATGACTTGAATTTTTATAAGCAGCACATAGAAAAACTTAACTGAACTTTTTCTAATTTTTAAGAAGCAGATAATCGCTGGTTTTTTTCTTCATTGTCTGACAACTCATCAAATTTCCATAGCAGCTTAATATTTTGAAAATAATTAACTTTATTTTTGAATTATTATCTTAAAATTCCAAGAAATAAATTTTTTTATTTCTAATAAATTATTTTGTTTTTCAATTTGTTAATACATTAATTATTTGATTTAAAATAAATAAACAACTTTTACAAAGTTTTAAAATGCATAATAATTCTTTTTGTATTCATTTTTTAAAAAAGCTATACATATAAATTGCGAGAGAAGTTACAATATATATATAAAGTATACTAAATGGAAGCAGACAACCTCTAACAGCTTAGAATAATTATGATCTTGTGCAGCAAATGTCTTTTAGGAAGAAAAGAATGGAGTCTTAACATCAGCTTTTAGTAACATTTAAAATCCAGGGAATGATTTTCGTAAGAAAAAAAAAATTCAAAAATTATAGTTATATTGTCATGTAAAAATAAATTCTTTCATTGTAAATATTTAGAGGTGGAATAAAGGTGTTAAAAAATAATAGCAATCAGATTTCAGTTAATAAGTAAATAAAATAAACTATATAGACTATTTACATGAACTCCTTTTACTATTAAAAAAATTCAAACTAAATAAGGTTTTTACCTTATATAATCCAAAATAAGGTATCATTGTATTTGTTTCTGCATGTATCTATAAATAAACAAATGTATGTATATAATATAAAATTAGCATTTAAGAACATCTAATTAGGCTAATTTTATATTTACAATGATTAAATTCTGTTTGAGTATTAAAATAAACTTATTAAAAGTGAGATTTTATCTCCATCCCTACATAATTGAACATTAATTTAAAAATAATTAATGTCATATTCATATATTAAATCAATTCTGGATTTCTACCTAAGTTATCAGTGATAAGCTTATAAATATTAGAAACTTAAACAATAAGTAGATTCACCATATTTGAGAATTATTTACTCATAGCTTGATGGAGAATGGTTTACTTTTCTTCATAATATACACAATCTGCTACATTAATTTCATGTTTACAAATATTAACTTCTGTTTGATTATTAAAGCAAGGTTTTTTAAAATGAGATTCGTTCTTCACACTTATTTAATTATTAGTTTAATATTTATTAATGTCATATTTTCATCTGGTTAATATTTCTAAATTCCCACCAATGTTGGAAAACTTAAACTTACAAATACCAGACGCTTAAAAGAATAGATGGATTCATTCTATTCTTAATCTCTGCTAATATTCAGAGAGTTATTTATTTATAGCATGAGGGCAAATGTTTTGCTGCCTTTAACTGCATATTAATTAAGTTATACAAATTTCATGTTTATAATTATAAACTTTTGTTCAATTATTAAAACAAGGTTATTAAAAATGAAATTTTATCTTTATCTTTGATTAATTCATTACTTTAATAATTATTAATGCCATATTTTTATCTGGCTTGTATATTAAATCTACTCCGAATGTCCACCAATGTATTAAAAAATAGGTAGATTCATTCTGTTCTTGATATTTGCTAACATTCAGAGTTATTTATACATAGGATGAATGAGAATGGTTTATTCTTTCTCTCTCTCTCTTATTCTTTCTCTCTCTCTCTCTCTCTCTCTCTATACATACACACACATATATATATATAATAAACTTTTAATTGGTTCATGATGCAAATTGAGTATATAAAATATATATGATAGTTCAAAATTTTAAATTTTTAGTATAACTTGCACAAATAATTGAATAGATGATCTTTAAGGGAGAATTTAATGAGGACAAGAAATGCACAGTTTTTTTATTTGTAATTATTTTATTCTTTAAAAAATAGAAGTTAGTATTAGAAGAATTTCCATCTTAGTATTATAGATTACAGTGATCCTGTTAAAAAAAATGAATTAGTTAGTTTCTGTACTGTATTTTGATAAATAATATTAGTAAGATAATTTATTTATTATCAAATAATATATTTAAAAAAAATTGTAATGACAATAATATTCAGGAATAAAATCTTGTTATTAAAATATTTCCGTGAAACTAAGTAAAGATAACGTATTTTAAATTTTAATTAAAAATTGTTTAAATTTTATCAGTTTCAAAAATATTGATTTTTGTGTGTATGTTAAATTTTAAACAACAAGTTAAATATTAAAGAACTGATAAACAATTTCCAAGTTATTGGCCAATGATATTTAAGTAATTAGTTTCCATGTCATGCTGTTTGGGGGATATAAATAGAAATGGGCAGATGAACTTGGAGTAGAGAAAAAAGAAAATTATAAAAAGAAAGTGAACCATTGTTTCATGTAAAAAGTTTGTAAAAATTTATCAAATTTAAGATATTTTATTTTTGTAAATCATTAAATATGTAAGTTAATTGTGATATTTAAGATACTTAATAATAGTGTAAAAATGAGAGAGTAAGTTTAAAGTAATTTATTCATCTACAACACAAATTACAATCTTAAAATTCAATTTACAATTTTCAAAATGTTATTGAAGGGAAAGATGCAAATATTGAGGGGAAAATCATGAAGGACAATTCAATTAATTAAAAGATCTAAATATAGTCATGTAAGAAAATACTTTCTATTTATCTCTGCTTTGTTAACTAACTTAGTTGATAGTTTAATTATGAAGAGGAGTAAGACAAATATATAAAGCATTGACTTTTATAAACTAAAGAAAATAAACATAATTCACAATGAAAATTAGAAGTTAAAAAAATAGTTATTTTTATTAATCAAAGTAACTTGTATTATTCAAATTAATCTTATGAAATTAATATTTAAGAAATAAATATTTGTGACATATTTTATAATGAAAAAAAAATTAATTAAACAAATACAATAGTGAATACTTATTATCAATTATTTTAAATGAAAGTTTATATTAAGAAAGAGTAATTTTCTATTGTATTAGAAAATATTAAAATGATGTGAATTTAACAGTGAAGAACTATTAAATTTAAGTATGATAAATAATGATAAAAGATTATATTACAGGAGATTTAACCTAAATGAACTTATTTATGTTTATCTTTAAGAAGGAAATAATTCTCATATGAAATACGAAGATAATAAAAAGTTTAAGTGAAAATGATTTATTAATTAATGCTGCAAATAATTAAATATAATAATGATGAGACCAATATTCACCCATATTTTGACTTGACTGTTTAACTACAATTTTTATGAACTTTTATGATATTTATGTGTAGTTAAGATTCAAGCATGTTTAAATATAAAAAATCATCTGAAGAAGCATCGAACTTTTAGAGAGTTTATTCCATTATTGTTATTTATGATTCTTAAGTGTTTTACATAGGATCTTGGGAGTCATTAGCCAATGGAAAAGAGAAGAGTAATAACTTGCAAGAAAGTGTTAAGTATTATGTTAAGTTTATAAGAATGCAGAGTAAGGAAAAAAAAATTAAAAAATTACCATTTTTTTTCCTTTTGGGTATTGATTTCTAAATACAGTATAAATATAAATGCAATGTTAGTTATTAAGTTTAGTATTAAGGTATTTGAATTGAATATGTTGATGTATTCATATGTTTTCTATTTTTAATGTTTATTTTTGAATTGATGACTTTAAAAATTATACTTAAGAAATTAATATAGTATGCATGAATATGAAAAAAGAGTGTATGGGTACAATAATGCTTTATATTTCTGTTATAAAGTAATGTTATTTAAATTAATTTATTGGATGTTTTTAAAATATAAAATATTTAACAAGTAAATTAATGTCATCATAATGAATCAAGAGATGGAAATCATAGTAATAAAAAAAAAACTATCTATGACATTTGAATTGTAAATGATAATATAAAAAAAGGGTAAATGTATGAATGATAAAGATGACCCAAGAATTTTGATCTCAGTTTAGTGTAATAAAAGTAGAATATTGACATTTGGCAAAATTATATATAGTTTGTTTTGTAATATGTAATTGTTAAATTTGTAAAATAACAATTGATGGGAAGATAAAATTGTAATATTAGTCTTGTGGTATATTTGTAATGATTGATGCTAAGGAATATATGGTATAGTCAGATAAGTTATCATTCCAGGATAGGATGAAGCACTTTCTGGAAGAACTGATAGTAATAGCATAATGGGATTGGTCTATGTGACACCCATATTTGTATTTTTGGTACATAAAGATGAGAAGAATTTCCACAAAATATGGATATTAATTTTCATAAGAGCTTTGTATAGAGGCCCAGATGTTAAAGTAGTATCGTTGAGACAAAAATGACTACTTGTCAATATAACATTTCTTTTTTTTAAAAAAAAAAAAGAAGACTTCCATTTCCATATTTATAGTTATTGGTTTAATAATAACATGAAAGACTGAAAGCTTAGACAGATGCACCTTAAAAATGCGTATGTGACAGCCGATCAGATGTAATAATGACTGCATGTGGAACTCTCAATTCAAAAACACAAGCCAGAAATATGACAAAAAGATGGAACCACCTTCTTCTCTACTTAAATTTAAATATAAATAAGCCAGGTTCAAGCATTCTGAACTAAGAGCGTGAAGAGAAGAAGGTGGTTCCATCTTTTTCTAGTATTACTGGCTTGTGTTTTTGAATTGAGAGTTTCATGTGCAGTCATTATTACATCTGATTGAGTGTCACCTAAACATTTTTAAGGCACATCTGTCTAAGATTTCAGCCTTTCACATTATTATTATATCATCTGCTTGTGCTTAATAAATTTAATATAGTTATTGGTTTATTAAAATCAGTTTCTTACCTACAGAATTATTTTAGATAGTAAAGAAAAGTATAGGGTAAGAATTGGATGAAGACTAGTTGTATATATTGAGAAATATTATAATTTTTTTTCTAAATGGTAGAGGACTGTTTTAGATGAACTTCAATAAATACAAAACACATGTTATAATATTTAAAGAATATCTAAATGATACCATACTAAAAGATGAAATGAGATCAATGATGAGAATAAAAATAGATAAAGGATGAACAGAATGAATGATTATCTAATAGTAATAAAATCTTGATTCAATTAATTATTTCAATATGTTATAAATATTATATTAAAAAGTACCACAATATAAATCTGAATTTTATGTGTAATTATTGATAGTGTTTGCATGAATACAAAATATGAAAGTTTAATAAAGTATTGTGTTTTATATAAGTGATGTAAAAAGGATAATGTATTGCATTATTCAATGTAAGAGAACTAAAACTTGAACTCATATGAAGACCTCATGAATATTATAATTAAATCACAACATTAAAGAAGGTGTATATGTTGTAAATAATATATTTAATATTTATGTAATAGAATACTTGCATAATAGGAATGTTAAATTTAAAAGAGATGTATGTAATTAGGGTATTTATTTTAACAATGTAAATAATTGCGCAAATATCTTAATAATATTATATGTAATTTATAGTTGATTATGTTATGTAATATTTAAGAGTTTGTTCTTTATTATTATTGTTGTTCAAATAAACAAATATTTTGATATAAATTTTAGACTAATGGCTTTATTTCTACTTAGAATTATTTTTATCACAAACTCATATCAAAGCACATAAATCATATGAAATATAATAAAAAAGAAGAACTTGTTAAATTAATTATTTATTAAAATAAATTGTAATTATTTAAGTAGTGCTAGTTAAAAGCATTATATTTTAATTTGAAATGATAATATCTTTGAAGTCACATCATTCTTATTTTAAAATTAATTTGAATTAATTCTTAGAATAAATTTAAGATGGCATATGAGTTTACAAGAGAGAATGTTATTGGAAGATCTTAGGAGGTTTACATTTTATATTACGATAAATTTAAAAGAGTATATGTAAATTAAGTTAATTCATTGAAGTGACTAAAAAGAGAAAGGCTGTTATAATTGTCTTTTACAGTTTCTAATGATAGTAAAGGTATAGTTTGGTTTTATAATTAATAATTGTGTAATGAAAGTATGGGATATTCTAGTATAATTAAATCATTTATTGGAAAGTAAGATAGTAAATAATAAATATTAATATCTTATATTATGATTATTAAAGCTAGGTTAATTTTACAAAGATTATTTAATCTATGTTTGTAATGTTAGGTGTGATTATTATTGGGATAATTGGATCTTAGTAAAATCCTTCCTATTATCCAATTATTTTATAGTGAGTAATTGTTATTATATTATAAGAGAGTAATTGTTGTCCTTGAGATATCTGTAAGATAGTAATAGTTATCATAAAGTATTTTAGAATACATTTTATTTCATTATTTTGTATGTAATTTATTAGATAAGTGAAGAGAAAACTAATCATTATTTTCAATAAAAGATTATGTTAGTCATTGTCTGTTATGGAGATTTTCCTAAGAAATATATTTAGGATAATGGTTGGAAGATTTCTACAATAACTATGTCATTAGGGAGTATATTCTATATGCTTTCTCAATGTTGAAACTGCTATATTGTAACCATCTCTTAAGTCTGCATTATATGTTATATAATATATGATGCTAGTTAGTTATTGGATCTCATAACGAAGAGTTTTTTACATATTTTATATTTTAATATCTGAGTTCAGCTAAGAACAGGATCAATTTTTACAGTTTATACATAGTGATTCAGTGTGACCAGGTTACTGTATATATATAAATTAATGGTAAATGTAATATTATAGTTTAAATTCTTTTGTAGCACTTTCGATTACATGGTAAAATCCTCGCCAGCTTTAACTGAATTTCAAATTTTTTTAAACTTAATGTTACATATATTTCCATAAGCTCTGTATGGCCATATTTGCAACTTAACATTAAGTTCAAAAAAATTTGAAATTCAGTTAAAGCTGATGAGAATTTTACCACGTAATCGAAAGCACTACAAAAGAATTTAAACTATAATATTGCTTTTACCATTAATTTTATATATATATTTATAACGGGTATTGTATTTTACATTTATATATATGTATATATATTGAATTAAATGTTTATATGGATTATTATAATGATGCATAGAAATAAGAAGATAATATCTACTAAATGGTGATAAACTTCACCTTTTGATGTTACTAAGAAATTATCAATTACTATTAATTAATTAACAATCCCTGAGGCTAAGAAAGTTTTTTTCATAAACCTATGAGAGCTCTTGTTTTAGTAACATTAAAAGATTAAGTTTATCTCTATTCAATGGATATTACCTCCTCTTTTCTATTCATTACTATAATAATAATCAATATAAACATTTAATTCAACATATACAACTCTCTGGAGAAGTGATTGTCCTGGGTTCACTTCCCAGCCAATGCTTTGACACATGAAAGAACTTTCTGGAAAAGTTAAAAATATTATTTGCAGAATGTCAAGAAAGATGCTATTATTTCACATTCTCACACCTATAAAAATTGCTTTCTGGGTTTTAAGTCCATATAAGATTTTGAGTTTGAAATAAAAGAGGACAGTTTTTACTTTAGCAGAATTAATATTCATAATGTACTATGAAATGTTTGACCTTAATAGTTATTACTTATATCTAGTAAAATATAAATTAAGATTTGTAATTAAATGAGAACTAATGTTTAAGAAAAATTAAAAAATTATTAACATAAATATAATATAATATAGAAACATTAAATATATTGCTAAACAACTCACTACTTGTTTATATGTGCAATTCATATTTTAGCTAATGCATGTTCTCTGTTAGTTTCACACACATTAAAAAAAAATAATTATTTATTTTTAATAAATTGATGCAAATTAAAAATATAACCTTAACTTACATATATGGATTTACTACAGAAAAAAGACGTATATTAATTCATACTTTTAAATCGTACAACACTCGGGCAGTCTTGTGTATGATATATTACTTGTAGACATTTTATTAATAAAGTTGGGCAGAGATATTATTATAAGCTTTAAAATATATATTTTTTAATTTATTTTTTTTAACATTTGTATTGCAAATTAAAATATTCTTTCTAATGTGTACTCTTATATTATAAATGCAAATAAATTATAAAAATCAAAAGTGCAAAGGATTATTCTATGTATAATAAATTTTATAAAATAATTAAATTTTAAATATAGAGATTTTAATCATAAATACTAATTTCATATCCCTGTATTTAGTAAATATTCAGTATACTGAATGAATATGTTAATTAATTGTTTATTAATTGATATCATCTTTATATTATGATATCAAATATAATTCAATGTTAAACTTTTTAATGTTTTGATAAAAATATGTCTACTTCACTTTTTATGTCATACATATTTTATTTCATTTAAAAATTAATGTCCAATATAATGTTCAATAATTATTCAATATAATTAAAATATACAATGATATAATTAAAATACACATTAATAAAACTTAATATTTATATTATGCTTTCTCTTATTATTATTTTTCTACACCAACTATTTCATTAATTTATAAATTAACAAAATTGATTTTTAAAATTGGCGTTCGCAATAAATAAAATAATCAAAACATTTTTATTTTTAGTGTAAAGTGTACATATTTTTTTCCATCTGATGATTTTTTTTATTCATCAATTAATATGTAAACGATATATCCAAATTATTAGTTAATAAATTGAACTTATACCCAAATTTCCAATTGTTCTTTGCATATACTGAAGGTTACACATTTGTAAACCAACTAAATGAGAGCAATCCGTGAAAAGTTATAATTATTTTACAGTTCCTCAGGAATACAATCAGTGATGCATAAGAGAAACTCTCCATCATCCTTCATTGCTGTTTCTTAATCTCTCGTGAGGTTTCAGATTACTAAATAAATAAATTGTTACATTTTTATTTACAACTGTCAAACTCACTCCAGTCATAACTTTGATACAATCTACATCAGGTAAATACAATAATGATTATTATAATCATTTACTAAACTAGAGATTATCTTTAACACAGATATAAACTTTAAACGAGATATATATGAGAGATAATGACCTGGGCCAACTGATGAGTGCTGGTTCAATATGAAATGCATCTTGGGGGTCATTTGTCTTTTATTGTACTTTTGTTTATATGAATTTAAAAAGAATGTGGAAATATGAAGGTTGTTTAATATATCTATAAATAAATAAAATATTGCAAATCTCTTATAATAAAAAATATAGAATCTGAATTGACTATTAATTTTTTTTCTTCAGCTTTCTATCTTGCTTGCCAACAAGTTACATGTGATTTTTTTAAAAAAAATCAATTATTCAGAAAGCTAGAAAATATTATTTAATACATAAATTTTTTATACAGTATTAAATTTTAAAATGATAATAATTAATTAACCACGTTTATGATTATTATTGTTCTTTTTTTTTTTTTCATAACTTCATTAGTTAATCATATATTTTACTATTATAAATAAATGTATGAGATTGCTATTATAAACAAGTGTATAAAATTGTTAGTATGTGTATGTGCTTGCACTAATATACTACCATATATACTTATGCTTACTACACAATCACTCTGATCTACCAAAGACTAATATTATGCCCTTATATTTTATTATTATATAGCCATATTTACATTGGTTTTTGCTAAGATGCTTTCACTAAAAGATTAATGGAATAATAAAATGATTTTATTGGGTTTTTCTTCTACTATTTTTATATTAAAAATTATTTATTTACTTCACTAACATATTAGATAGACTACGGCTGCCTATCACAATTTTCTTTTTAAAAAAAGTAAAATAAAAAAAACGAAATTCCTATTAAGCATTACGCTTTGTTGTGTGTGTGTTCTAATTTATCTTTCTTATAATCTCGATTTAATTCAGAGTGTTTGCTATATTATTTCACAAGTATAAAACAAACAAATATCAGCAAAATTGTCTTGCGTTGTTAGCCGAGAGATATCGCAGCCGTCATGCAAGCAAGGAGTTGGTTGCAGACGGTTGTGGGTTCGCGTCCCGGCCGATGCTATGACATAGGAAAATATATATATATATATCAGCAAAATTTTATTATCAACAACAACAACAAAATTCTGCCAATTATAATTACAAAACCATATTAATGTACACATTTTTTTACTCTAATCTATTCTACTATATATCAAAGTAATTCTGCATTGTTTTCACAATATACTTTGTCTCTCATTGTCAACACATTATACTTAAACACCTATAATATATTTAGGATTTTGGATTTAATATTATCTATGCTGTTACAACTTGATGTATTTTCTTTAGCCTAAAATCTAATAAATGTTTCCTGTGAGCAATTTTGAGATATATAAAAATAAAATTTTGCACTCATCAAAAATTTATCAAGTATGTTTTGTACTTCTATATTCTGCACATATTTTTCTTTTTTTTCTTATCACTATATATTTCTAATTCTCACTGATAATCACTACCATTTGGATATCCTAATATTGTTTTATTTCTGCCAATACATTGATGTCTTTATATCCCATTTTCTTAACCATTTCTATACTTTTGTCTATTTCTCTATCTCTTTGAAACATTTCCCCATATCTTAGTAATTTTAAGCCATATTGCCTCTATTTCTTTACCTTGACTTTCATATTTTCATTTTCTTCCAGGTCATATACCTTTCATTTCTAACTGCAAATTACTGTTTATCTCTTCTACTGTATCTTGATAAATAATCTGTTAGTATTCCTTTATTCTCTTGAGATTTTCAATTGCTATTTATTTTTTTTGAATACATTTGAACATTTTTAATTTTTAACTGCTCATCTAATTTATTTTCTATATCTACATCTATTCTATGTAATTCTCTTTGTACTTCCCTGTAATATTTTCTGCAAAATCTATTTCAAATTTGGATTGATCTACTTCTATTTCAATTTTAAAATTTATTTTATTTTAAAATTCTTCTATAATTTCAACATCTTTTGAAATTATATCATTTGCTTCATCTATTTGTATTTATTCTAACTTATCTTCTAGATCATGTAATTAATATAAACTTATTTTATAGTGCTACATTTTAAAATTTCTCCATGTTAAATTATTATTATTTTTTCTTTAAATTCCCTAAAGGATCTAATATTTTTTTCTGAATCATCTAATTTCTTTTCTATTTGTTTGTAATTTACTATCACTGTCTTTTCATTAAGCTGTATTTTTTTCCATTACTTCTAATCTGTTTATGTATCTATTCAAATATTTATTTTCATTTGATTCACTTTTCATCCATCTTATATTGGTTTTTTTGTAGCATTGTTCAATCCCACTTCACCTTGTTTGCATCTTCTTTTATTTGATTTACTTCATCTATATTCTTTTTGTTTGTTATTTTCTTTTTCTAAATTTACTTGTGTTTTTAATATTGTACCAGACATTTTATAGCCTTTTTCAATTATATTTTCCATATCCTGATAATACTGTTTCATTCTTTGTTAATTTTTCTTTATTTTATTCTCTAAATCTTGTTTCATTTGTATTAACATAACCATTATTTGGTTCAAGATACATGTTTTTGGTATTGATCTCTCTACTTCAATTACTAATTCATCATCTTGAGATTTTGGCTCCAAGTCTGATTTTTTGCCTCCCATATTTTATTTTAAAAAATTAATATTTTTTGGGCATGAAAAAGAGTGTGAGTTCTAATCCTCCCCATCAACTGTTACTTCCATTAAGGATTAGGCATATTTTAATTAAATCTGCCTCTCATTTTATTTTATGTTTTAATCTTTTAATACTGTAATTTATTATTTATTACTAAAGTTATTTTATATTTTATTGGATCCTCCCAACATAATGTATTCTCTTATTAAAGTTTCTCACTTCCCCTAGGTGGTGCAATCAAGATACAAATGGTATACATCAAGTGCTCAAATTACTTTAAAGATAGTGCCTTTATGGAAAAAAATATTATAGTTTCATCAATCAAATAAAAAAGGTAAGGACTTTTATCAACTTATTATACCAAATTAAAGACTTAAAACAAGAATAAATTTAGCTAAGAAGAAATCTGTCTGGAAGAATTAAGATGAACTCCGTTAGAAATTCTAAACCTGAACAAGGCTTATGTAAATCTACAGTAATCGCGAAGGAAATTGGTTTTATAAATGAAAACTTTCAGTTAAAATTAAATAGCGGTGTTCAAAAGATGTAAGGCAATGACAAAAATTAACAGAAGTATTCCAATAATCAAGTTAAAAAAATATCCATCTCAAAAATACCCATAACACAGCAAGCAAAAAAATGTGACTTTAATGTAATGAAAGAAATGGAGAGGAAATTGGTTTTATAAATGAAAACTTTCAGTTAAAATTAAATAGTGGTGTTCAAAAGATGTAAGGCAATGGCAAAAATTAACAGAAGTATTCCAATAATCAAGTTAAAAAAATATCCATTTCAAAAATACCCATAACACAGCAAGCAAAAAAATGTGACCTTAATGTAATGAAAGAAATGGAGAGATGTTAGAAACAGAGTTAAAACTGGTTTAAAGAGAAAGAGCCTCTAAATTCCCTACAAAATGATAAAAATACAATAATAAATGAAGAAAACAAAAATCCTAAGGAAACATATAAAAAAGAGGGTGCTTCGCCGTAAGTGTCAAAAAATTGCCAGAACGGAAGGTTTTTGCAACAAAATCAAAGGAAATTATATGGATTAGCAATACCTCAAAACACTTTAAGTGATTGTGGTACACTGTGAAGAGATTCTCAATTAAATGCTAGATCTACATGATATCATAACAGATTTCAAAATGATTGTGAGTCTATTAAGCCGATAATAACTCTGTGAAAATTTGAAATAAACAGAGGCCAATTAGATTTGGAGGTTCCACTGTTAAGTTCCAATAATGCTACTTCAGATAATCAAGAAATAAACATCAACAACACTGAGAAAAGGTCATCTTATGCAGACCTATTGAAAATTAAAACAGGAGCCTCAAATCAAGAAAAAGGACTGAATCATGCAATCACTAACAATAATACCAATCCAAACAAGATTGATCATGGGATAGAAGATCAAGCTATGAGGTTTTTCTGTGATGCAATTGAAGGAGAATTCAATTATAATGATGACAAATTAAGCAGGACATGGCCAAGTAATGACAATGATGAATTAAACCAGAATCATACAATATAATTAGTGATGAATTTAATGCTAGAGTGCCCCCAATATTATTTAGTTCTTTCTCTAATTACCACAATAAAAATACACTAATACTCAGTACAACCAATAGCAAGTGTGAGTTGTTTGCATTTCCAACAAATGAACTATTTGCTTTAATTAAGAAGTTACAAATCAGTGATTCAATATGAAGGGTGTATTATCACTCCAACAAGAGATATATCATCATTAAATTTGAAAATGTTTTTAAAAAGGATAATTTCAAAAGGAGTCAGATCTATTTAGACCATAAATACTTAGTCAAAATTGATATGAGTAGGCCGAGGATGGTTTCAGGAGTCATTCAAAACTGTTGTATGGGGTTCAAGAAAATGGACCTGCAGAGGCTATTGGTAAGATTTGGCATGGTGATATGATTTAACTACTTGGTAGAGAAGAGGGCTGGAATATAATTTTTGTAAAATAATGCAGCCTTTTCAATGAATTTATGCAAAGAAATATCTCCAATTGATCTGCCTACTGTCCTAAAGACCAAACGTCCCATCTACATGATGGTTCATGGAGTACAGCCTAAATGCTTCCTGTGTGGGCACGACTCAAAAGATGTGTCAAACATGTAGAAGCAATAATAGCAAGTACCACAAATGTATCTCAATGAAAACTGATTCACACATGCATGAGATTTGAAAAGTGAAGACTCCCAATTGATGGGTAAACAAATTGAGTTACAAGTAGAGATTGAAAAAAGGAAAACCGCAATGGTAGAGGCAGAAAGTGGTACATAAAATGCAATAATAAAAGGTGGTCAGTCAAATAATATTGAGATGGCCAGTGACACTGAACTGACCAAAACTAGAACATCTCAATTAGATGACTGGTTTCAGGTTGGTAGAAGCAAAAGGAAGAATCAAGAGCTCTCTGGTTCTCAAATAGATGAGAACGGTCCACTGGAGTTAAATATAGACTTTAATGGAAAACAAGGGAGAAAGTTAGGACCTGGTCCCTCAAAGTTAACAAGGGGAAAAGATAGAAAGAAGACCAAAATACTTGATTCAAAGTTGGATGAAAACTTGGGATCTGTCTCAACCCATTTTAAAGTCAAAACACCATCTCTATCAATCTGGGGCATGGCAATAAAGGATATACCAACATTCCCAGAATCCATGTTCTTCAAATGCTTTGTTGATTCAAAGGGAAAATACATGCAGAAGATAGGACATCAATACAGGCTAATTGGAATACCTGAAATGTCTTTCAAAGATCTAGTGAATATAACAAAGACAACTGAAAAATCAAAGGAATTGTGGAGTTATATAGACTTTAGTATCAAATCTGCCAGAATTAAATGGTGAGTGAACATTGACTACACACCAGAAAAAACACAGGAGCAAATTGAAAGAAATCAAAGAATTAGATACAGGAATGACATTCACTATGAGGCTAACAGTGAAGACAGTGATGAGAAAGGGGTTTAAAAGCTGTTAGGATTAAAGCCAGTTAGGTATTACAGAGATAATCTAAATGAAGCACCAATGGAACTACATGATCAAGTAGTGCAGATCTCTGACAAGCACGAAGATCTTGTTGACTCTACAGATGATGAAGTGACTAGTTTGCAAGAAGGTTTCTTTGATGGGGACTATGAAATTCTAGAATGGTCAGTGCTCAGTGGTTTATGAAAACAAACTCTATGAAATCAAGTTGAACCAATGAACCTTGAAGAGAATATAGATTCTATAAGACACTACCTTAGAGACTTTGCAAGAAATCAAGATTACTATTCTTAAACCAATATACCTAATAATATGTATTGTATTTTCCTCTTAATAAAAAAAATCCCTTTTTTCTAGCTCTTGTCTCACACTCATGCCCAATGGACTCTATGTCTGATTGATTAAAGGTAATTCATCAATGAAAGATTAAAAGTTTTTTTGACAATATTCTCCATAGAAATTTTGAATAATTAATGTTTTAATACAACATCTTTAAAATATTACTCTTATAAAAGTATAAGGACAAATAAAACTAGAATTCTGCACTAACATTTCTATAAATACAAATATCTAATAAGCAAATGATTAAATCTCTGGCATAAATAACATAGTTATAAACCCAGGTCTATATCATTTGACACCTTATCAGATACTCCATTTATTATCCGGTGCATATGTAAAAATAAAATACTTCTTCATACAGCTCATTATATGTCTCAATTCAATAGCTGTACAGGAAAAATACACTTAAAAATATTTTCAACTTTTTAAAAGGATACAATCTATATTTTCTTAATTAACATCTCTAATATTACAAATGATAAGCTGAATAATATATTTAAAATATTAAATTATTCATTGGGTCATTATTATTTCTTTTAATTACAGATCTTTCATGATCTTTCTTTTTATTTATCTACTTTATAAAGTGCCTATTACATTCATCAAGCACATGATATAAAAATTATCAGCACTTTCTATCTGATATTGTAATTAAAGATTTTATTCTATGGATGTAATTCTAATATCACATAAGTTTTATTTATCTCAGGTTATATGTTTAATAACTACATCTAAAATTCACCCACTATGTATACTCTGTTGATGCTTCACATTAGCTTTTTCATTTTTAAGTAATCATAGTCAGTGAGTAAAATTTATTTAGGGCCCAAAATGGACTAGCCAATTTTATATAACAATCAAAATTAAAACAAATACATACTATGTGTTGGGCAAGTTAATTTTATATAACTAACTTATAACAAAAACAAAAATATTTTATAGAGCATGGCAAATCTAAATTTATAAAACAACACTTATAAAATATGAAGCATGAGAATGAAGATTTAAAAATCATTATTTCTTCTTTATCCAGATTTATAAATACTTCTAATTCTCGAACATGTAAATCAGGTTATCGAACTAATATGCTACACTCTTTCTTTTGTTATACATAAACCTATGATGAACAACACATTAGAAATATAAATCCTAAGATGGAATCTTAATTACTACTTTAGAAGAATTAATATTCATAATATACTACAAAATGTTTGACCTTAATAGTTATGATGGTAGTGTACAGTGAAGCATACAGTGGCCGCTATGTGATGCTGCAGTACCACCAAGAAGCCTGCAAGTGATAAATTTATATTCAAAAATGGCTACTTTTGATGTCTTGCCTTAGGCATTTTAATTTTCCATCGATTTCAGCTGTTTTTGGATATAAATTTATCACTTGCAGACTTCTTGGTGGTACTGCAGCATCACCTAACGGCCACTGTACATGTCACTGAACACAAGTAAGATATATAATTAGATGAATAAATGAACTTAAATGAGAACCAGTGATAAGAAAAATAAATGTATTTACATAAATATATTTAATACAATTTAGAAACATTAAATAATAATAATAAATAAAAACATTGATAAATAACTCAGTACTTGGTATATGGGTAATTCATAATTTAGTTAATATATGTTTTCTATTAGTTTCACAAAAATTAATAAAGATAATTATTTATTTTAAATAAATTGGTGTGGATGAAAATAGTCTAAACTTACATATATATTCACTTCTGATCAAGGATAAGCATAGTGATTTATGAAGTTTGGCAGAGATGTTATTGTAAGTTTTAAAATAAACACTTCTCAATTATATATAAACATTTAAAACATTTGCAGTGCAAAATAAAGTATTCTCCCTGATATCTATATTCTTATATGATAAATGCAAATAAATTATAAAAATCAAAAATGCAAACAATTATTCTATGTATAATAGATTTCATAAAATAATTAATTGTTTATTAATTGATATTATCTTTATGGTATGGTATCAGATATAATTCAATGTTAAATTTTTTGAAATTTTGATAATAAAAATGTCTACTCCACTTCTTATATCATATATATAGAACTTAATTTAAAAATAAAGTTAATGTTCGATATAATGTTCAATATAATATAATTAAATATACAACAATTAAAATACACATTAATGAAACTTAATATTTGTATTATTCTTTCTTTTATTATTACTTTTTTAAAATCAACTATTTGATTAACTTATAAATTATTAAAAACGATTTTGTTTTACCCAATGTTCACAATAAATAGAATAGTCAAAACATTTTTATTCTTAGTGTTAAGTTCTTTATTTTGCTTTTTTTTTTATTATCTGATGATTTTCTTCATTCCCTTAATAAATCAGTAAATGATATATCCAAATTACCAATTAATAAGTTGAGTTTATATCCAAATTTTCAATTATTCTTTGCATATACTAAAAATTAGACATTTATAACTCAGCTAAGTGAGAGTGTAATCCATGAAAGTTTTAATTCCTCAGGTATGCAACTGATGATCAAAATGAGAGATTTCTTTTCATTTCTCATTACTGTTTCTTAACCTGCTGTGATGTTGATGATTATCAAATAAATAAAATATTTTAAATATTTTTTTTAAAGAAAAAAATCTGAATTGACTATTATAACTTTTTCTTCTATCTTGCAAATCAGCAGGTTGCATATGATTTTTTTTAAAAATCAATTGCTCAGAACACTAGAAAATATTATTTAATATATCTTTTTTTTTATTACATATAATTAAATTATTATTTATTTACTTTTTCATAATAAGTTCATTAGTTAATATATATAAAATTGCTGTTATAAATACATGTATGAAATTGTGTGTAAGGTTGGACTGAGATATTACCACACACACATTCCACAATCATTTTGTTTTTTACTATTGAAGACTAATGTTGTGCGTGATATTTTATTATTGCATAACCATGTTTGCATTAGGCTTTGCTAAGCTGCTGCCGCTGAAGTGATTAAGATATTGATCTACTCTGCTATCTATTTTCGATTTTCACTTTGTTTCTTTAAAACAGTGCATCTATGTCATGAAATAATTCTGAGATAACTAATTGGTAAAGGGAATGTATTTTACATCCCTAAAATTTAGATTAGTAAATATTGAAAAAATACAATAGAAGAAAACATTTTAACAGCTCCATATTATAAATACCTTTTTTAAAAAAAAACTTTTTAGAAATTAATTTAAAAATAAACTTTGTGCTCTGCATTGATATTGTTAAAATGTTTTTATTTGAAAAAAAGAGTGTCAATATTATATTTGGAGTTTTTCATTTAAATTGTTTGATTTTTTTTAGCTTTAAAAAAATAAAACTACATGTCCTCATGGTCTTCATTTAGACTTTGGGTCATCTATAAAGCTAAGGTGGAGTTTAGAGTGATTGTGTATTGTCCATGCACACTATTCAGTCCAGATTAAACTGTGATGTCTTTTTATTTGTAAAGTAAAAAGAAAACAACTATTGGATGATGGGAATCCAAATAAAAAAGAAATGTTTCATTGTGACCTTCTTTTAATTTGTTTTGGTTGTTTCCAAACCTGCCAATTTATTTTTATCTAGATTGTTTTATTTGTAATTTGTAGTAAATGTAGCTAACAACAACACTTCTACAATTATCCATATTCCCTCCCCTCACTTTTTATAAAAAAAAATAGCACAGCTGCCTTGCAAGCAGTTGTCCCGGGTTTGCAGGTTCGCTTCCCAGCTGATGCTTTGACACATGAAAAAAAAATTAAAATTTCCAATATTTGTAAATACAAAGTAGAAGTTGTTCAAAATTATACTCAAATTAATTTGTAAGTCAATATTATATAATGTTACGACAAATCCAAATAAATCTTGAAAACTTACAATAGACCATATTTTTCTCTCTCACACTCCTCACCCCCCTTTCCAATTTCTCAAAACTAAATAAGAAATTGAAAAGACAAATAATACTAAAAGTTTGACAAAAAAGATTTGTCACTGAAAGTAATAAGATGTTTTAGATTACACATTGAATTTATAAATTGTATTAAGATACATCCCTTTTATAAATCAAAAGAATCTTAAATTTACCAACTAGTCATTCTAGTATTCTTTCATGATGCCAAGCAGAGTTTAAAGGTTGGACTAAAAATAAAATAGAATGCAGATAGCGGAATAGATCAGATGATTTTATTAGTGGTTTTTGTTTTTTACTATTTTTTATTAATAATTATTTATTTACTTCTCTATTGTCTCAGTATATATATATACATAATATTAATATAGCTTAATGTATATTTAATTAGGAGATAGACTATATATAAATAGCAAGCTAAATGTTAAACAAAGCATCAAGAATAAAATAAATCCATCTATTCTTGAAGCTTTTAATGTATATAAGCTTACCTTTGTCAATGTTGATGAAAAGTCAGAATGAAATTAATTAAATTAATAATCAACAATACAATTAAATATAAGAAATGATATAAAATTTATCAAATATTTTTTATTTCAAATCCATTATATACAGCTCCTAAATCATTGTGTATACAAACACCAACAGTCTTATTTAAATATAAGATACAATATAGAGATCATAAAACACAAAATTTGCCAGTGAATTTAATTTCGCAAATCATTTATATCTTTAAATCTATCTGTTATTTTATAAATACTTTTTAACCAAGCTTTAACCTAAATTCCATGTGCATTAAAATTCATAATAGTCAAACATATTTTGTCGATAGAGGGAGCTGCCAAAACCACAATACAAGATAGGGACTTTTATAAAAATAAAGCGGCCATCTTATTTTGTGTCATGGTTTGGGAGGTCTACCTATTGGCAAAATATACTTGACTATTATGAATTTTAAAATGCATGGAATTTAGGTTAAAGCCTGGTTAAAAAGTATTTACATATGCTTTCTGTGCACTCAATGAATTAATTACTATTATTTTATATTAAATAGTTGATTGTCATATAAAAAATAATACTTAAACTAGTCAATTGAAAATCTATTCAAATTAGACCCAGAAACTGCTAATCTTCACAAATTAAAAAAGGGAAACATTTAAATAATGTTATATGGGGTAGAGAACAAATAGGTGTTATTGATCTCATTGAAAAAATTAAAAGACAAGTGGAGTTGGGATGGACATAGTGCTAGAAGAGATGATAAAAGATGAACAATTGAAATCTTAAACTGGATGACAAGAGATTGTAAAAGACCCAGAAAAAGACCACATGTGAGATGGATCTATGAAATAAGTGTGCAGGGATGATGTGGAGAAGAGAAGCTAAAGATTGGAGATGGATTGAACTTGAAGAGACCTTCATCCTGCAGTGGATTGATAATGGTTGTTGTTGTTGATGATGATGATTATCCAAATTATAAAAATGATTAATCTGTAATTTAATTTGTAAACTTTTCATATGTAATTTTATTTCATTTAAAATGTAAATTATTTCGAATTAATTTTTCCTTTCAACTTTTCCATTTCTTTTACTTCTATGCTGTAAACATACTTTAACATTCATGAATATTTGGTAATGTTTCTTAATGGTTAGAATAAACTACTTGAATTAATAACTAAACTCTTTATTCTGCAAATAAAATGATTTATACTAATCAAAAAATCATCACTTTGGAATCTGTTTAAATACAAAACTGACTAATTTCATGTTAATCTATCTTAAGGCTTGAATTATTTTGCCATGTAAGTAAGAATGTGTAATTCATAGTATATAGAGTTAAAACAATAATTAAAGGTCTCTTCAAATTTTTTCAAAGCATGGGTTAAGCATATGTCTTAAATATAAATTGTTCCAGAACACTAAGTAATAGAATAAAGGGAGTGGTCATCTTCCAAAATTCTATAGTATTGTATGAAATTATAATTGCAAGTAACTCAAGTCATACATCATGTGACTTAATTTAATAAGCTTGTACTAGAAATGTTATATAATATAATTATAATTATATTCATGAGAAATAATTATAAAAAAAACTTAACTACACTGCTAATTTTTGTGTGTTGTATTACATGTACGTGAAATAATTTGCCTTACATGTTAAACATATGACTTGAATTACCATGAAATATTGATTTGGAATTTAATAAAGTGAAAAGAATTGTTAAGTTAAAATAATATTTTGTATTATAAAATTGCTTTATTTTAATTCTTGTTGTTGGTGTAACTTGTTAATTTATATTGTTTTTACAGTGCTGTAATATTTTCTTATAATTCTCAAATTGTTAATCGATGATATTCTTAACAGTTTCATTTTATATATTTCCATTTTTGTAAGTTCATATTTATCCCAATGTTACCATGAAAATGTGTTTCTCTTTGGTTAATTTGATGTGCATATTAATTAGCATAAATTATTCTGTTTATTTAATTTAGAATGTGTTTATTATATTTTAAAATAAAGTAACAAAAGTATACGTTAAAAACAGTCAAGACTTAGATAAATAAGTTACTAACATACTATTAATTTTAATGCTATTATTAAATGTTTTATTATTTTATTTGATTTTTAAAATCTGATCTTTGCATTGTTTAGACTAATATAATTAAGTCAAATTTATTCGAAATTATATTCAGGAATCTCTCCTTATTTTAAAATGTGAAAATATGATATAAAAATATTTTGCCACCAAAATATTATAAACATAAAGAAAGTAAAAAAACATCCGTATGGTGAAATGAAGTATGTAGAAAGTACAAAATAAAAACAAATTCCATAAATCATCTCAAAATGGATAACACTTTACAAGAATAAAATTGAAAAACATTGCATGTAGATATTACATAGTATTAGATTGTAAACATTTAAGTTATAACATAAAACATATTTTTCTTTATTCAACACTGAACTATTTGCTAGCCTACTTTTGTGAATCCCGAATCCCCTTGTTCTCTTGGATTACCAAAAATAATTTCATTCCTGATAAGCTTCCAAGGCATTTTTTCAAATTCTTTATCATTTTTTATTTTTCTAAAAAAAAAAAATTCTGTATGCAAAAAAGTGTAAATAATTTGAAATAACATGTTCTTGTGTGCCTAAATATTTCAATACTTTTTTTTATGTCTGTATCCTTATACATTTATATAAGTTTTGATGAATACTGAATGGTAATTACAGACAGGTAGAAATTTTCATAATCCATATAAAATGGATCTGATTGATGCAAGTTCATTTTTAATGATATACTCATCAAACGCTATAAAATATATGCATAGTTGTGGTAGTGGGTATATATGTTTATAGTAGTTTCATTTTATTTATTTATTATGTTGTCAAAAGTTTAATCACTCAAAATAAATGTTGACCAAAAACATTTATACAACTATAACTTTTTCTAGGCTTGTCATCTTTGTATAATTGCTAGTAGATGTGATGTAACAAACGGAATGAAGGATCTCCATAATATAGGAATGTATAGATAGATACTCTTCCTTTTGTTGGAGTTATCTGGCTTTTAAAGAATTCTCACTTTCTCAAGTTAAATAAATCATAGTTGTATTTATATATTGGATTATCTAATATTAAGTATTGAATGTCTTTAGGTAAATTTAATTTTATTTAAAGTTTTAAATTACGTTTATCTATTGTTAGTAACAGCACATAATTGAATGTAATTTGAAAATTTAAATAAAGTTAAATTTTTCTAAAGACATTCAATACTTAATTTAGTGGAAATAGTCAAAAATATAAATACAACTAAAATACGATCATCACAAATCTTCAGAAAACACTAAATAAATCACACTTTTGTAACTTTGATAACATTTTAATGATATCAAAATCATACCATGACATGTTTTTAAAAATTGATAGAGATTTTGAAACAAGACAAAAATAAACATTTAAATTCCAAATCTATGTCATTTTTTGCAAAAAAATTACTAAGGCTCTTCATCTGTGGCAAATGCTGTCTTGTACTTAAATTTAAAAAAAATCATTACTTTTTTTAATGATCTTATGGAATGGTTCTATTGTCAGAAATAATTTATTTTTCATTTTTTTCTACAATCATTACTGTACAATGCTTAATTAGTACTTCATGCACTATAATTATTAGCTAAAAATATTTAATAGTCAGTTTTTGTTAAAATATATTATATGTGAACAGGATGAAAGTATGAATGAAAATTGAGAGATATGATTGTATTTTTTTCTAAAATAGAATGTGACACTGCATCACTAACCTTTTTAGTACCAATTGTTTATTAGTGTTAACTTCCATAAAAAATAACTTTATATCAGAATGGTAAACATAAATTCCATGAAATAATATTGTGAATGCATAAATCTATATAAATCAGATTAAATGTATTTAATGGTCATATTCAATGCTAATTTTGCAACAATAACAACAAAAAAAACTTCTGTAAGTTTAAAGAATGTAATTATTATTTTTATTTTGATTATATTTTTGAATGCTATAATCAAATAAACAATTAAGGCTACTTTGACAAAAGTGAAATAAAATTAAGAGTATATTGCCATTGAAAAAAAAATAGTTAAAGCTTGTTCAACAAACAGATTGAAAAACAGAATTGGTAATAAATCATGGTTATAAAACTTTAAATCTTTAATTATGGTAAAATATATTAAGATTTTAATTTTTGATAAATATATTAACAATTAAAGAATGTAAAAAATCATACAAAAATATATCAGCATTAGTGACAATCATCTTTCTTCATTATGATAAAGAATCTTACTCGAAACCAGATGTTCTAATTTGAATGCCTATGAAAACTATTGTTTGGGATACTGTTTCACCTATACAGACTATAACCACATTTTTGACAAATTGTTTAAAATAAAGAAGTGTTTGATACTATACTATCAAGAAGTAAAGACGTAATGCATTTTGCCATCATAAATTAAAGTTTTCTTCTAATTATTATTTTTTAATTCATTTTGAACATCATAATATTGTATTGTTTTAAGATGACAATTTTATTGCGTTAATGTTTTTTTTATTGTTGATGGAAAAGAACCCCATCAATAAAAAAGCAATGAAAATAACTAAGTGTGATGTTGCCATTTTAAAACAATATAGCATACATAAAGATTTAAAGCTCTCTAATTTGTCAATTCGTATCACATCTTGGTTAAAGATTGTGTCTACTGAAGAAGCTCTGATTATTAGTTTCAATAATATTGCATTTCTGATTTCCTTGGACTACTAGTGAAATAACTTTTTTCTTCATAGCCCTCAAAACTATAAACAAGTTGTTGATATCTTGATAAATTGTTTTAAAAAGCAAATATTATAAGCAACTATTATTTCCATCAGATTTAAATATAACAACAATGAAATTTGTGTTTTATATTTAAATTTGATTTTTTAATTATAACCATAATTGCTATATAATAGAACTTCCTCTCATTACATCATGTAGAAGCTGTATAATCCAAATAAATTTTAGTAGACAATCAACTAATTTCAAAAAAATCTACAGAGCTATTCTTTTAATAATATAAAATGCCTGATCAAAAATAAAAGTAACATATTAATCATTTCTTTGTTTCTGATACTTTTTGTATCTACTTAGTAACAAAAAACAATCCTTCTTGAGTCTCTGAAATCACATTGAGTTTTTGATAACCATTAATCTTTCACTGGAAGCAGTCTATTCCACAAAATTCTTGAAAATATCTTTGGTGAAGTGGATAATGATATTTCATTATATTAATTGCAAACTTGTTTATTCCCCATTTTTAAAAAAAAAATGAAATAATAAAAGAATCCTTAAGATCAGGTGCCACAACATTATGGGTTTATATACTCCTAAAATATTTCAATATTTTTAAAGCTAATATATTATCATCATACTTAAAAACTTCTCCAGGTATTTCATCAGATTCTGCAGCTTTTCCATTTTTAAGATTACAAAGAGGTGTTTTAACTTTACTAAGCTTATTTTGTCTTAAATATCATTATGTCAATTCCTGTATCATTATTCAAAATATAAAAATACTGTAGTCCTTCCATCTATCTTATGTTGGAGTCTGTTTTAGCATGACTATGTGTGTTGTGCTAACCTAGTGGAATTATGATTCATGGTAATAAATTGCATTGCATTGGGTTTGTTATTAATTTTGTAGATGATCTGGAAGGCCTAGTCTGGCAGCAACTTATCATTAGTATTGTTTAATAACTCATTTACATTAGGTGTTCTGAAGCTTTTCTTTGTAGCCAACTATGATCTGTATTGAATTACAAAATAATAAAAAAGAAGTTTATCGAGTTGAATGTCATTATCTCAAATCATGTATCATTATTCAAAATATCAAAATATTCCTTCTATCCATTCAAAATATCATTGGCTTCATATAAGACAGTGTCATTGCTGGACTTAATAGGATTGTGATACCATTTTTCAGGTCCATATATTGTTTTCAATACATCAAAAAAAGGTCTACAATAATTGTGTTCAGTGAATGTCTGTATCTTTGCCACAGTTTTAATCCACCAATTATTTTAAGTCTTCTTGTCAGTCATGGAACTTCTGCTTTCAGATCTTCTTAGAAGTTCCACATCTAATCTATTATTCTGCCAAACAGAAAATATAACATTTCCTTTTGATTAAATCACCTATGATAAATAAGATCTTGTCAGAAAACTAGTCATAATTATTTTAATGAACCCAAGAGTAAACTAACTTGTATCTATAACCAAGCCTTTAAGAGAATTTCATGCTTCAGTAATATAACATTCTTAAAGATATAAATTAGTAATTTTAGTGTTCAACAGCTATTGAAATTTAGAATATGTAATAGTTTCTTCTAAAGAATGAACATATAGAGAATTTTGCCTGTTTTAATTAATTTTCTTGTGAACCATAATTGCGATAACTCTATGTTTAATGCAACTATCATTTTAATCTTGAAGTGTAATAATCTATGAACTCCATAAATCTGTGCTTGCAAGTGCTCACATAATATTAAACATCTATTGTATTCTGACTACTAACTATAATGTAATATATTCAATGCTTTATTTTGAGCATGGATGCATCAATGTTTTTATAGTATTTTTTCTGCCTAAACAACATACTTGTGGTAATCATCTATGTATTATGCATAAGTTCCAAAATAACAAGCAATATGAATTTACAACATCATTATTTTCAACAATTTTTAGTCAAAGTCAATTATCCATACCAATAATTATGTTAAAGTCTCTGAGAAAAAAAAAAAGATTTTAATGGTATTTCTATAATGCTGCTGTCCATAAGAAATAAAAACTCTGAATTCATGAATCTAAGATTAGAGCATAGACACTAATAAAATGAGAACAAGTTTCATTGATCAAAGTAAGTTTTAACACTATTAGGCTTTCATTGATACAATGAGGAATTTCAACAAAAGAAGATGCTAAATTAGACTAAATCCAACACTATACATTCTTCTTTCATTGACTGATTTGCATTGCCAAAAAATATTGTCTTCAACCATTTTGACTGCTCTTTAGGCATTCTGCTTTTGAAGAGTTTGTATCATATTAATTTTGAAATTCCCCTATATCTATACTCAGAAAAAAATTAGATTTATAATAATTATCTTTAGTATTACCCTATTATTATTGTTGCTGTAATTATTTCTACTGCTGTAATGAGTAATCCACAAGGTGTGACAATTTAATTGGCATATGTAAAATAGACAATTTTTAGACTATATTTTCTAGACCTTTCCACTTGCATGGTAAGCAGGGAAATTTCTAAATGGGGTTGTCTAAATATATAATCTTTGTTAGCTGAAAATCATTTCTCACTGAAATCCAGTTCCAAAGCAACTCTTTAGTGATTGTATTGCCTTAAATAAAAACCACAATTAAGAACTGTCAGTCTACCAATGCTGGCTCTATCATTACTTCTTTATTCTAGAGGGCTTGAATTTAAAAACAAAAAAAATGGAATCTGAAATGCTTTGTATGTAGTTAAACGATGGAAATGCTATTGCACATGCATAATACCATCGGCCTAGTTAGTACAAAAAATATTTGATGGCATAGCAGATTCACAATGATTGGATCCTACAGTAATTAAATGACTGAAAAAAGGGGGCAAATAGACTGTTGTATTAAGAACAGTACCTACCCTTTATTTTTAAATTAAAATTATCACTTACTTAAATGTATCCTTCTATTTTTGATAGACTTGTTTTGTTATTAATATAACCTTTTATTAGATCTAACAAATGTGAAGATACACAAAAAGTCGTTGCTATCTTTACATATAAACAAAAAATGTTTGACAATCATGAGTGCTACATATGTGCATTCATTCTTAATGCACAAATAATAATACCAAAAGGAAGAACTTTTAAATATCTTTCCATAGGCATTATTTACTGCCTAACACTTAATTGTCATTCCGTATTTTGATCACATCATATCAAGAATACTTTTGAAGCTGAAGAAAATTTTTTTTTTTACCTTTTTAGGGCATTTATTGAATAAAAGTGTTTCTTTAACAAATATATATTTATTCTTAGTTTATAACTTTTTAAAAAATTTAGAGAATTAAACAAAAATTTGTTGATAAATTTAAAACTATTTTTAATGCAGATATAACTTTTTAAATGCACCAGTTTAATAAACAAATAAGAATTAGTTTAATTTGAAGGATCAAAATCTTTCTATGTTTTATAAATTTAAGATGGCTTTTTTTTTGTTCTAGCATAAGTAGTCTTTTTTTTTAAAAAAAAAATGATATTATGTAACATATAATGATTCTAAAACAATAATAAAAAATTTATGAAGTCTCAAGAAAGTTTAGAATTTTCCAAACAATGTAGGATATATATACATTCAAATATTTTTTGTAATTGTCTAAGCAGAGAAAACTATGAGATAAGTTATCATTTTATTTAGAAAAGTGTAGTTTTTCTACGTAGAATTATTCTGTTTTATTGTTTTTCTTCTTTTAATTTATTTAATTTTATTATTTTTCTTTCTATATTAATATAACTGGATGCAATTATTATAAAGAGTACTAAATCCCATAAAAAATTAAACATTTAAACTTTGTTTACAAATCTTTAAAAATGTATTATCATCAAAAAATAATGAATGTAAAAGTTTCGAGTAGACTAAAAATTTAAAAGTGGGCAAAAATTGAGTTACAAAATTTCACAGACAGACAAAAAGCAGAGTAAATTAAAAGCATACAGTAAACACTTTCTTCAAACTTTATTAAATCATAAATTAAAATCTAGTGATGTGGCATGAATGAAAATACAAACACGTGTAAATACGTTTCCAATATTATAGTTATTACCAAATATGAAACCAAATATACACTCATATTTAGAATATATTTTACAATGGCTATATTCTGCTTGCTGCTATTGGTGAAGTATAGCTTCTAGTTCTGGAATGATTTATGGAAAAAGAGACTGCAATTACCCATATAAGTTTCCTATCATTTCCAACTGTATCTTGGCAGACTGCATTGTGAATAGGTTTGATAACCATTCTGGCTGTACTATGACAGGTTGCCTTGTGCCAAAGTTAGAGAATAGAAATTCTGTCTTTCAGTTTTGTGATGGTAGTTCTCAGAAGAATGTATACACTGAATTCAGGTTTGACCATAGTTTTCTGCAGAATATGTATGGAGAACATGAATTCTGTCCTTCAGCTTTGTGACAGTAGTTTTCTAACTCTACCTTCAAAAATACTGACTATTTATTACCAGATTCCCATGCTTAATGAAAACATTTAGATTCAGTAAGCATTATCATCTATTGGCCTGTTCTTGCCATTGGCTATGCATTATTTATTTATATAGGCATAGCTTCATGGTGATGAATGCTCAATCCGATCTAGATAACATGTAATCTGCATTAGCCCATTATTTGAAGACAAGGTGAGATATGACAATTAGAATCACTGATTAATGACTGAGGAAGTTTAAAAAAAGAGTGGATATCTTAGTAGAGATAATTTAATGGAACTATTTGACTCTGTCTGCTACTTTAATGCTCAAACATTATTTGATCCCCCCCCCCAAATAAATAAAATGGATAGACTAAATAAATATATTGAAAACTTTTTATTTATAAACCATAATTAATGGGTTTTTTCATCTCATTTTTTAATTACTATTAAAAACTTATAACATAAGCAAAAATAAATCATTTTTAAAAGATATTATCTTATTAATCAATTGTAAAATATTACATCATCTTTTATTATTAATTACTTATTTACCTTCAGTTCATAAAAAAAAAAATTAGTTATGGTTTATAAAAGTCACTTTTTTCTTATTTATTTGTTTATCTATAGTTAATTTCTTATTAGGATAAATAATGTCTGAGGCAGGACAAACCATTTTTATATAATTATATTACATTGATCTATCCCAACAACATTATAAAATATATTAATAATATTTTATTGTATTTTAAAAAATTGAATTTTAAAAATTAAAAATGATGATCTATATTGTAACCGGACCAACCTACCAATCCCTCACTCGATTGATTTTATTTCCTGATGAACATATTGTAGAATAAAAACAAAGATTGGCATTACCCAATGTTTATCTTACCACCCTACAACAATATTTCCTGCTCATCAGAGGATGTAGCATTAAAGAGACTGGAAACATCTAGAAAATTTGTTTGTTTGGTTTCGATAAATGGTGTCACTAGAATTCCAGCTTACCACAACATTACTTACTTACTCAGATCTGGTTATGCTGAACATAGCTCAGGAGGCATGAGATTCTTGTGAGCAAATGCAATAAATGATGAGTGATGTGAAATGAAACTGACTAAATATATTAGTTTTAGATAACAATGATTTATTTATTTAACAACAAAAGTTATTGACAGTTCATCTTTGGATTTACATTTTCTTGCAGGCACATATATTCCTAGGCCAGTTTGATTTATGTTTAATCATTCTTTTACTAACCATTGATGATTGGTGCAATAAATCCTTCAAATATTAAGTTTTATACAAAATATTCATCCTTGATTTTGGTATATGGATGTACATCTCGGTCATTCATCTTTGATCCAGGTGTATGGATATAGATTCAAGCCATTCATCTTTGATCCAGGTGGATGTAGATTTATGTCATTTATTTTTAGTGCATCTTTGATCCAGGTATATGGATGTAGGCTCAAGTCATTCATTTATTTAACTCAACTTTGATCCAGATATACGGATGTAGATTTATGTTATTCACTTATATCAAAATATTAATTATATAATTCAGATTTGTAGATTTAAGTCATTCATTTATTTAACTCTTCCTTGATCCAGGTGTATGGATGTAGATTTAAGTTACTCATGTGTTCAAAATATTAATTATCTAATTTAGGTTTCTAGATTTGAGTCATTCATTTACTTAATTCATCTTTGATCCAGGTATATGGATGTCGATTTATGTCTCTCATGTAAATTAAAGATTAACCTTTGTAGATAGATGCATATTGGACTAGAAGCATATGTAATTTAATTTTTATACTGAAGCATTTTCAATCCATAGACTATAAAAGTATATTTAATCCCTGTACATATTTGAAGTAGAAACACATTCAATTTAATTTTTACGTAGAAGCATTTTTAATCTGTTATTATAAAGGTATATCTAATCCCTGTGCATATTTGTGCATATTTGAAGTAGAAACATATTCAATTTATTTTTTCTATAGAAGCATTACAAATTCTGTATTCACGTGTATATAAATACATCTTTAATTTAACTCACATATTATTATATTTTTCATTTATTTTTAAATCAATATTCTTAAGTTCTTAAAATCAGTATAATTATTATTCTTTAAAAACATTATTTTCTTATTCAAAATAAGAGTCATAGATCAATTCATAGATCACATGACCCTATCTCTTAAGCTTGTAAGTTATAAACAGTGAGGATTGCCAATTCCTCTACAAGCTTTATGATAAATGCTTAGCCAGAGCCAGCACTTAAAATATCTCTGTCAGGAACCCCTCCCCAAACCCCTGACCATGGTTTCATGCTTTGGCACTCCTCAGAGAGGTGGCAGGGTAGGTTCAGACACTAGATCTAAAAATACCAACCCAAAGCTAAGCACTTAGCTAAAAGTTATCTATTGAGTGGAAAATCTGAAATTTTCAGACATCTACATGTCTTCAAACCCAGCTATCCAACTCAAATAGCTATATGGGGCTGATAGATCTTCAGCCATACCATATATTAGTAGTCATAGCAATATAAAATTGCATAAGACTTTTGGCAGAGACTATAAATAGTCAAAATAAGAGTCATAGATCAATTCATAGATCACATGACCCTATCTCTTAAGCTTGTAAGTTATAAACAGTGAGGATTGCCAATTCCTCTACAAGCTTTATGATAAATGCTTAGCCAGAGCCAGCACTTAAAATATCTCTGTCAGGAACCCCTCCCCAAACCCCTGACCATGGTTTCGTGCTTTGGCACTCCTCAGAGAGGTGTCAGGGTAGGTTCAGACACTAGATCTAAAAATACCAACCCAAAGCTAAGCACTTATCTAAAAGTTATCTATTGAGTGGAAAATCTGAAATTTTCAGACATCTACATGTCTTCAAACCCAGCTATCCAACTCAAATAGCTATATGGGGCTGATAGATCTTCAGCCATACCATATATTAGTAGTCATAGCAATATAAAATTGCATAAGACTTTTGGCAGAGACTATAAATAGTCAAAATAAGAGTCATAGATCAATTCATAGATCACATGACCCTATCTCTTAAGCTTGTAAGTTATAAACAGTGAGGATTGCCAATTCCTCTACAAGCTT
The DNA here is from genome assembly GCA_028023455.1 of Epiperipatus broadwayi. NCBI lineage: Eukaryota > Metazoa > Onychophora > Udeonychophora > Euonychophora > Peripatidae > Epiperipatus > Epiperipatus broadwayi. The sequence goes on along the minus strand of JAQFVV010012494.1, from coordinate 4,513,914 downwards.
TATGATAAATGCTTAGCCAGAGCCAGCACTTAAAATATCTCTGTCAGGAACCCCTCCCCAAACCCCTGACCATGGTTTCGTGCTTTGGCACTCCTCAGAGAGGTGTCAGGGTAGGTTCAGACACTAGATCTAAAAATACCAACCCAAAGCTAAGCACTTAGCTAAAAGTTATCTATTGAGTGGAAAATCTGAAATTTTCAGACATCTACATGTCTTCAAACCCAGCTATCCAACTCAAATAGCTATATGGGGCTGATAGATCTTCAGCCATACCATATATTAGTAGTCATAGCAATATAAAATTGCATAAGACTTTTGGCAGAGACTATAAATAGTCAAAATAAGAGTCATAGATCAATTCATAGATCACATGACCCTATCTCTTAAGCTTGTAAGTTATAAACAGTGAGGATTGCCAATTCCTCTACAAGCTTTATGATAAATGCTTAGCCAGAGCCAGCACTTAAAATATCTCTGTCAGGAACCCCTCCCCAAACCCCTGACCATGGTTTCGTGCTTTGGCACTCCTCAGAGAGGTGTCAGGGTAGGTTCAGACACTAGATCTAAAAATCCAACCCAAAGCTAAGCACTTAACTAAAAGTTATCTATTAAGCATTTATCATAAAGCTTGTAGAGGAATTGGCAATCCTCACTGTTTATAACTTACAAGCTTAAGAGATAGGGTCATGTGATCTATGAATTGATCTATGACTCTTATTTTGACTATTTATAGTCTCTGCCAAAAGTCTTATGCAATTTTATATTGCTATGACTACTAATATATGGTATGGCTGAAGATCTATCAGCCCCATATAGCTATTTGAGTTGGATAGCTGGGTTTGAAGACATGTAGATGTCTGAAAATTTCAGATTTTCCACTCAATAGATAACTTTTAGCTAAGTGCTTAGCTTTGGGTTGGTATTTTTAGATCTAGTGTCTGAACCTACCCTGACACCTCTCTGAGGAGTGCCAAAGCACGAAACCATGGTCAGGGGTTTGGGGAGGGGTTCCTGACAGAGATATTTTAAGTGCTGGCTCTGGCTAAGCATTTATCATAAAGCTTGTAGAGGAATTGGCAATCCTCACTGTTTATAACTTACAAGCTTAAGAGATAGGGTCATGTGATCTATGAATTGATCTATGACTCTTATTTTGACTATTTATAGTCTCTGCCAAAAGTCTTATGCAATTTTATATTGCTATGACTACTAATATATGGTATGGCTGAAGATCTATCAGCCCCATATAGCTATTTGAGTTGGATAGCTGGGTTTGAAGACATGTAGATGTCTGAAAATTTCAGATTTTCCACTCAATAGATAACTTTTAGCTAAGTGCTTAGCTTTGGGTTGGTATTTTTAGATCTAGTGTCTGAACCTACCCTGACACCTCTCTGAGGAGTGCCAAAGCACGAAACCATGGTCAGGGGTTTGGGGAGGGGTTCCTGACAGAGATATTTTAAGTGCTGGCTCTGGCTAAGCATTTATCATAAAGCTTGTAGAGGAATTGGCAATCCTCACTGTTTATAACTTACAAGCTTAAGAGATAGGGTCATGTGATCTATGAATTGATCTATGACTCTTATTTTGACTATTTATAGTCTCTGCCAATAAGTCTTATGCAATTTTATATTGCTATGACTACTAATATATGGTATGGCTGAAGATCTATCAGCCCCATATAGCTATTTGAGTTGGATAGCTGGGTTTGAAGACATGTAGATGTCTGAAAATTTCAGATTTTCCACTCAATAGATAACTTTTAGTTAAGTGCTTAGCTTTGGGTTGGTATTTTTAGATCTAGTGTCTGAACCTACCCTGACACCTCTCTGAGGAGTGCCAAAGCACGAAACCATGGTCAGGGGTTTGGGGAGGGGTTCCTGACAGAGATATTTTAAGTGCTGGCTCTGGCTAAGCATTTATCATAAAGCTTGTAGAGGAATTGGCAATCCTCACTGTTTATAACTTACAAGCTTAAGAGATAGGGTCATGTGATCTATGAATTGATCTATGACTCTTATTTTGACTATTTATAGTCTCTGCCAATAAGTCTTATGCAATTTTATATTGCTATGACTACTAATATATGGTATGGCTGAAGATCTATCAGCCCCATATAGCTATTTGAGTTGGATAGCTGGGTTTGAAGACATGTAGATGTCTGAAAATTTCAGATTTTCCACTCAATAGATAACTTTTAGTTAAGTGCTTAGCTTTGGGTTGGTATTTTTAGATCTAGTGTCTGAACCTACCCTGACACCTCTCTGAGGAGTGCCAAAGCACGAAACCATGGTCAGGGGTTTGGGGAGGGGTTCCTGACAGAGATATTTTAAGTGCTGGCTCTGGCTAAGCATTTATCATAAAGCTTGTAGAGGAATTGGCAATCCTCACTGTTTATAACTTACAAGCTTAAGAGATAGGGTCATGTGATCTATGAATTGATCTATGACTCTTATTTTGACTATTTATAGTCTCTGCCAATAAGTCTTATGCAATTTTATATTGCTATGACTACTAATATATGGTATGGCTGAAGATCTATCAGCCCCATATAGCTATTTGAGTTGGATAGCTGGGTTTGAAGACATGTAGATGTCTGAAAATTTCAGATTTTCCACTCAATAGATAACTTTTAGCTAAGTGCTTAGCTTTGGGTTGGTATTTTTAGATCTAGTGTCTGAACCTACCCTGCCACCTCTCTGAGGAGTGCCAAAGCATGAAACCATGGTCAGGGGTTTGGGGAGGGGTTCCTGACAGAGATATTTTAAGTGCTGGCTCTGGCTAAGCATTTATCATAAAGCTTGTAGAGGAATTGGCAATCCTCACTGTTTATTATTTTCTTATGTTTCATTTGATAAATCAATCATTTGAATAATTGCATTTTATTTTATATGTTAATTATTCCAATAAACGCGTTTTCAAAAAGTATATTTGAATATTATAAATGTATCTAAATTTTCCTTACCTTGATATTTAAATCTTCACACCAAAAAGGGGTTTACTTACTTCCGCTTTTGGCAGCCATCTTCGTAACTAGTCTTAAAAAGCGTCCCTTAGTGTTTTACAGTTTTAGGAAGACGGGACGACTGTCCCTTTACCTTTACGTCTGTTATTCAAGGTAAGTCAACTTTTTAATCATTTTATATGATGGAAAGTGATAATATAACCGATAAAACTAAAAATGAAGTAAGCCCCGATCTCAGCATTCAACCCAACAATGCGGTCATCGGCCGTAAATTGTATAGCCTTAGATCTAATCTAAATGCATCTAAACCACCCGTTACAACAAATAAAAACCCACAAATGAGTAAATCAAAAGAAAATTCCATTGCAAATATCAACAAAAGTTTAGAAAATATTCAACTTACCCCTAATACAAACAATAGAATAAATATCTCGTCAAGCGAAACTATTGATACAAGCGAAAACCAATCATTACCTCTCCGAAGCCTTTACTCAACCACAGAAGATTATAATGAGCAATTTCCTTTGCCCAACAATTCAATTAAAACTATATCTGGAAATAAACAAAATTACCAACAAAATGATACCGACGAAATTTTTAAAGTAAAACATTTTCCACCAGAGGTCGACAAAACCAGTACTGTGTCAGTACCGTTTGTCAACAGTAAATTTAAAAATAAAAAAGAAGAAATAAATTATAAAACTGATAAATTTCATTCTAAAACAATCAAAGATTTTAGCTCAGAACAATCCATTGCTACATCAGCTAACGTGCAAGCTAAACCAATTACCTCAATATCAATATTGGAAAATCCCACTACGTACGCAAATATCGTAAGGTCAAAAAATTCTGAGAGCATCTCTGAAAATATTAAGGCCGATAATCTCAACGAATTATATTTGAATCTCACAGAATTAGACATAGAAAAAGAATCAAACACGCAGGAAAATGTCTCTTTTAATATAAACAATATTAACGATGATATGTTCCTAGAAATAAACAATGAGTTCAACAAAACGATACCCAACTCTCTATATAAATCGTTTGCAAACTATTACAGCGATAAGTCTTTAATCTTAGCCATAACAAATCATCAATGTGCTTTATATAAATTCCCTGTAGAACAACTCTACAGTCTAATCAATCAAAAGCAATTAGGCAGAGGCATTCACATGATCCTTAATCATCCCAATGACCGCTATGTGATCGTAGAGTTTAAAACGTGGGCAGACCGAATGAATTTTAAAAATAACTACAAATCTTTAGGAAATTATATACTATGCTCCATAGATATGAACCGTCCAGTTACACTATCTGGCAGAATTCAAAACTGCCTTGCCCACTTAAATGAACAAGAAATACAAGACATCCTTATTAATTATGGTTCAGTTAGCAAATTTAAACACCTATTAAATCCTCACTTCGAAGATCAAATCCTGTCCAATACAGTTACCTTCACACTTACATTAAAGAAAAACATTATACCCACTGACATACCCACTATTATTACAGCAAGAGGCTCTCCTATGGTTTTGACATTCAGAGGAGTACAACCACAATGTTTCTTCTGCCTTCAAAGAACACACCTCATTAAAGACTGTGCAGCAAGAATATGCACACACTGTGGTATTAAAATGAATAAATTTCACAAATGTCCTGGTAGACCTATTAACAAGTCCTTAAATAGACAATCATCACATAGGACTAATTCAAACAGCAACCTCACAAACCCAGATATTCAGATTCAAATAAATCCTCCAACAAAACCTTCCACATCCAAAACTATATTTCAAAATGAAAATATTCAAGAAAGAACAAACGTCAACCTTTACACTAATAGTAGTAAATCAGAGAACCAAACAACAACAAATACTGCTCCTAAACCAATCACGCAAACTAATAATACTCAAGATCAAACATTCGAAACAACTTATACTAATCCCCAAGAAATAATATTAGGTCAAACTCTTTCTACAAAAGAAGATAATATGACCAAACCATCTAAAGAGAACAAGATAAACCCAGGCGATGAAGAAAATACACTCAAAAAATGTCAAAACAATTCTTCCAATATAACTCCTAACCAGCTTAAAACAACTGATAACAACCCTAAACAGAGTGAACCACAAACTATCTGCAATTCTTCAACTCCTGCAAGAATTAACCTACCAGACGAAAAGATCCATCAAACACCCAACCCGAAAGTCAGCATGATCGAAGATTCACAACTGTTACAGCAAACAGAGAATGTCTCAAGTCTAAAATTCGAACAAAAATCTTATGACAATAAAATAACACTACTATCAAAAGAACAGGAAAAGGAAAACAACACTAATCAACTTCAAAATCCTCAAAAAATTGACACAACAAATACCCAAAATACAATTAAGAAAATTAAAAGAAAATCAATTCGCTCAGATAAATCAAGCTCTGATGATGACAGCTCCCACCCGGTACTTTACTCACCACCCCCCTCTAACAAACAAATCTCCGATAAATCCAACTCAAAGCTTCACAAATCCATAGAAAAAAAGAGGAAAACCATGGATCTTACAACCTTAGATACCATTGATTCTCCCGATGAATCTCAGACAGATTACTCTACTCCATCAGACACCGAAGACTTCATGGATGCGATTCCTCAACCAACAAATATATCACCAAGCCATCTACAAGTTCAATCACAAGTCTCTGACTGCCTAACAACATCAGACCTCATTAATATAGAGATGTCCCACATTCACTTGGATCACTTTGCTGAGGACGGTTTGGATTAATCTATCATGTTCTGCAAAATAGCTGGCATAAACATTCGCGGCATCAACTCAATCGATAGAGTTCTTGCTATTAAAAACTGGCTCTCACTCTGCTCCCCACATATACTTCTTATGGGCGAAACCAAACATCACTATAAGACTGACCATAAAATAATATCTCTTCTCTCCTCTCTCGGATTTACTAGATTTTCCATCGGCCATTCAGCTTCAGGTGGAGTCGGTATTCTTCTTAGCAAATCAGCACCACCAAAAAGTTTCAACATTCTATTCCTAGATGCCAATATTATTATTATAGAAATAGATTATTGGGGTTATCCGATCATCATAGCTTATATTTATACAGCCAAAGACACCTCTCAATATCTAAAAATAGTTCATATCCTAAATGCCATCAACGCTAGCAGAGCCTCCCCTACCATTCTTCTCGGAGACTTTAACACCACCTACAATGACTTCAACAAGAGATTTTTGCATCTAATAAATCGCAGATTAATGTGTGGAGAGGGCTTCTTCCCACCCGAAGCCTACTCTTTCTATACTAAAACTAAAAAGTCCCTAATTGATCTGGTTTACTACACCCCAGACCTCCATTTCAACCTTGATGCAGCCTTAACCCCTGTTGCTTTCTCCGATCATATGGCTCTGATCTTACAACTCACGCCTATCTCAATCCCTACACCTATAGATGGACCTGGAAAAACCATGCGCATGATCACCCAATCAAACATGACCGAAGCGATAGTGTCTGAGTCATACATCTATTTCCAGAAAATAAACATCCTTTCCCTCCCTGCTGAGGAGGGCTGGTTTTCCTTCATCGGAATTCTTCAGTCCATATTAAATCACCACACCAGGAAAATCAAAGGACCAAATGGTCTTCTAAATGACCTAACAGACATTAATATACAACTTCAAGCATCACAGCAAAATTTCACAAATACAGAAAAAATTATCTTCCTTAAAAACCTCTACAAAATCAAGCAAAAATCCCTTGCAGAATATATTTCCATCAGAAGAGCCAAATGCTTCTTAGCACAACAACACTGCTGGACGAGAGACTACCTCAGATGGGCACTGGGTTACAATAAAAAACAAATCACTCCCACATCCATTTATACTAATGGTACCAATCTCATTGGCTATCCAATGATGCAGCACATCAGCAAACAATTCTGCCAATTAATGCAAAAAGATGGAGCCCCTCCAGTAAACAGCTGGTTGGATGCTGGAGACCCCAGCGAACATGGCATCACAGAAATCCAAATTAAAAAGAAGATATCATCACTCCCTGACAGCATTCATCCTGGCCTTCACGGCATCCCAAATTTCCTTCTCAAACACCTCAGTCAATTCACTGTTCCAATTATTAAAAAAATGATAGATCACCTAGCTTCCGGCTACAGAAACATAGCAGATCTTTACCCTGTGGCACTTGTGCCTTTTATTAAAAAAGCAAAACCACTAAACGACATTAACAGTATCCGACCAATATCCATGACCCCACTGCTTATCAAGATTATAGAGTCAGTCATTAAGGACCAAATCCAACCTCAAATTCTTAGCAATATCTCGCCAAACCAATACGGAAAAAAGGGATCATCAACCTCGCATGCTATGTCCAATATAACTGCACTGTTCAATCATATCAGAGTACATCGTAAATCCAAACCTATTGCCGTCCAACTGGATGTTGCAGCAGCATTCGATTCAGTACAGATCAACACCCTTCTGGATATTCTGATGGAATACGACATTCCAGCTGCAATTGTTCAGATTATCAGCAATCTGCTCAACAACAGAGAGATTTTTCTCTCTCTTGATGGCAAGATCACTCCAGGTTTCAAGCCATACAAGTCGATCCCTCAAGGATCTCCGCTCAGTGCCCTTTTCTTCACAGCATACATCAACCCTCTTCTGGTGGATATAGAAAAAACCTCCCTGGAATATTCCTTCCTTCTCTCAATAAAGATTTCAATGTATTCGCATACATAGATGACATCATGGTTGTGCTTCCCACCATTAAATACCTTCCCCATCTCATGAACATCTTAAACAGAAATACAGTGAAACTTGGCCTACAAATAAATTTTAACAAATCTTCCATCTGGAAGATAATGTCTGGTAAACAAATCAACTCTTCCTTTTCTGCTAAACCACAAAGATACCTTGGCTTCCCAATCTTCAAACCTCCAACTGCAATGGCAAGAATGATTCAAGATGCAATCCTCCAATCAACTGAAGCCATCACCACTTCACTCTCTAGAGTATACCTTTCATTATATGGAAAGGTTAGCCTCCTCAACATGATCATAATGCCAAAAATCTCATATTATCTTCCATTCATTAAAATCACTAAACAGTTTCAAAATAAAATTAACCGATTATGCACCAAACTTCTCTGGAGAGGAAGGACTGTTGCCATTAGCTTGCGAGGTATCCAACGACCACGCAGGTTCAATGGACTGTCATTCCACTCAATACAGGCAATCATTTTACAAAAAACTCACAATATTCTACATAATCTGATCCTCTCCTATGGATACTCCAACATTATGAAAAAAATTACACCAACTGATCGTCCCCCGCCCTTTTCCAGTTCATGGATATCATTGCTAATAGATCATCTACAACTTTATAACCCGACGATGTCCTCTAACCTTAACCAAAAAATCACTTTGTGGGAAGCATACAATCTAATCAACTATAATCAACAACCCATTAAAACCAGCCTAAAAATAACCAACCAAAGACTCATTACACACTTCAAAAGATGGAGCCTTGAACCCAAATTCCTGGACTTCATCATTAAAATTAATCTTGATGCGCTTCCCACAAATTGGTTTCTTTATCACCGAAGAGGTTTTACTAGCATTGACCCTATATGTGGTTTATGTGCTCGTGAAGATGAAACCACAGACCATATTATACACCGCTGTCCAAGACTTAAAATACTGAAAGATATAATCATAATCAATTCTTACATAAGATCTGAAATGATTTTCTCACTTGAAAATGCCATTAATAGTGGAACTTTTTCAATAATAAGGCTCTCTATCTTTGTCCTTTATTCCATATGGATAGTGAGATGCAAAACTCTCATGGAATTACCCCCGCCACAAATCATACCATTGTTTTACCAGACTCTCAAAAAAATCAAGAAACGTGATCAGCTCCTTGCCTCCAGTAAAGTCTTTGACGACACCTGGTCTCTAACCGCTCTATCCTTTTCCTGATTGTCAACTCCCACCTACCCAGAATTCTAGAATAGACAATATTAAAAAGAAAATAGTCGTGTTATTAAAAAAAAAAAAAAAAAAAAAAAAAAAAAGCTAATAACATTCATCAAGTTCTCAGTTTCTCATATTCTACACAAACCCTTCATTATACCTAACCACATAAGTGTATAACAACTACTAACTAACATATTCTAGCCATATGTTAATCAGAACTTTTTATAATATTATTGTACAATTTATTCATTAACTTATCCATTATCAAAATGTAATCACTATTTATTACTAATAAAATTTTTTGTTGAAATGAAAAAGGGGTTTACTTGGGCTGAATGGCACACTGAATTGCTGCTGTTATTTACTTCTGCATGTTTCCTTATTCCTGGGCTTCATATGGTTGAAGAGAGAGAAGAACTGCTTTTTAGCCACTCATTCTGGAGTTTTCCAAATTAATAATGTGCTTTTCCATTATTCAGTTATCCAGTAACTATAAGTTTTTCTTCTGTTGATGATAACTGCGATTTCCAACTTGGTTATTTTAGAATTTCAAACAGTGATAAATTGAGTGGCAATGACTATAATTTTCAACGGGTCTCACTCTTGACCATCCTAATAACTGATTGTACTGTAACTCTAATTATAACTCTAAATGTAACTCTCACTTATCTAATTAAGCTGCTCCTTTTATCTTTTATGCTTCCCACATTTTTTCATCTACCAACATGTTTTTAAAAAACACCTGATTAAGAGTCCAAGGCAAGAAGGTGACCTATCTTCAAGTGTTTTTACATTTAAATCTGAAAACATATAGCTCTAAAATAAATGTATCTGTAATATTTTAATTTGAAGATTTGTCAATTAATGATAAAGATTTATTAATTGAATGCATCTTTTATATTTTCTGTTATTTACTTCTGCATGTTTCCTTATTCCCGGGCTTCATATGATTGAAGAGAGAGAAGAACTGCTTTTTAGCCACTCATTCTGGAGTTTTCCAAATTAATAATGTGCTTTTCCATTATTCAGTTATCCAGTAACTATAAGTTTTTCTTCTGTTGATGATAACTGCGATTTCCAACTTGGTTATTTTAGAATTTCAAACAGTGATAAATTGAGTGGCAATGACTATAATTTTCAACGGGTCTCACTCTTGACCATCCTAATAACTGATTATACTGTAACTCTAATTATAACTCTAAATGTAACTCTCACTTATCTAATTAAGCTGCTCCTTTTATCTCTTATGCTTCCCACATTTTTTCATCTACCAACATGTTTTTAAAAAACACCTGATTAAGAGCCCAAGGCAAGAAGGTGACCTATCTTCAAGTGTTTTTACATTTAAATCTGAAAACATATAGCTCTAAAATAAATGTATCTGTAATATTTTAATTTGAAGATTTGTCAATTAATAATAAAGATTTATTAATTGAATGCATCTTTTATATTTTCTTTATTTTACTTTTTTATTATTTGTTTTTATAACACAATTGGAAAAGTGACTTTAATTCACTGGCACTTGCTTCTTTATTTAAATTTTTATTTACTGAACCATATCAGTTTTATTTTTAATTTAAACTACTTTAAAAGGGGAGGGGGAATCTTTAAAATATATATGTAAAACAATATATATATATGCTGCAGCAATTTTAGTGATGTTTTTAAAAAATTAAATGAATGTTTTATAAGTTTTTAATTTATTTAATGTAAATTATTTATATGTTTTTATTTATAAATATATTTTCATATAAAGTAATATTCAAAAAATATATATGTAAAAAAGATATTATGTGTTAGAAAGTAAAAAAAAATCTGATTTTTAAAATTCTCATGTTGCAGCTGAATAATCACTCAGCATACTTACTACTTTGGTTCAAATTCTGTCAAAATAAAAACTTGCCAATTTTTTTCAAGCTTCAATCAAACTTAGAATTTTACTTTTATGTAGTTGGTCTATAGGCAATCCAATTAATGATATAAAGTTGTCCAATAGAAGGACATCTCGTAAAACAAAGAGAAAAATGTTCAAACCCTCAAAATCTGGAAATTAGCAAGCCTAATGAGTAATCAGTTTTCATCTATGAGGATTATTAGAGAGATTTTTGCTCTACAATAGAGTAATTTAAAAATTGTTTTATTATTATCATTAACCTAATTCTGTTTTATGAAGTTGTGGCCAATTAGCTTTATTACCATTACTTTTTTTTAAAAAGGCCTTTATAATTTAATGATTTAATACTTTTTAGACCAAAATAAAAAAAAAAAAAAGCAAAACTTTTCATAATTCAAAATTTCTGTTTTTTATATGCAAAAATAAAGAAAAAAATATACTAACCTGAAAACAGAAACACTAAAAATAATGAGTGAAATAATGCATATTCCAACAGCAATGGTCAAATAAATCCAAGTAGTTGTGTCTGTAAGAAATATTAAAAGATATTTATTATCAAATATAAGTAAAATAATTAATTTAAATATAATTATTGTAAATAATATAATCATAATAACTAATTGTTTATTATACATACATAATAATATTAATAGATAAAACATGCATTTTAACAAAGAGAAAGTTCATGTCTGATAAAGCAGTGTTTATGTCATAAATTTGAAGACTACAAGCTTTCCATTATTTCCAATTTAATCACTCATTGATATTCTAATTATCATTGCATCTTCAATACTATATTTTTTGCCTATCACTATATACACACTAAAATAATAATTTTAAATATCTTTCTCTAATAAAATCTTTCCACGCATCAATTGTCTACCAGTTAGACCATTATAGTCACCTACACAAAAAGTTATCCTGAATTTACTTCTGGATCCCACAAAATCAGATGCATGCCAGATCATAAGCACATCTGGTTAATTCTCTAATGAGTTTATGTTGTGATTCTCACCTTTCTGTCTATGATAATGCCATCTGTTATAAGCTTGGGTCATCAATTGATTTTATAAACTACTTTCTGACTATTTCTCTTCATCAGTGAATTTTCACCCACATATATAGAGTTAACTTTCTTAAATAATCTGAAACTCAAAAACACACTTAAGATTTTAAATATAAATGAATTTGATTGTATAGTTATAAATATTTAATTAAGTCAACAAACTATGTATTTACTTCACTGATCTCAATTTTATGTTAATTGACTGTATTTTGACTGTGCATTAGTAGTTCCAAATATCTCGTTTTTTGACTTGAGTTCTCTTAGATTAAATAAATTTACTTTGATAGACAGTTTTACTGATTTAAAGAGTTGTTATTCATTATAATTAATAACTAACCTTGTTATTCTGTCTGATATAGCTTAAATCTCCAGATTATTGGAATTCAAACTTTTATTTATAAAGAAATTCCACTTATCTTATGTTTCCCATACATTAACAGTCATTTCTTTGACTTGGGTTCATATTCTGTCTAGGTAAAACTTGATTTTTTTTTCAGATTCTGATCAGTCCTAACTTTCATGTACTCAATCCATAATCAATCCAGCTAATCATATGGTATTGAATAATTATACTAATATATAGATAAAGTAAAAGTGAAAATAAAAATGGAATCCCCATTTAAATTAGTACCATGAGCAATGCCTTTTGCTTTGCAATGGGACAGTTAAAGGTAGACTCAAATCAATTGGTTTTACTATCTCTACTTGTCATCAAGTTCATTAATGAACTGTTTAATATTAGACAGTTCTAATTTGCCAATCTACCTTCACTTGTAATCTTAAGTCTCAAATAAAAGGTCATTACTGAATAGCAACCTAGGTCCTCATGCTTTTGTTTTATCACTATTTTTCTTTAATCATCAATAGCTGCCTTGGATATCTTAAAGTCATGTTATTTTGTCTGTTTAACAAGAAATGAATTATATTCTCTAAAAAAATCAAATTGACTTACAAGAAAAACTGTGAAATATTTTAATGGTATTTCATGGTAAAAATGAATTCATGTTATGGCTCAAATATTTTATGAGCATTTTGTTTAAAATCAATTATCATGTAAACAATCACATGAATGTCATATATATATATTGTGATGAGATGCTGATGATCAAATCCATCACAATATATCTGTATATATTAAGTTAACTATTAAAAAGCAGACTTTATGCTCTAAAATATCTCCTAAAAAAGTTTGGAATCAAACAATAGAAAACACATAATCATAACCAATAGAAGCTCACCATTGTCTTCCACAAAAAGTTATTTGAGTTTTTTTAATATGTCTTGTTTAACAGATGGCTGCAAACATTGAAAAACAAATCAGGTCGTTGTACCAAGATTTATTTTGACCAATCAGGTAATTATGAGTGTAGATATGTATATATAGCAATACTGACAAATGTTAATTTAAGCTATAGAAATTTTAATACTTTTTAAGTGATAATGTTTAATGAAAAAATCAAACAATCACTACTTGAAAGGTCATAGATGGCATAAGTTAAATTAATATTATTCAAAATTGTTACATAGTTATATAGGGTTTAATATATATAATTAAAATAAAATAGAGAACTTCATTATTGTCATACTGGTTGGATTTTTTTGTTTTGTTTATATCTGATAAATTTAAAGTATGAAGTTATTGGAAAATTAATAATGATATTGCAATAGATTTCATAAAAGGGAGGATATTGATATTTTCTTGAGTAATATCTTTGACAAAATGAATGGAATAAATAATAATAAAATAATTTATTCATAGAACAAGTATCGGTGTTATGCTGACTGCAGTCACACCATCTCTACTGCAAAAAAAATCTAGTACAGTTAAAAAACTGAGGATCAATGAATGACACTTATGTAATTTCAGCATGTGTAGGATTTTTTATTAGTAAGAGGGAGTTATTTAGTAAAGATGGATTGCACTTAGCAAAACAAGGAAGTGAAGTTTTAAAGAGTTTGATTTATAAAGAATATAGTTCATGAAACTTATAAAAGGGGTTGAGGTTTTAATTTGCAGTATTATCAGAAAGAAGGAGAATGGACAGGATGTAAGAAATAAATAAAGGGTAACTGATTTAGATATAAATGTAGATGTTGAGAGGGAATGGTTCTGTAAAATAATGGTAAGCAAGTTACTTATAAATGTAATGAAGAAGAAAGAGTCAAAAGAATTTATAAAAAAGTAATTAGAAAAGAAGAAATTGTTAAAATTGGATATTTGAAAATTCAAGGTGGCAGGAGACCAAAAAAGTAACTGGAATTAAACAAAGGAGTTAAAAATGAAGGCTCGGGGTACTAGCAGTAGTGGAAACACATCTAAGAGAAGAACCTACACTGGAAAACTTGATGTGACAGGGTATAAATAGAAAAGAAAAAGAAAGAAGGGGTACTGGTATAGGAGTTATGTCAAAAAAAATATTTAAATACTGTTAAAATTCAAAAACATTGGTGGTTTGAGATAAGGTTAGAAAGACAAGAATGGACGGTGGCTACAGTGTATATAACCACTGGAGATAGTCAAACAATAATGGAGTGGAACAGTAGCATATATGAATGCCTAGTTAAGGATATACAGAGTTTCAAAATAAGGAGGAAGAAAATAATGGTTATAGGGGGTATGAATAGGTGTATTAAAGAAATTGATGATGTAGATAATAAGAATGGACAAGTTTTGAAGAATTTTTGTCAGCGAGTGAATGTGAGCATTTTGAGGGACAATACATTTGGTATAGAAATAATATATTTCACACAATAGATTATATATTAATAGAGAAAGAAGGAATGAATAATTACAGAAAATTAAAGTATTTGATAGTGAAGAGAGAGTATGTAATAGTGATCATAATTTCTTTATAATAGAAATGGCTATTAATGTGATTAAAAATAGTAATAAAAGTAGAAAGGATAGTGAAAGATGTGATGGAAAATAAATGATAAGAGTAAATTAGAAAAATATAAAATAAAAGTTGGAAGAAATCATAGAAGAATTGTTAGAGATGATATAAGGACTGGTTTGGTGAAGTAGAAAAAGTGGCACATAGGATTTTAAGCATGAATATTCAGAAGAATAAAGTAGTAGAAGAGTGAGAATTAGTAAATGTGTAATAAAAAAAAATAAAAAAAGCATACAGAGAATATAAGTGTGTTATTAAGAACAAAAAAAGTGAAGATGTTGATATTAAATGGGAAAAGTATTTAAAAAAAGAAGTTGGCTAAAATAGATAATTATATAGAGAGAATAAAAATAAATAGTAAATTGTTGGAGAATATTAATAAAAGTGATAGAAATTGGAGTAAAAAAATTTGGAAATACATTAAAAGAAGGAATTTAGGGAAGAGAGAAATAGTATTATTAGATGAGGAAGGAATAGAGTGTAGCTCTAGAAAAGAATTAGAGACGATCTTGAATAAGTTCGTAATGGTTATAGAAAAGATATTAGATGTGAAGAACAGATTGATAACAAATATAAAAGCATATAGTAATGGAAATATTAGGTTTACAGAAAATGAATTGAATGAGGCAGGGAAGAAATTGAAAAGTGGAAAGGCAAGAGGTTTATATGGATGGGCAGCAGAAATGATAATGAATTTAGGAAATAGGGTAAAATTAAACTTATTATCATGTTTTAATAAAATGGCACAAAAGAAATATTTTCTGGATAGTTGGAGTAATACAAGAGTAATGCTACTATTTAAAGGAAAGGGTAAGTATCATAGAAAGTTAAGCAATTATAGACCAATAGTGGTAACATCAGTGTTATATAAAGTTTTCATCTATATGGTGGCTGGAAGGGTCACAAAATTAATGGAAGAAAATAATAGTGGGAGAAATGCAAAAAGGTTTTTGATCAAATAAGCATATAAGAGATAGTTTATTTGTAGTTACATAACTTACAGATATGAGTAGAAATACAGGTAGACAGTTATATATGGTTTTTTTATAAATAATAAAGAAGGCATATGATGGAGTAAATAGAAATAGATTAAGAGTAAGTTTTGTAAATTTGGGAATGAATGGAGCTTTAGTGGATCTTATTAAGAGATTGTATGAAAATAACTAGTATACATATCAATTAGGGAATATAGAATGCCCAATGTCACCTATTTTGTTATATTTGAGAAAAATGGAGAGAGCAATAGAAAGACTAGGAGAAGGGTAGAGATACCATTAATAGGTGGCAAGGGAGCATATTCATTATTAGGTCTTTTATTTGCAGCTGATGTTCTTCTTGTGCAGAGAAAGTAGGGAAGATATGGAAGTTATGCTGAAGACATGCACAAGGGTAGGTAAAGAGATGGGGATTAAATTTAGTTAAGAAAAATCCAAAATAATAATGATTAATACTGGAGAAAAAGAAGACAAAGAACTTTTATTGGGGGATAAAAATATAAGTGTCATGAATGTATTTGGAAATTATCTTAAGTAATCAGAAAAGTTGCTTGAATAAATAGGAGAAAAAAATTGATAAATGAAACAAAGAAAAGAAAGGGATTGATAAAGAAATTAATAATGTTTTATATAATTAATATGATGTAGCTAGAATCATATGGAAGGGAGTGCAATAACAGGGTTAATATATGATAATGATGTGTTATGTGTTAATAAAGGATTGTTATATTACTTTAAAAAAGTACAAAGAGAAGTAGGAAGACATGCATTAAATGCAGATTTTGGGTGGTAGAAGAGGCAATTCAAGGAGAAATGGAATGGTCAACTTTTTATATGAGAAATGTGAAAAGCAAAATGAAAATGTTCAATTGATTGTCATTTATGGATAAAAAGAAAATAAGGTTATGAGTAAAAGACAGGCAACAAGATGGGTGAGAAAAGTTGCATGGCATGCAGAAGATTTGGATAAAGAATTTATGTCAATATACTTATGCAAAAAGTGGGATGATTGTATTAGCAGAATTGTTGAGTGTTAAAGTGGCAAGAAATGGGATAGAATAATAGATGCATTAATAAAAAATAGGTAGTTGGAGAGATGGAGAATTAGTATGAGAGTAAAAAGAGTTTAAATATGTATAAAAGTAGTTTACTGTTTAAGGCTCAAACAGGATATTTAGCAGCAAGGGAATATATACATAAATGAAAAAATGTGAATGATTTAGTCTACAAGTTGTATAAGGAAGGCATAGAAAATATTAGGTATTTGTTAATTGGATGTAAATGCCTGCAAACAGAAAGGATACAGATAATGAAGTTGTGGAAGAATAAGTATAAGCAAAGTGATTATACAGGAAGTGGGTTCTTTGATTTTATGCTGGGTTTGGAAAAGATAAGAGGGATTTAGATATAAAGGCCATGGAGTTGACAAAAATTATGTTGTGGAAATTGGGTGGAGCAGGATAGAAAAAAATATGAGAAAAACTTAGGGTGGGGAATGGAAAGAGAAGGTAGGGTGGGTACCAGATTTTTCTGGGCATAGTGACTGAGAGATTTCTGACTTTAAAAACGAAAAAGTCACAGTTCATCACATTGCATTGCATCACATCGTCATCATTTGAATTTGGTGCAATACATGGAGAAAGAACTGTAGCTGAAGGAATAACAAAGATGATGGCTGAAAATATTGGATAAAAGGTGGATATAAAACAAAATGAACTCTTATAAATATTTCAGCAAACTTTTATTAGATTATAGTATAATATATATATAAAAGATATCTATTAGAAATATTTATAATATATTATCATTTTGTATATACAAGCTTATACAAGTAATGTCACGTTATATATGACTTGCTTTTTTGATTATTATCATCATTATATTTATTATATATATAATGGGGTAATATTTTTGATATCCATATTCTTTAGTATAAATTTTTATTATTATTTTTTAATTATGTCTCACACCACAGTTATCTAAATTTCTATATCAAATATGCAATAAAATTAAAAAATGATATTAAACATACCCCTCATTCATAAATTGACGTTTCTAATTTGTAAACATTTATATGAGTTAGATATTCCTTCTTCTATCAAGGAATATTTCAACATTACGATAACTTATTTCCTACCTCAACCCCATCATTTTTAAAACAGACTGTATATTACTTAAAAATAATTCTTTGATTTGCCATTTTAGTCAATGAAATAATAAATGCAGCATTAACATTTAATAACAAAAAAAATTATTTGATAATGAAAATTAACATATCAACAATAAACTAAAACAATAAAATATTTACAGTTATTTAGTCTTCCTTCAAATGTTGTTATATTGTTATAGCTATCAACTTATTTCCCTTTAATATAATTTACAACTATGGATTTTTGCTTTAATTAATAAAATTAATAAATCAAGTTATAAACTCCTAACCTGCTTTACTTTATTTTTAATATATATAAAAGAAAAATGGTTTTAGTTCATGGGAAGTTCAAGCATTAGACTCACAATTCTGGGACCTCCCGATCCTATGCCAGACACTACTTATTGTGCCAAACCAGGAAGGGTTTTAATATATAATAAATGTTTAAATTTAAAATAGAGTGATCAAAATATGCAATATCATAAATATGTTTTAGAATGATCTTATGTTTAGATTTATCAATATGTTAATCAATCTATGTTAATATCTATAAGACATTTGAACAACTGAGCATCTCATTACAACAATGTCATAAAAACTATCTTTGATGTCAGAAACAACTGAAATAAATTCAGTATTTTATTGACTAGGTACTCATTCTTATTTAAATAAGTATACAAATATAATTAATATTATTGATCTTCATCAACATTAGACTGGTATTCATAGTTTTTGCTCTTAACAAAATATTTACTTATAACAATTTTGCATTCGCAAATAATTTATACAAATGACTTAATTTTATGTTAGGTTTATTTATTTTCAAGGTTAAATAAACATAAAATATAGGTGATACAGTCCCTATTTCTTGATTTCACTGTTTTATGTCCAGTTGTTAAGAGATGTATTTATAAATACAGAGATATAAACAATGTTTCACATAGCTTATTACCCTAGCTGTAATTTTATTTCTTAAATTAATAAGGGACAAGTAGAATACGTAGTACAAGCCATGTTTTTTCTGTTTTTTCATCATTACTTTCATGAAAATTGCTGTCCATCAGCCTCCATAATCACAAATTTATCACAAACTCATAAAAAGAAATATATATATATTTCCTCTTAAAAGTATGATACTCTTATAACTATCAAATAAAGCAAATGGATCCTCAAGAGTTATATGAATATATATACATAAATGAATTAAAAACAAATTCACTTTTAACCTCACAAATGTATTTCTACAGTAAGATCTTGAATAGCCAAAGCATAGAGGAATAATCTATGACTCATATCTATAAATATGTAATTTTTTTGACATTTAATAATATTATTATTATTAATGAAAAATAAAATAAAATAGTTATTTCCATTTCAAAAATGCTAGTACTTCAATATTCATTACACATAACTATATAATATTTTAAAACTATCTTAATAATAGTAAATCTATTTCATAATCAGCCATGTTATACATTTGAGAAAGTTGGTTAACAGTACTTGTCAGTCGGAATAATAAAAAATAGCACTGAAAATTTTGAAGAGTTATTAAACAAAAAAATATTTTATAATTATTAGAAATTAAAAGATTTAGAATTAGAAAAAATGCACTTAAAATTATGGGTGAAAGAACATGTGGTGGAATGTAGGTTTAAATGCTACATTACTTCAAAAAACACACAATAAAATTAAATAAGTAGATTGAATTTTTAAAAAATCTTAAAAATAAAAAAGGATAAAGTTTAATTAAAGCATCTACATTATGGTTTGTTTATTTTAATATAAAAAAAGTAGATTAAAAAGGATAAGATTTTATTTTAAGATTGCAATTTTGTGCTTTTTATTGGAAACAAGAGAGTAAGAAAATAAATTATGATTAGGTGGATTTGATGAAGCCTTTACTCTGAAATAAGAATTTAATCAAATATGTGATTATAGTAAGGAATATATATTTTTTCTTTTAATTAAATGTAGTTAAGGGTCTCAGCTTTGGAAATAAAAAAGGTCACAAAAAGCATGGATAAATGTGAGCTTTCTTTAGAAGCTCTCTCTCTCTCTCTCTCTAGTGATCTTTGAAGTTGGACAACGAAGATGCCAACATTATGTTTAGTGGCTAAAAATTAGGAAGCCAGTGATTGCCTAAAGTCTATCTTGAATCCATTATTTGTAAACATGAATATGCTATTTTAAAGAAGTTACAATGCTACTTGAAAAATATAATGATGAACCATGAATATTTATATAAAAATAAACAAAACGGTAAGTCATAAGAAAAGTTCCACTCTGTTAAGAAAGCATATATGTGACATTTTAGTTTTGTTTTAAAAAATATGTGTGCATGTCCTCAAGGGAAAGCATAAACTATACATTCTCCGAATAAGCTTCTGAAATAATTCCTGCAAAGAAATGTTTGATCATGGTTAAGTATCTATTTTTGTTCTGACCAAAACAAATATAATATATTTGCATAGATAAGGATATCAATTATTTATAGATGTACATAGTTTTTAAATTAGTCATCATCATCATCAACCATTATCAATCCACTGCAGGATGAAGGTTTCTCCAAGTTCAAGCCATCTTTTCCTATCTTTATCTTCTCTTCTCCACATCACCCATGCACACTTCCTTATTTCATCCATCCATCTCACATGAGGTCTCTTTCTGGGACTTTTACAATCTCTTGGAATCCAGTCCAAAATTTCAATTGTCCATCTATTATTATCTCTTCTAGCAATATGTCCAGCCCAACTCCAGTCTTTTAATTTTTTCAATGAGGTCAATAACACCTGTTTGTTCTCTTACTCATACATTGTGTTTTCGATCTCTTGTTACTCCCAACATGCATCTCTCCATACTTCTTTAAGTGATCTGAAGTCTCTGTATTGCTCTTCTATTAAGTGTACAAGTCTCAGATCCATAAGTAAGAACTGGCAAAACACATTTATTAAAAACCTTCCTTTTCAAACACATAGGCACAGTTTTAGTATCAAGTTATTCCTACCAAAAGCACTCCAACCAAGTTTAATTCTATGATTAATTTCATTCATTATGTTTCCATCTGTATTAATAATCTGACCAAGGTATTTATAACTGTTAACTTCTTCTAACTCATCATAATCAATCTTTATTTTCATATTTTGAGAAAATCTATTAAACATTACTTTAGTCTTTTTAACATTTATCTTTAGTCCTACTTTCATCTGATAACTCCTGCAACATTTCCTGTAGGTCTAAAGCATTATTTGCAAAAATAACTACATCATCAGCAAAATCTAAATGACTTAAATAATCTCCATTTACTTTCACTCCTTTAGATTCCCATTTTAATCCACAAAATATTTCTTGCAGCATTGCTGTAAAAAGTTTTGGAGATATGGAGTCACCTGTCTTACACCCTTTTCAATGTTGATTTTCCTACTATCATTATGTAATCTAATTAGTGCTGTTGCATTTTTATAAATATTCTTTAAAATATGACAAAATCCTGGATCTACACCTTGATGATCCAATGCTTTAATCACTGAAGAAATGTTTATAGAATCAAATGCCTTTTCATAATCTACAAATCCTAAGCATAATGGCAACTCATATTCATTTGTCCTTTCTATAACTTCTCCCAATACCTGGATATGATCTACTGTACTGAAACCACTTTTAAATCCAGCTTGTTCTCTTGGTTGGTGGAAATCCAGTGTTTTCTGCAGACAAGTTGTAATTATTTTAATAAAAATTTTGTATAAAACTGATAAAAGACTGATAGGTCTGTAATTTCTAATATCTTCTTTATCACCTTTTTTAAATATTAATATTAATACTGCATTCTTCCAATCATCTGGTACATTTTTATCATTTAGACATTTGGTATATAACTTAGCTAAAAAAAATTCTATTTCTTCACCTCCTTTTTTTAATATATCAATTATAATTCCATCATTGCCTGGAGCCTTTCCTTTCTTCATAAATTTAATTGTACGTCTCACTTCCTCATTCAAAATTCTGGGCAATTCGGAAGATATAATAAGTATAGGAGGCATTTCATGATGTCATCTCTCTTTTTAGTAATAATGCCATCTTTTTTTTCTTATTGCAGATATAAATTTTCTACCAATACCAAAATGTTAGTTTTACACTCTTTAGATTTTATTCTCTTCTACAGATTTCCTTACTAGTTCACAATTATACTTTCTTATATCATTTTCAACTCTTTTCCACACCATTTTACAAAATTTGAGATATTCAATCTTTTTTAATATATCATTGTTGTATATCCTCATATTCCTTCTTTTCTTTATAAATTCTCTAGTCTCAGTAGAAATTTTATTGGTCAATTGCTGCTTTTTTCTACCAGCTATCTTTGTTACAGTTTTTAAAAGTGTATCAGTAATTTTCCTATTAATGTCATTCAAATCTGAATCAAGTTCAAAATCTACTAATACTTGAAACCAATTTGTAAGTTCTAATTTAAATTCATTAGAATGTTTCTGAAGATTAGGAATATCAACTGTAAATATTGTTTTTCTTAATAATTTTTGTCTCTCTAGTTTTGCATTAACATGTATTTTACATCTTACATTTCCTGTGTTAAATTTATTAAGAACATTACAATCTTGAAATATGTTAGCCAAAATATAATCCAATTCTGCTACCTTCATTTGGATGCTTCCATGTCCATTTCCTTTTAACATTTTTCTCAAAAAAAGAATTCATAATATAAAGTTTTTCTTTTTCTGCAAACTCCACAAGTCTATGTCCTCTCTCATTTCTATTACCATAACCAAAATTACCTCAGCATTTTCATCTTTCACTTGTTTACCAATTCTAGCATTAAAGTCTCCCATAACAATTTTAAAATGTTGTTTACTCTGATCAAAAGCCTTTTTGTACATCCATATAAAAATCTTCTACTACTTCATCACTATGAGAACTTGTTGGGGCATAAACCTGAACTATCTGTATTTGGTATCTGCTATTAAGTTGTAAAACTAATCTTGCCACTCTGTCCGATACACCGTCAATCTCCACAATGTTATTCTTCCATTTTTTATTTATAATGAATCCGATTCCACTTGTATTTCCAATATTTGTGCTGTTATAGTAGAATATATGTCCACTTTTTAAATCAATTATTTTTTCACCTTTTCTTCTAACTTCACAAAGTCCAATAATGTCCCATTTAATACTTCTAACTCTTGCAATCTTCCTTCATTTGAAAGTGATCTACAGTTGCAAGTACCTAAATAAAAAGTCATCATCAAATGGCAGCCTGAGTCTGCAATCAGGGGATTCTTAGCTCCCTCTGCCTTCAGCCACCAACTGCTGCCTTAGTTAGTGACTTTACAGCCTCCTGGGAATAAGGGTCATGATTTATTTTTGTCTGTCATGATTGTATATATTGGAAAAAATATTCTTAAACTCGGAGGTAAAAAGCCAATAAACTCACTACGCTGGATAATGCATGTTGGTGAGCAGCCCATCCATGTTAGTATACTATATGAACAATCACATAGTAATAACAGCTGCAATAACAAGAATGTATGGAGTGGTCATTAGAAGTTTGCCCTTCTTGGTTCCTTTAAGGCCTCCAATAGGAATCAAAGGGTCTCCTTTCAGTTAATAGCAAACTGCTTTCTGCAGCCTTTAAATTAGTATAAATAGTTTAGTGGAAAATGCTAATGGAAAGTAAATGATTTATTTTGTGCTAAATACGTATAAATTAAAATAAAACTCTTATCACACGTGTATTTTTATTAAAACCAAAAAAGATGGATAATGTTAAAGTAAAATAAGTATGTGCATGTATAAATGAAAATGGACACATTAAAATGCCATTGGAAAACATGTATTAAATTCCTAACAAGAATCATCTGAAAAAAAAAATGAAATTAATTAAAAAGATAAGAACTTGTATTATTAATTTGATTAAACTAAAGTGCAGGTTGGAATATAATAACATTGGTACTTGGTACCAATGGATTCCAACCAATTAGATTATTAAAACAAAAACATGAACAGCGATCTTCACCAGAGTGGGAAGAGAAGATTACTAGCTACTTGTAGCCCTTGAAAAACAGACATGTTTCTTCCACTGACAATTATTGTCAGCCTTGCCAACTGTCCTCTCCGAGAACTTTCTCTGGAGACTCTTAACTACTTCTTGAGATAGCAGTACCTGGTTGCAGAACTCGTATTCGAAGGTGATAATTTCGAATATTGAAGAACTGGAACATTTAGAATAACTTTATAATTATCGGAGTATCAATAATAAATGGCCACACTGCCTGGGATTATATTAGTGTTATTTTTATATTTGCAATCCAGCAAGTAATAGAGTGCTGCTGGATGCAGCATTTTGGATACTCCTTCTGGTTTGATCATGCTAGACTATGAATCTTATCACCCAAAGATTGAATTCTTTATACATTCCAGGATTTCAGATCATTATTCTTTTTTTTTACTAAAATACCAGTTGGATCTCTGAAAAAAGAATTGCAAACATGAATAGATATATGAGACATTATTTAATTTCTCTTTTCCATTATTCAGGCTAGAGAATAGCATGGATTGTTCTTATGGACACAACATAGAGTATATGTGCATATATATAAAGCTTAAAAGGAAAAACAGACAATAATCTAGACACAATTTATATATATATGTAATTGTTTAAAATAAAATCTGAAATAACTGAAATATTGATTAAATAATAAAAAAATAATAATATTTTATTCCTGATATTGATTTTAAAAAAATCTAAATTTTTAATGTAACAAGAAAACGTTTATCGAAACAAAAAATTTAATTAAAATTTATTTTTGTTTTTGATAAATGGAAATTAAAAACAACATAGTGGTAATTTAGTTTCTTGTCTTGTTTTTATTAATCAAAAGGAAAAAGACTTACTGTTATTATACTTATTTATAAATTACATTGTATCAACTATAAATAAGGGATTCAGTTTAACTGAGATGAGAAGAAAATATATAAAGTTAGCCTCAAAAGGAAGAGCAGTTGCTGAGTCTCCATCTTGATCAAATTTAGACTCCCAGAGAAATAATGTGGGATGACTTCTACATGTTTCATAATCCAATATTTGTAAAATTATAAAGAAGCTGAATTGAGTTGACTGCCAACATTTACCTTATATATGTGCTAACCAGGGCATGTCACACTGTCACTCTTTGCAAAAAGTCAGCTTACTGATCTTGAAATTTTAATGGTATATGATTTATGCATATCAAAGTATTGATATTTATATATATATATGAAGCACAGATAATTCTGCCATGAATGAAAGTGTATTTTTATCATCTATACACTACCAATTTATTTTAATGAATAACTTTTGAATAAACTGAATAAATTATCCAGCTAATAAAGAAAAAGTATTTACAAAGAAAATAAAAGTGAATTATTTTTTAAAAATTTTGTTCTTTCACAAACGATTTTGGTTTAGAATTATATAATGAAGTTGCTGGCTTTTGAGATTGAGATATCATATTCATATTTTCTATAATTAGATTGTGAAAAATAATCATATTTTAAACTAAAGAAACATAAAGATAATTATTAATTAAAATATTTTTGTCAGAATATTCATGTGTGTGTGCACATTGTATATATATTTGGCATTTAATTATTTGTAGTTTATTAAAATAGAATATTTATTAACAATGATTGGAATATTTTGTATTGCTGTACATGTGCACATCTGTATGCATATATATATATTATAATGGTCAGGGTGAACAGTGTCTTACTGTATCAGCACTACAGGGCACCACTAGGCCATTTGAACCTAGAAAATTTGTAGAGTAGGCAGATACGTAATTTAAGAAAAAAAATTTATATATATATATATTTTATTGCGACTGTCACCCCAAGTCACTAGCTCATGAAGTAGCAGAAACTTAATATAACTTCTTAAAATATATTTCAAGAAAAAAAAAATTCAATAAAATAAATAAATAAGCTACTGCCAGAATTAACACACACAAAAAGATTTATTGATGCATATATGAGTATTTAACAATTGAGGAATAAAGATGATTTTAAATTTATTATTTTATCTTTATAATTTAAATTTTATAAATTTGCACAGATGGATTTTAATAAGTCTGTTTTATAATGTTGAGTATAGATATGTTACATAGATTCCACAGTTAATAACTTTTCAAAACAAGTCATTCCATCCCAGACTAAAAGTTTGTAGCCAAACCAACGCCTGCTTCCAGATATATAGTCACAACCAATGCAATATGAAGATGCTAGCATAAAACCATGCTGACAGGAATGTGCATCTGACAGCATGATATTATTTGAAGGACATGATCCTCATCCAGAGCAGGAATGGGCATTTGTTTGGTGAAGGAATCGTGTATATAAATTAATTAAAGAGTGCTATGTATGGGGGAGAGTGGTCTTTCTGCCAACTTATAATCCCTCCACAGAGCTAGAAGGGGTCAATGGCACAGGAAATACATCTGCAACCATTGCAACGATATGATTGCCTCTTTGGAGTCATGCATTCAGGAGGGCACATTGCCCTGTATGCTAAACATGCTTCACATTACATTGATATAAACACCCATATATCCCTCCACAAGCATCGACCTAACCACGAAACAAATAGCCTGAAATTAAAATCCCTTAAACTAACATAAACCTAATGAATCTATATAGCTATCCACACCCTACTTAAAATACATTTTAATCAACACTTAACACACACACACAAATGGAAATGATTGCTTAAACATCTGCATAAAAAAATGTTAATAATTGAATTTGCATTCTTTAAATCACATAAGAGTTCTTATTTTCAGCTATTAATTGCAATTTTAGAAAAGTTCTTATTAGATAGACACAAGAGTTCATACTTTACGGATTGAGCAGATTTAGAAGTCCATCTTCATGATCACTTTCATAGATTTTGTCCTTCTTTGAAAAAAAACCACTACTTGCCATGCATTTGGTCAGGAACTGTCATCCAGAGGCCTCAGCTGGTTGTCCGGAAAATTAAATTTATTGCAGACTTCCACATCATGAAAATCTACAATATAGCTAGTTATAATGATATAGTCATAGTCAGCTCTCAGATCTCAATTATAATAATCATTTGGCTTTTATATTTTTATTAGCCTCTTATCATCAAATCTTCGGATTCAACAAGCAAGACGTCACTAATCCTCTCATGTTTCAGTTATGGTCTGTGCTGTCATTTTGTGCTTGCATTGGTCATTTAATTTCTTTGCATTCTCTTATCTGACCATTTAATTACTCGAGTGCCCCAAGGGCTAGTGTGCTTTAGAACAATCATTTAATTAATAAAACAATCATTTCCATTTTCTAAGATTATAGAAATCAACATTATTTCTATTTTTAAAATGTCAATCTTTATATTTTTACTTTTTTACAAAAAAAAAATACTTTCAAATACTTTTTCTTAAAATAGTTTAAGTTTTCCATCTGCACGACTATATATATATTAAACAACTTTTAATTTTCAGTTTTTAAGTTTTTTTCTTTTTAATAAATCAATTTTTATTTACGATCTTTTTATTTTCATTTTAAAATAATGTAACGGCATATTATATTCCGTTACAATATATATATATATATGTGTGGTTGAATACATTCACACATCATGTAAATCAGTTAATTTATCTTTAAATTTTTATCCATTGAAATATTTCCAGATTTGTGTAGATAGTCAAATTCAGACTAATCTATTGCAATGTAAATTATTTATCAAATTTTACATTTTATTATTAATTTTACTTTTAATTAGTTAACAAATTTATTAAACATTATTTAAAATTATTCCAGTGAAGTTATTTAGTACTAGAATAGATTAAATGTCATGTATATTTTTTCGCGTTCATAGCCTCCAGGCTTTCCAAAACTAGATCCAGACTAATGATATATGTGTTTTGTGGATATCTATAGAGTTCTTTTTATTATTATATAAATGGCAAGATCATCTTTAAAGTTCACTCACTTTATACTTTTAGGATGATTACTAGTTTATTGATGGCCAGTACATTCAGAGCATCCATAGCAACTAGTATTGATATTATTATTGATCTCGGCACTTTTAATATGTTTATTATTATAGTTGTTTTACCACTTATGCATTTTAATACAGATGAAATATTAGTGATTGCTAATATAATATTATGCCTTATGGCTGGAAATGACTTCTGATTATGATTCTTTGTTTATTTACTGTATTCATATGTATTTATTGATGTTTATTTGCATCACCCTTTACATATATATATATTTTGATGGTACAACTAGTATTGGACTCTTTCAATTAAAATCTTGATTTAATTTTTGAATTCAATATTCCCGAGATGCAATTTTGTCTATTTGATTTTATACACACACACATATACATATGTACAGACATGGCATGTGCGTATATTAGTAAGTCAATATATTATCATACTACAAGGCATACATATGAACAGGATAATAGCTATTCATAGGCAATACTTTTTAATTAAAATTAGTTTGCTCAGAAAAAATAATAAGCAATATAAACGTTATGCACATTAATACTTTTTTAAAAAGAAAAAAATATTTTTTCTCAGAGAAATAACATAAAAATTTATATAAAAAAAATCCAATCAAACTATATAATAACCCCCCCCCTCCCAAAAAAAAAATTGTTAAAAAATATGGGGGAAAATTTGTTAATGTTGTTCATACAATAATCATCAGTGGAAAAAAAGAAAGATGAAAGGAAAATGAAAGTAAAATAAACAAAAGAGTATTACAGCAAAGAGAATATGTTAAGTTAAAGTAAACATAATAAAAACTGCTTAAAAAACACCATAACATCAACATATATATATGTAATTTTATACTTACCATAAGAAGAAGGCAAATTGCATGCTGATTGGTTGTTACACAACTGATACGGCCTAAGAAAGGATTTTCTCTTTAAAGGAACAGAAAAAGAATTCATAGTCACGAGTTCCTTGGTAGATGTGAGATAGTAAAAAATATTCTAAAAAATATTTATATATTATATACTTATCTTTGAATGGGAAATAAAATTAACAGTAAGTAACTACGCCATTGGCAAACTAGTAATTTGTAAAATTACTTACAGAACTAAATTGGTTTTTGTCAATGCCATAGTATTCCTGCATTAATTTCATGTCATATATAAAAGGGATCACAATACAAATGTATTATATTTCACAACTACTAAGCTAATTAATTCACGTAATTATATTTATGATTATACATATTTTTAAAAAATATATATTTTATTTTAATTTTTAAAAAACAAATTTTAATTCATAATTTATTTCCAACTAAATGATGTTTTTAAAATAGCATCAACAATAATTATTATTATTTTATTTAAGGTAAAAATTATTAAATAAAAATTTTAAATGAAAAACAATCGTTCCATATAGGCAAAAAATTGAATGTAGAATAAAAGTGAACAAACACGCAATATATTATTTGTTTAGAGTACGATTTTTTTTTTTTTTTTAAGAAAGCTGAACTATTAAGGAAATATTATAAAGGAACTTGTAGAGATTACAACTAGAAAAGATTTACTAATGACTTTAAATTCTTTAATTTTGCTGCTACTTCATAGATTTGATTGTCATTAATTATGTGATTCATAGTTTGTGTTGTCAGTGACTGTTAAATTTCATTTATGAAACTGAAGAGTGCAACAACCATAGATTAAACAGAATCTATTCATGAGATTCCAGTATCTTCCAAATTCCAGCTGGCTTTATTGTTGCATCTGGAAAAAGAAATTTGTTTGGGACCTTATGGAAAATCCATTTTTACATCATAATTATTTGTTTTAAAATTCATGGTTTAATATGCAGAAAAAGAATTTTAAAATGAGTTTTAAAAGTGGTGAAATTATATATTGGATTATTGGCAAGACTAATTTACTTATTGTCTAATGGTTAACATAGCTGCCTTCCAAGCAGCTGGCCCGGATTCGCTTCCCAGTTAATGCATTTGGTATATGGAAATATATATATCTCATTTAATAAATTTTTATAAACAATTCAAAACAAAACAACACTCTCCATATAGTAGTGCCATCTTGTGCTAACAAGAGCAATCAATGGATGCCAGAAGGCTTGTGCATAAAATCCCTATCTAGTGCCTACTCATCCAATATCCCCAGACTAGTTTCTGGCTTGTGGTCTTCATCAGTGAGGAGCCTTGGATCTGAGAGCACTGCACCTAGATCTTAGGATCTAATGCAACCCTCCAGCACCCACCTTTTAACTCTATTTAACTACAAAACTATGAGAATGAAATTGAAAACACTATTAATATTTTCAATCCAAGCCCAATAGCTTATATAGTCATATGGGTCTGAACTCAATTCAGTACCCATACATTTTGGTGTTTTTGGCTCTTTAACAACCATAGCCACCACTATCCTATTAGGCAGGATTGGTATTAAACCACTAAACATCACATGATCACTATCTCATACTAGCACAATAATTGTTATTAAACAATTCAAAACAAAACAACACTCTCCATATAGTAGTGCCATCTTGTGCTAACAAGAGCAATCAATGGATGCCAGAAGGCTTGTGCATAAAATCCCTATCTAGTGCCTACTCATCCAATATCCCCAGGCTCCTCACTGATGAAGGCCACAAGCCAGAAACTAGTCTGGGGATATTGGATGAGTAGGCACTAGATAGGGATTTTATGCACAAGCCTTCTGGCATCCATTGATTGCTCTTGTTAGCACAAGATGGCACTACTATATGGAGAGTGTTGTTTTGTTTTGAATTGTTTAATAACAATTATTGTGCTAGTATGAGATAGTGATCATGTGATGTTTAGTGGTTTAAATTTTTATACTTCTTCTGTGAGATGACATCCTCTGATATTTGTTGGAGGAATATATGAAGAACTGGAAGCCATTGCAAAAAATAGATTTGAGTCTATATGTAATGTTTCTGATGGGAATAATGAATTGAGTATTCAGAAATGTAATATGGGCACTCTTTCTCCAAATAGGCATGTAGTATTCATCAGTAAAATATGTTAGTATTAAGAAAGCATTACAATCAAAGTAGTACCAACCAGATTTCCAAGATTATTCCTTGAAATTATTTTAAATCTAATCTTAATCAAATGAAAAAAAAAATAACGAATTAAACTATGATCCAAGATTACTCCTAAACAACATGCGATAGAATTATATCTCAATCTATTATTGCAAAAGGTTACTTTCAGAATGTAAGACATTTACTTGATGTTTAGATATAAAAAATTGGCATAATGTCTCTGTTGG
Source organism: Epiperipatus broadwayi (assembly GCA_028023455.1). Taxonomy (NCBI): domain Eukaryota; kingdom Metazoa; phylum Onychophora; class Udeonychophora; order Euonychophora; family Peripatidae; genus Epiperipatus; species Epiperipatus broadwayi. The sequence goes on along the minus strand of JAQFVV010012494.1, from coordinate 4,482,632 downwards.
TAGAATAGGAATCCAATCTGTGAAAAATATTTCCAAATTGTTTATATCCTTATTGAGAGACTTTTTTTACATTTCTGCAAAGGTTTTGAGAACTCAAAGCAATGTCATTAGAAGAAATGAATTTTCTATATCTGTAATTTCAATTATGAATTTATTAAATAAAATAGTAAGAACTGAATCCTGTTAAAACTATTCTAAAAACTTCACATAGTGACATTTAAATTTTTCTATTAGAGAACATTTTGTCAGGTAAATTCATAATTTTCCGGCATTTAAAAATTTTCAAAACTTTTAGTTCATTTTTCCTAGCTAAATTATAAGCTGAGGTTAAATCAATAAACATACCACTTATGTTTAGTTTATCTTGAAAACCTTTTTTCAGTTTTGAGTTTGTTCATATGATCTTTTTCCTAATGTAAATCCAGGTGAAGTAGATAGCTTTCAACAATTGGTAAAAGTTTTATTAATAAGATTCCTTCAAATAGCTTGTAGGAACAAATAATAATAATATTGAGTGATAAATTTTTGTAATTGAGTTTATTTACTTTTAAGAGTGCTATAGTTTTGCTACTATATTAAATTTCTGAAGTAATTACTTTTCAAATAATATTACTGAGCAGTTTTGCCAACTACATTTTGACTTTAAATCTTAAATTTTAAAAAAAAAAAACTGGAAGTTTGTTATCCATCTGGAGCTTTTCTAAATTTAAGACAATCAAGAACAAGCTTAAATTCAGTAATATCTACTGATTTTATAAGATTGATATTAAAAGAAAATTAAACTGTCATCACTAAATATATGTCTGAAGGTTTGTAATGATGGTATATTATAAGATGTGATATGTTGGACTATTTCCATCATTTATGAGTGAATGTTAAATGTATCAAAAATTTTAAACTTTATTTAAACTTTCCAAATACATCAACTTGTTAGTAATAACACACAAATAGACAATACAGGTTAGTAATTACACAATGTTTCGAGTAGTATTATTCTCCACTCTTCTTCAGGTGTTGCTGGCCTATATGCACAGTGACAATATTCGCTTAGAAGTTAAACTCGCACCTTTAGATTCTTGAATATTGAATTTAAGGCAAACGCTCTACCAAATGAGCTATAGCTCATTTGGTAGAGCGTTTGCCTTAAATTCAATATTCAAGAATCTAAAGGCTTTGGCAGAATAGCTCAGTTGGTTGAGCTATAGCTCATTTGGTAGAGCGTTTGCCTTAAATTCAATATTCAAGAATCTAAAGGCTTTGGCAGAATAGCTCAGTTGGTAGAGTGTTTGCCTTAAATTCAATATTCAAGAATCTAAAGCTGCGAGTTCAACTTCTAAGTGAATATTGTCACTGTGCATATAGGCCATCAACACCCGAAGAAGAATGGAGAATAATACTATTCGAAATGTTGTATAATTACTAACCTGTATTGTCTATTTGTGTGTTATTACTAACAAATTGATGTATTTGGAAAGTTTAAATAAAGTTTAAAATTTTCGATACATTTAACATTTACTCATAAATGATGGAAATAGTCCAACATATCACATCTTATAATATATCATCATTACAAACCTTCAGTGATATTAGAAGAATATTATAAGTTGTGTTTTAGTGGTGCTTTTTCTTATTCTATCAATCTTGGATTTAGAATATGATATATAATATTCATAATCTCACTAGCAGTTATAGTAATAATTCTTTTAAAGAAGCTTTTACAATTAACAAGTTTACACAAGAATGATCAGATTTTTTGACCAACTCTTGTAATGTCTTGTCTTTTTCCAAAGTCTCTCTCCCATTATTTAATAAGTTTATCAACAATTTTTGGATCTTTAATCTTGTTCCAACCAGAAATAAATGCTTTAAATATCCTAAAGAAATGGACTTGTTGATAACTGTCATTATCAACTTGTTAAATCTAACATAGCTAACAAGTATTTGAAGACACTCTATTAATATTTCATTCAAGATATCCAATACATATTAATGCTAATCAATGTTTCTTAATCAATGTTTCTTAAATTTTATTACAAAATAGAATAACTTTCAATCAGAATGTTAATTTTAAAAATGATTATACTTGATTTATGTTGACTATGAGGAAAATGATCCAATATCAGTAGATGAATAAATAATGATTGTTTCTGAACTTCATCTGATACAGTGGAATGTTCCTCCTTGCTTGGCAATGCAAAGTAAATGAATATCACTTAAATCCATTCATCTTAAAAGGTGACATATACCAAAAAGTTCTTGGAAAGTTGAGATCTCTTATACATATAGAAAATACAAGAAGATCTGAAAATGAAGGATAGGTCAATTTGTATTAGGCATATTTTTAAATATTGCTTACATAATTATAGTCATATGGTGATTGTAATATCTATTGAAATATCTTCAATAGAAGCTATTTACTTTACAAAATGATTTAAAACAAAGATAGCCATATTATATTTAGAGTAAATTCTAGCAAGAATCAATGTAAATCCAGAAATGTTAAGAAAATACACATTATTAGAAGAATGATGAGTCTCTTGAAATGCAAATAATATCAATCTTGTACCAAATGATTAATTTGTAGAAGATGTCTATTTTTGATTTAAATACCCCTTCAATGATAAATTGAAATTATTTTATTAGATTTTTTAGTTGAAGAAAAAAAAACATCACTTTGTAAATAATATATCTGAAATTTGAACTATTGCATGAATGTTAACACCAAATAGTTATTTTACATTTTGAAATCCTCACATTTGTAGTTCTGACACTGCTATTTCCCATACTAGCTTTAACCAGAAATTTAGAAGAACTCATTTTACATATATGTACTAATTGCAGGGTTAACCATGAGTAGAGTCTCAATCATCTATTCTATATATTATAATGAAATTTTGTAATGTAGAAATTTTATGAACTACTTAAAAAATAAAATCTATAAAAGTACACTAGAATATAAAACAAAAAAAGTAATATATTGAAAAAATGAAAATAGAGAGGTAAGAGAGAATATATATATATTGAAACAGATATACTGTTTCACATATATATTTAGATGATCGCCCCCCCGCCCCAATTTAAAAGACTAATAATATTTTAAATCAGACTAGAAATATTTCAAAAATATAAAAAAAGACTAATTATACTAAATATTTTAAAGAAGAGGAAGAAATAATGAAATTTGACTGCAATTAAAAATAATGCTTTAGTCAAATTAAAAGGAAATCAAACTTTTTAAAATAAAAAAAAAAGAAAAGCAAATATGTCTATATTTGCAGTTAAAGAAAGTATAAATCTTTCTTTATTAAAATTAATAAATACAAGTGAGAAAAACAAAATCAATTAAATAAAAAAAAATCTTCAAACATTAAAACTCAGATTGAAGAAAAATTATAAGATATAATAAACATAGGTGTCAAATCACCATGCTGCAGGCAATATAAAAATAAAGATTCAAAAACACATGAAGGCAGATAATCAAAAATAGTCACTAATTAAAACTCTGTTCCCACCAAAGAGAAACTGTCCAATGATCTAGGGGATTAAAAAACATGGACATGGATGAAAAAGCTGCTATCAATGGGAGAAAAGGAACATGCAAGCTGAATCCATTTGTCAGAGAGAACAAAATATAAAGTGTGGAAAATCAGTAGAAGATATTATTATTATTATTATTATTATTATTATTATTATTATTATTATTATTATTAATTATTATTATTATTATAGTTAATTGATTCAGAGATACAAGATTTAGCTACAATACTAAAAAGTGACTTAATGGAACCATCAAACAGTTTAATAAAAAATCATCATAATATGATCTTTGACTAGAGACCACTTGTCTTCTCTTCATCTGCAAAACATGTGAACTCCAAGCCTTGCCTAGAAGTTTTAATGTGCCATTCAAGACAGACCCCCAGTTATTTAATAATGCAGTAATAGATGAAGACATGAAATTTAGATGTAAGCAATTAGAAATAATTAAATTACAATAAAATATGAATTAAAATTATAGCTATTAATTTTTATAAAACAAAAGAGAGAAAATGTTATATTCTTAGTCTTAAGAAAAGTTTTCACAATCAATTATTAACATCAGTCAAAAGTTGACGATAGTTTTTTTTATCTTTATTTAAAAATAAAAATCGTTATTATTTAATTAAAAACACTCATACACATATATGTGTGTTATATATTTCATTAGTTAAATGCCAATTATTTAATAAAATTTAAGATATGTTCACATAATAGAAATACTAATAATAATTGTAATAGTTGTTTCAAATGAACCAGCTAAACGGAAATGTCAATCAAAGATATGGTAAAAATAATAAAATGCTATATGAATCAAAAATACTTATATGCATGTTAGCTATATCTTAATAAAATAACAAAATGTATGTGTATAAATATACATCTATACTGGATTGGATTATAAATGCTCCACAAACATGGAATTGCTGGTATTACCTGCTTACCTACTTGTAATGATTCTTAAAAATAATAAAATGCTATATGAATCATAAATACTTATATGCATGTTAGCTATATCAATAAAATAATAAAATGTATGTGTATAAATATAGACCTATACTTGATTGGATTATAAATGCTTCACGAACCTGGAATTGCTGATATTATCTGCAAACCTACCTGAAATGCTTTCACAAACCCGGAATAATAACAGCAATACTGATATTATCTGTACATCTACCTGAAATGCTTTCACATACCTGGAATAATAATTGTACTATTGATATTATCTGTACATCTACTCAAAATGTTTTTACAGACCTGGAATAAATGATTACAAACATTGATGTATTAATATAATATGTATACCTACCTGAAATGCTTTCACATACCCAGAATAATAATTGTAATACTGATATTATTTGTTCATCTACTTTAAATACTTCTATAGACTTGAAATCAATAGTCAAAAACATTTATTTATAAATTATGTATGTGTACCTGCTTCTACATACATGGAATAAATGGTTAAAAACATTTGCTTATTAATTGTATATGTATATTTATCTGAACTGCTTCTATCAGCATCAAAATGTGATTATTAATACTTGCATATTAATTGTTTATGTATATCTACCTGAAATGTGTCTTTAGACTTCTTCCCATCATGTGAACTAAGAAAATGGATTTTTGCTTGGATAACCTACATGAAATATTTTTAGACTTCTTCTCATCGTGTAAACAAAAAAAAATGGATTTTTGTTCAGATAACCTACAGGAAATATTTTTAGACTTCTTCTCATCATGTGAACAAAAAAATGGGGGTTTTCTCGGATAACCTACCTGAAATATTTTGAGACTTCTTATTATATGAACTATATTAGAAGGACTTGCTAATGAATTATTGTTAATAAAATTGTTGTTATTAAAAATTAATATAATTGTTTAGTTCCATTTTTGCATCACTAACTATTCATTGCATTTTTCTCACAAGAATATCATGCCTCCTGAGCTATGATCGGCATAACCAGACGATGGTAAGTAAGGTTGTAGTGAGATGGAACTCTAGTGGCACTGTTTGGGAAACCAAACACATAAATTTCTAGATGCTTCCAGTCTCTATGGTGCTAAATCCTCTGATGAGCAGGAAATATTGTTGTAGGTGGGGTGACGTCTGCATTGGGGAATACCAATCGATAGTTCCTTCCTGCAATATGTTCATCAGGAAATTGAAACCAACCAAGAGGGGTGTTGGGTGTTGTCCGGTTACAATATATATATACATGACTTATATAGCTTGCATTTACAAATATGTAAAATAAAGAGCATACTAATAGCTCTAAACAATCTTTATATATATTTAAACATGCAGTTGCTAATAATGGAATGGTATATAGCACATTAAGATCAGAAGTAGATAAAACCATAGACGAAAGTATCAACAGCAAATTAGCAATTTAAATTATCAGTGATTCTAATGTATATATTAAATCTAAGATTTTCACAGACTATAGATGTAAATGAAATATACAGATACATCCATATAGAATTTATTGAAAATATATATAATTACAAGAGATTTGAACACCGATTTTCAAGCTCCCTTCAGCATTTTTAATAAATTATACCTGGATGAACTCAGATATTTTATTCATATAAATCAAATAAAAAATTTAAAAAGGTGAAGATTAATAAAAAAGAAATGTTACTTTTCTACACTTTAATTTTTAGTTTATAATATGACCACACCTATGTACGTGTTTCACAATTTTTTTGAACATATATGTATTTATACTCACACATATATTTGTGTAACACATGCGTTTAACATGTATAAAACTGCATGTACACGCATATTCATACATATACATGCATTAAAATACATATTACAAAGCAATTTGCTGTTATCTGTGAATTTCAGTACTCATATCATGGCTTGAAAATAAATGTAGTAGATATGAGGTGCTGCTGTATTACGAATGAAACTGGAATGGAAAATATAGATACTTAAATTGTTGGTAAGTTTTGTTATCAAATATATAAACGCGATAATTAAGATCTATAGTTTTGGTTTCAATCAATATATTAATGAACTAAAAGTGTGAGAATTATAAATCAATTAATTTTTTTAAAAAAAGAAAAAAAAACAGCTTGATTTTAAAAATAAAATGAACTGAATAAACTAAATGATTTAAGAACTTCAATTGAGAATATACATAAAAAATATTTTTAAGAAGAAAAAAGATTTAGATCAAGAGTTCCCAAAGTGTTCAATATGTACCCTAGGGGTCGATAATTTCAATAAAAAAAGGGGGAATCAACGACAGTAAAAACAGATCTCCTTACTACTGCTATTTGTTTGTTACTTCAAAATATTTATGATTTCAATAGGTACCTAATTAAAAAGTAAAATAATTCAAAAACACTTTTTTTGATAAAAACACATTACATACCAAACTTGGGAACAAAAAGGTAAAATGTTTCTTAAAAGAGTCACACATAAAAATGCATGAAAATACATGTAGCACAAACATATCAAAGGAAGTGTAGACATGTGTCCCCATTTGCTCTCAGTGGACAAGACGATAATCATTATTAGCAGAATCTATCAGTCTTGTACGGTCATGCTTTCATAAAACACAATAAATTGGTTCATTTGATGTGACATGTACTTATTTGTGATTTGAACTTTGAATATAATTATTTATTGAAGAGCAGTACTATGAAAAAGAAAATCAGAGGATACAGTTTATTTATTAGTTTGAACAAAAATCTTCTGTCAAGTAAGTGCATACTTTATTGTTTTGTTTTTTTATGCTGTCAAAATTATTTGTTAATAAAAGTTTTTATTTCTTATGATAATAATATTACTGAACAAAAAACAAAATACAGATACTACAGCTTGGACTATTTGAAGCTAGGATTTGTCCCATGAATATCCAACAAACATTTACCAATGTGCCTCATATACAAAAAAGTCTTTAGCAACAACACTATGAAACTATCAAAACTAACAGATCACTTGAACAGAATTCATCCTGACAAAAGAGAAAAAGATTCGTTATACTTTCAATCACTTAAAGATAAAATTCTGAAGAGAACTATGATAGATAATATGCTTGTTTCATCATTGAAGCAAAATGATGATAGATTAAGGGCATTGTACAACATATCTCTACCCAACATGAAATCTGGAGAACCACACACCATAGGGAGAAATTGATTCAATCAGCTGTCACAGAGGTAATGAACACTTGTTATAAAAAGAATTTCTTTGAGCAATAACACAGTTCAAAGATATATCAATGAAATGAGTCATGACATGGAAAACTGTTTGTGTAATTATTTGCAAAAAAAAAGGTTTTTCCTCCAACTGGACAAGTCAGCATTATCCAGTAAGAAAGCTTTGTTGCTGGCATATGTTTGCTTTATTCAAGATCAGGAAGTGCATTAAGAGATGCTTTTTGCTTTTAGAAACTGACACCAGAGGCAAATCAATGTTCAATTTAAGGGAGCTATTTTTCAGAGAAAAAGCAATTCAAGTGACAAATATAATATCTGTTGTGACAGATGGAGCACCATCTATTGTTGGTTGTTATCATGGTTTCATAAGTTACTTGAAACAACATGTACCTAAAGTGCTTGCAGTTCATTGCATTATCCATAGGCAATATTTAGTAGCCAAGAACCTTAGTGAAAAATTGGATCAATCACTTCAATTTGTTATAACAGCTGTGAAAATAATTTGAAGTAATGCTTTGAACACTAGACTGTTCACTTACTTATGTGAGGAAAGTGACAGAGATTTCTATCAATTGGTTCTCCATACTGAAGTCCATGGGCTTTCAAAAGGTTTATGTTTGGTGAGATTTTTTTGCATTTTTTCAATCTGATTTATAGTTTTTGGAAGAGAAGGATTCCAGTTTAAAAGAAAATTTACTTAAGAGTAAAAAATATATGTTCTTACTTAACCAGATTATTTGGCAAATTTAATGACGATAATTTACAACTGCAAGGAGACAATTTAAATCTCATCAAAGCAAAATTGATCATATCAGCTTAATATTTTTTAAGCAAAATATTGTAAAATCTGAGTTTTCCCAGTTCCCCAACTTATTTAAGATAGGCACAATCCAAGAAGAAATCATGTTGCTGTATGTCAACCACTTGGAGACTCTGCACTTAGATTTCAAAACTAGGTTTGAAGATATTCTATCATTGGAAATACCGGACTGGATAATAAACCCATATACTATTAGTGCAGAACAAAATATAATTTTGCAAGATGAGCTGATAAACATCAGCATGAATGAGGATCTCAAAGTACAATTCAAACAGGGTTATTAAAAGTTTTGGCTGCAACAAGATATTCTACTTCTGTACCCAGCTCTATGGACTGTTGTACAAAAGTATTTGCTGGGATTTCCATCATTGTATCTGGTAGAGAGAGGTTTCAGTGTAGTTTTAATCCTGCTTCAAAACAGACATAGATTGCATATCACTGAACTTGATGATTTGAGAAGGCAATTCATTAATTTAAAACTGGACATCTATAAATTGTTGATAGAACACCAGGTGCAACCATCTTGTTAAATTCAATTTTCCAAGCTAATTTGTTTGGTATTTTTATTTTTATAATTCTGATTAAAATCTTTCATTATTGTAATTTTGTAGATGTTTAATTCTGTCTGAATATGTTGACTTTTTTACTTTTTTTTTAAGTTTAATAAAGTAATTTCAATATCTGTACTTATTTTAAATTTACATATTTATTTTATAAATATCAAAAATTAAAAAAACTCAGCTTGTATTTTTTTGCTTTAATTTTCTTTAGTGGTGATTTCAATATTAAATATTACACAAGATAATGCCATATTTGGTAATCCTTTTATCTTTTTTAATTATTAATTACAAGGGATTAAATTAAAAAGTTTGAGATCTAGTGAAATATGTAATATCAAATACTGTACAAATTTATTAATTTGAGCAAGTAAAGTAAATGACTAGGGGTCGACAGTTTTAAAAGTTTTTGGTAAAGGTATCTGTGGCCAAAAAAAGTTTGGGAATTCTTGATTTAGATAAAGCAGTGATTTAAAAAATAGAAAATATGAGATGAATGGGATATTGATATATAGACAGGAATTGATTGATTGATAACATTGAACATCTAGAGAAATCAAGCACAAAATAAGTTATGCACACATACATACTGAATCACATAACTGACAGCCAATCAGATGTCAAGGATAGCCATCTAAAATGATATCAAATCTTGACATCTGATTGGCTGTCAGTTATGTGTTGTAATGAGCGCTAGAGATTTGGTAGTATCTTGATTTATTTCAGTTTTCAACTATTGGCACTTTGCAAATTAAAATATTATTTACATACTGAATCAATATTTTTAATAACATTTTATGATAACCAACAAGTAGTTAATTGACCAAAATTACTAATTATTTTATTTCTTAACCCATAATTTAGATTTATGAAACTTTTATTATTAATAGTTTAGATGCACTTGAGATGTGTATATGTGGGAATTGGAAATGTATGTGTATATACATAATATTGCGTTAAATGTATTACAATTCCTAAATATTTTTTATCCCATTAAAATATGGAAAGAACTCAACATTGAATCCTTGCATTTTTAATTATCTGAAAAATAAATTGTGATTGATTACTGTTTTTGTTCTAGAAGTAAGGGAGAGAGAGAAATTACCTTTTTTCTTGATGGAAAATTTTTTAAGAATTGTCTTGAAAAATGTAAAATTCTGAAGTAATGTTTGTACATCGGTTTTTTAGATCTGCTAAACTGGATCATTTTATTGATGGTTCTTAGGATAATTTACATGCTATGCTAATGAATCCTTTCATAAAAAAAAATTCCTTTACTGTTGTTCAAAAAAATTATTATATAATAGAATAAGTATTTTTTCAAAATTATTGAAAAAAGGAATTACACATATATTAAAAATAGGATTATAACATATGTAAATGTGTAGCTGGATACTGAACACCATTATAATCTTATAAAGAAATGCCAACAAAATATGCATAATTTATCTTCATTTCTTCTAAAAATGAAAAACTTGTCAATACCTACTATTCAAAAACAAATCAATTATAAAACATTCTGTAGTAAAAAATAATATAAGCCACTAAACTTACATTATATTAAGAAGGAATAATAGAATAATAAAATGAGAAAGAGAGTTTTTTATGGACATTCAAATAATGCTTTAGCCTGAATATGGGATTGAAAATATGAAAATAAATTTATTGGAGTAAATACCATGGGAAGGTTAGCCTTTCAAAGTATTAGTTGACAAAGACTGCAAGGATAGTTGAAAGCACTGCTAAGTGGATAAAAATTTTAAAGTTATACTTTACATATATCTAATTACTGTATTTATAAATTTTAAATTATAAGATTACATATATTGATTTGAAGAAATACAGACATCAAATTATAATATTATATATATATATGATTTCCAGGCTAGATTAATGAACCAGAAACTATTGAGAAATATTTCAGCACAACTTTATTTAATAGATTGCTCAGCCAATATAAAATGATTGGCTGGCTGAGCAATCTAGTAAATAAAGGGATGCTGACATATTAAAAGTATTTGGTTCATTAGTTAATATGTATAAAAATAAGATATATTAAAAATAATGTTGCTTTTATTATTATTATATATATAAAGAGAAAGAAAGAGAAAGAGAGAGGAATAAAACTTTTTTTTAAACTTACAATGATATGATGATCTATATATGTATATAAACGAAAATTATTAATTCTATTTCCTTTCTCTGTTAACTTAATTCTTCCAAGAAGAGCTAAAAAAATAATATATATATATCATATTATGCAATCTATAAAAACAGTCTAAAAAACAAAAATAATTAGCAGCATTTTAACAGACTTCCTTTGCATAATTATTGTACACATAATTTCTTGATAGTTGAAAAACTTTTCAAATGAAATAGTTTTAATATTTTATTGCGGTTTATAGAAAAAAGTCCATAAAAGATATAGTATGTGATAGGGTGAATGCACAGACACACTCAATGCTTATAAGAAAAGTGATCAAATATTACCATTTTATCATATTACTAATACATCTCAACAGAAAACTTATCTTGCATATATATTATTTGTCATTTTTATCAAACATTGACAGACTACTCAGTGATAAAGGTTTCTCCAAAATACTTCCACTAATCTAATGCATACCCTTTTTTTCTATAAAGATTCAGAAAAATCCCTTATTTATCATCTCAAAGTGTATTTTTCAAAGATATTTTTTATATTTTGACACCCAGCCTAAAAATTTCCCCTTCTTGTTAATTTGCATACAAATTTGTGTCATTTGGAATATTTGTTTTATTTTATAATGTAATGCTAGTGAGATATATGTTTTAAATCACATATAGATCTGCATTACATATTTTATAATTTAAAAATAAATGATCAAATTTATTAAAAAAGAAAAGTTAAAGAAATAATTAGTCAAGAAGTTGATTTAAAATGTAATTTTGTAAAATAAAAATATTGCATTATATTGTTCTTTTAAAATAGAATAAAACTATTTATTAAGAGTGGGTGGAGAAAAGAATCAGGAAAAATAGAGATTTAAATCTCATTCTCTCCTTTTTATAAGCTAAAAAAAAATTAAAAGAATAAAATGTCTAAAAATAAATCTTAGTAAAAAATCTAAAATAAAAAAGATTAATTAATTAATTAGTGAAAGAAACTTTTGGAATGCCAGTAAGATTCCTGGCTGATATTGAAATTGATAATTGAATTAATTACAAACCATGTAAATTATCTCATTGCCATAAATGCAATAAGATAGTAGATTAATCTAGAAAAAAGATTATATTAAAGAAAAATGTAAAAATTAATTTAAAAAATTTATTTAAATTATGATAAAATTAAAACTAATGATAAGGAATAGAACAGTGGGAGAGAAAAAGTATAAAAGTCATAGCTATCTATTATTAAGTAATTGATATTGATTTTCTAGAGATTTACTCTGAGATTCAGTCAGAGATCCACATATTTGGAAATTTAAGTGCAATAGCAAACTGGTCATTACTGCTGGAGATAACATCAATGCCAAAGCCACAGAATAGCAACATGCATTGCTAGAAAGCCAGAGGAGTGTTTGACTGGGCTTCATGCCCCAAGTCCTCAGTAAAATCAATTGATCATACTTGAAACTAGTGCCTAAATTATGAAATAGATGCTACTGCATACTCCCTCTCTTCCCCATTGTTGAGCCAAAGAATAGAAGTCAAGTCCTGAAACCATTGATGGAGACCAAAAGGTTGGAAAGTAACACTAATGAAAACCAAACCAATAGAATTGTGTTATCTTAATATTATGAAAAACCTAGGTAAATATATTTTCAATAATACTGTCAAGACACTTTAATTTTTTAAATGAAAGGAACTCTAAGGGACTATCATAAAATTGAGCCTGAAACTAATCATTTATATTTTTTCTATGTAAAATTTTATACTGTTATGTTATATTAATGTGTGTGCTGAATAAATACTAATGTTTGCTTAATTATTATTTGGTCTATTCTCTCTCTCTCTCTCTTGTCACTGCATCACCATTAATTTAAGAATATAAATATCTAATGTGTTAAGTTAAATGTGCTGGACCCCCTGATTTAGAGTAGGAGCTAGTTTGGGATATTTCAAGCACTGTATTAGTGTGCCTGTCATCCAAGCATGCTGGCTATGTAACATATGGTCAGCTGGCACATGAGTTTGATTCTCAAAACAAATAAAATGTTTTAAATGGCAGGGTTTTTGTTCCAGCAGTTGAGGTGGGCTACGGTCAGAAAATGAGATTATGGTTATGCTTCATATAGCCTCAATCTGATGTATCAATGATGGTTAAGTCATCACTGGTCTTCTCCCCTCTGCTTAAAGTGCCAGTTTGTTCCCATAAGTATTAATGATATAATTAAATAATTGCATAAAGCAAATGATAGTAAAAGAGAGGTCTTATAATAAAGAATGAAATAATAAATATAAAAGATATTATTAAATAAATAATATTCCAATGATAATAAAATACTAATGTATCAAGAATAAACAATAGCCTGTTAAAATAAATAATACAAGTGCTGCAAAAGTGTGGTCAAAGTTGCCCAAAAAGTTATTTTAAAAAATAGATAAACCTATTAAATGATGTTATGAATAGAAGAAAAAGAAGTATAAAGAATAAATATGTATTGAGTTTGATAATAATAAATTAAGCTCATCAAAGCAAAAGTTTAATAAAGTTAAAGCATTGCTTGTTAAGCTTGATAAAATATGTATTAAAAATAAAAATATAATAAATAAGCTGGTTAAGATAAAATAAATTAAAGATATTTAAATTGAAATAAAGATATAATAAAGAAATATCGGAGGGGCTTGGTACAATTGTTTAAAACTAATTGTTTTACAATCATATCTCAAAACAAATTATTTACATAAACTGGAAACCATTTTAGTCATAATTGAAATTTTTAAAAGTTTTATTAAGCTTGTGCAATGTACTCCATGCATTATTATTTTTTTGCTTATAGCTTACTCTTTAGGTGAAACCAGCTAATCCAATAACACAAAAGAAACAATCCAAACACTTGTAGAAAATGTGTTTCATCAAGTAAAGCATTAAATCATTAGATACAAAAATACAGCTTAATAGGAATAGCAACTTTTTATTTAAAAATTTACATGCAATATTAAAAAGTTGAACTTCATTTGATTGCATAATATTTAAACAAATAAAAAGTCTAAAAGCAATTAGTGAATTGAACTTGTGAAAAAGCTACCTGAATGTGTTGATTAGAATCATTTTAGACTTTTTTTATATAAAGAAAAATGATATGTAGACTTAAATAATTACATAATTTTATTAAATCCATGAATGACATTATTTATATGAAAATTCTAATATTTCAAAATGTTGGATGAATATTCTAATCACCTGTTGAATAATAATCCTTAAATTTATATTATGGCTGTAAATGATATTCTTATCCTACATCCTATTTACTCCTTTAGAAAAAATAGTAAATGGGAAGTATGGCAGAATTATCTGGAGGACAATTTCATTAACACAACTGCCATTCCTGTTTCATTAAGCCGTAAGTTCTGTCATATCCAGAGAGAAATAAGTATACCAAAGTACTCAAAATAGATGGTGCTATTGTTCAGTAAATGTAGCTATATATAAGAAAAATACTCCAACCAAGGTGGGTACTTGTCCTAAGGATAGGAAAATGAACCAGAATCAGTAAATGACATATGGCTTTAACATGCCAGAAAACTACCTGTATATTTTCTCCAAAGCATAACATGACAAAAAACAGAAAATTCAATATCCCATGTGATCCAAATAACCACTGATACAAACTTGAATTCAAGTCAGTTGGAGATAATTTGATGGGTGTGCTGCAGAGGTATATAACTAGATTCACTATTTTAAATCTACTATCACAAATTATGAAAAAAACATCTATTATTAAGAGAAAAAAATTGTAATTGACTCTTATAATAAAAAACATGCATTGCATCAAAAAATATTCATTTTACTAAATAAAAATTAACTAAAAGAGCATTTATTTTTATGAAATATAAGATATATTGATAAAAAGTGATCACTTGAAAGCAACTAATCATGTGGTCTATTTCTCAGATGGGCATCCAATAGGACAAAATGTGGTGAAATGCTAAGAATGAAACATTAGCTCATTTTACTGAAGTCTATAATCTAATGAATGACCAAATATTGATTATCATTCTATTAATTACAAAGCTGTATAGATTCCATATAGTTCATGTAGAATCTACATACATAAGATTCTGAAGTTAATAAATTTAGATTTGAAGGTATGATTAAAGCTTTCAAGATTTAAAAACCCATCATTTTAATGAAAGTGAGATTATGAGAGCAAATGATTATCTAAGGAATATAGTAGAAAAATATGGAATATTAAATAAAATATAAATAAAAAATTTTCATACACTTTGTTACTAAAACAGTTAAAATAATAATTCCAATATCATTTACAGCCATTTTTTTTATATGAATAACATCCAACAATATTCATAAAAATCAAATAGGTTATGTTTTATTTGAAACAGATGATGATCAATAGGCACTGATAAAAAGCTAGGACAATACCTGATGCATACTAGAACTCTTGTCACTGGTTTCTTTTGTCAATAATTAAAATAAAATGCAATCATATAAACAATGACAATTTACAAAAAATAATGAGATATATAGAAACATCAGACTTTCATAATGCTATAATAAAGAATAAATTGATATTAAAATGTTCTGAAGGTGGGACGTGTTAGATAGTAGGTGAAAAAACTAATAAAAATATGAAATATGCTGATGACACCTTAGTCTTGGATGCTACTGAAGAAATTAACAATTATAAGTAATAAACTAAAGTTTCAAAAATGCAATTATTGGTTGCTTACACTGAAACTGAATAAGAAATGGCAAAAAAATATTGTCAAACAAGAATATGGAAGACAGACTAAAAAAATGCAGGAAATTAATTTATAAAATTAAACCTATTTGACAGAAAGGTAAGAAATCCTATATGAAGATTTATCAAGAATAAAAGTAAGATAAACAGCAATGAATCATCAGAATTATATAATCAGATATTTTTCTCTCAGAAAATAAATAAGTAAAAAATATTAAGAAAGTATTGAGCCAAATATAATCAAATTAGCCAATAAACATCACATGGTTACCATTTCTTATGCTTGCTTATAACTGTTTTTAAAACGGGCAAAACTCTATACATATTGCCACTCAGGGTAAGCCAGAGTAATCAATGTACACCAGAAGGCTTGTGCATAAAATTCCCATCTAGTGCCTACTCAGCCAATATCCCCACACTAGTTTTTGGCTTGTGGACAGAAACCTTGGATCTGAGAGCACTGCACCTAGATCTTAGGAGTTAATGCAACCCTCCAGCAGTCACCTTTTATCTCTACTTAACTACAAAATGAGTCTAAAATTAAAAACACCATAATATTATCAATCTAAACTTATTAGCTTATATAGTCATATAGATCTGAACTCAGTTCAGTACCTATACATTTTAGTGCCTTTAGTTCTTTAATAACCATAACCATCACCATACTATTAGGCAGATTGGTTTTAAGCCAATAAACATCACATGATCACCATTTTTTATGCAAGCCAGAGTAATCAATGGATGCCAGAAGGCTTGTGCCATCTAGTGCCTACTCATCCAATATCCCCAGACTAGTTTCTGGCTTGTGGCCTTCGTCAGGGAGGAATCTTGGATCTGAGAGTACTGGTGGTGGCCATGGTTATTAAAGAACCAAAGATACCAAAATGTATAGGTACTGAACTGAGTTCAGACCTATATGATTATATAAGCTAATGAATTCGAGAATTATTATGGTGTTTTCAATTTAAGACTCATAGTTTTGTAGTTAAATAGAGATAAAAGGTTGCTGCTGGAGGATTGCATTAGATCCTAAGATCTAGATGGAGTACTCTCAGATCCAAGGCTCCTCACTGACAAAGGGAACAGCCAGAAAACAAGTCTGGCTTGCATGAATTGGCAATATGTATAGAGAGTTTTGCCTATTTTAATAAGTTATAAGAAAACATAAGAAATGGTGATGATGTGATGTTTATTGGCTTAAAACCAATCCTGCCTCATAGGATGGTGGTGGCTATTGTTATTAAAGAACCAAAGACACCAAAATATATAGTTATTGAACAGAATTCAACCCTATATGACTATATAAGCTAATGAGCTTGGATTGATAATATTATGGTGTTTTCAATTTAAGACTCATAGTTTTGTAGTTAAATAGAGATAAAAGGTGGCTGCTGGAGAGTTGCATTAAATCCTAAGATTTGGGTGCAATGCTCTCAGATCCAAGGATTCTCACTGATGAAAGCCATACGCCAGAAATTAGTCTGGGGATATTGTATGATTAGGCACTAGATGGGGATTTTATGCACAAGCCTCCTGCCATCCATTGATTACTCTGGCTTGCATGGAGTGGCAATTCACACAGAAAGTTTTTCCTGTTTTAATAATCAAAATAGCTGAGTTATGGTAGGAATATATTTGCTATCTTTATTATTTTTTTTCATATCATCCATATAAAAAGGTAACAATTGAAAAGAATAATCTAGAAATTAATATTCTTAGAAAGAAAATCTAGATACTGATATTCTTAAATCAGAGATAGATAAAACTGTAAAGAAATTAAACAAGAAATAAGTAACAGCTAAAATAAACTCTCAATATAAATAAAGTAACAGCTACACTCAAAAAAGATGTGAGACCAGATGGAAATGAAATCATCCATCAACAATGTCAAAAGATTGGAATAATCAAAATATAGCTAAAAGAATTGTGTTCCCCAATCTTTATTCCTCTACAAGGAAGATAATGCAATGAATGTAATAAGTACAGTATAATAGCCTAAATTTCATATATTAAAATAATACTCAATGTAATCAATGAACACCTAAATATTCATCTTCCAAAAACAACTGATAAGCAGTTAGAATTTATGTTGAGAAGAGACAAAAGAATATAGATTGAATGTCCATAAAATAAAATAATGAATGTAATATATGTGTGTTTTGTAGATCGTGAAAAGCTTTTGATAAAGTAAAATAAAAAATGAATAAGATACTCTTGAACATGGAGACATTTATGCATTTGATATAATCTTTAAAAACTGGAATGGGTTAGAGAGTAGAATAAATATTAATAAAAATATGCTGATGACATCTTAATCTTGGTTATTACTGAAGAAGTTAACAATTATAATTGATAAACTTAATTGAATATCTTAAAACAAAAATTATGTTTATTTATTGTCACTAAATAATTTCTCCCTGGCATAATCAGTGTATCAGGTTTGAAAACAGAGTTATAGAAGAATCGTGATAGTGAAAAACTGCAGTAACAAATTTTTCTATTATAAAGAAAGTCTGAAACATTTCCAATCGGCACCAATTAGAAATTGATCAATTATTTTATTTTCCAATTGTTTCTTATGCCAGTGAAACAAAAATACTATAAAAACACACAAAAAAGATAGATACATTTGAGATATGATGGCATTATAAAATGCTTTTAAATACTTGAACTTAAAGAAGCAAAAGAAACAGGAGATGAATAATGACATATTTTAGAAACACAGCGAGAAGACTTAAAATATGCACATGTTTACACATTATATTTACCTGTAATTACCAGTAAATTTGGCATTTGGATTTCTAGCTATCTTATTCTTTGCATATGTTAATATAGTGAGCTCTCCAATTTTTGCTCCATAAAATATAAATCATGAATTACGAAATAGTTTCATATTAACAAGCTAGAAATATTTGAACATTTTATCTAAATCTATGAATATGGTGGTATCATTACAGGAAATGACCTCACATTATGAATTATACCATTTAAATAAAAAGCTTTTCACTTGCACATTCCATTTATGCCACCAAGTGTATATAGTAATTACTCAACATTTTCCAAGCTTTATAATTAATTATGGTTATAGTAATGCCATTGAAAAGTGAGTTTTTGCTTTTCAAATTTTTAATCTCTTAATTGTATTAGGAATGCCAAAAACAGATTACTGTCAATGTGATATGATAAATATTTCTGCATGATAGCATCAGACTTTGTACTACAATGGCTACCTTTGTCTTTAAATACTATCAAAAAACACATTAAGATGATCCATGGATTATGGTTTAATGAATAAATTAAATAATTATAGGCAGCATATATATGTTCACCCATTCTGAAACACTTGTAACTGCCAATAAGTCTGGCAGTAGTTTTTCTAAGCATCTTGCTTTTTACATATGCAACAACACTATGGAGTTTGCTGTATTACTCTATATAACACAAAGCATAATTGCAAGATAACTTTACAAAATCCTATTCAGTTTTATATTTTCTGGCATGATTGTCAGCTAATTTGTCCATACATACATTGATGAATCATGTAAAATAACATTTAAAATAATTCTGATTTAATTACTTATTTGAACTCTAATTTTAAATCTACTAATCGAATAAAAATAATTATTACAGTAAATATCTGCTTACTGTCATATTTTGAACCCCAAAGAGAATAAGAAAAATTTTTAACATTTCCAGATTTTTTCATTGAGAGCACATGCGTATATATAGCTTCATAAACAACGACAGACATTTCAGGCATCTGAAATATATATATAAGGTATTTTTATAAAATAAAATAATATGTAATCAAAATATAAATTAAATATGTATTAAGGATTTTTAACATTAAAATATAGATAATTCACAATTGTGTATTCAATAGGTCATTTATTGGTTCACAAATAAAAAGCTATGTATGAAGTATTAAACCATTATTTTGTATTTTAAAAAATTAATTTACAACCCTATGCAAAATGAGAGCTATAACAATAACTTAACTTATTAAAAGTAAATCGATAGTAAAAACTTATCAAACTAAGTACACTATCATCTAATATTCATTAATTACTTACGTGTACACTTGATAGCTTTAGAAAAGAGTAATTATATTAAAATGTAAATGTAAATCAACATTTTCCTTTTCCCCTCCCCCACCCAAAACCATTCCTTTTCAAAAGAAAAGGAATTTAAAAAAAAAAAAAAAAAAATTCCAAATATTTTTTTATTAAACAAGAGAGAGAGATTGATAAAGATGAATAAAAAACCCACCAACCCCAACAAAATTTTTTGTTCCCCCAACAAAAATGAAAATTTTTTTTTTTTTTTAAAATTTTATCATTATTACATATGGTTTTTCAATAAAATTATTTATGTAAATGTAAATCAACACCGATGTTATAAAAAAATTCAAACAACAACATGCCTTAGATTCTTGAAATTCTCATATTAATACAAAATTGTCTATTTGCATAAATTCTGCTTCTAATAAATTGTTCTGCAAATGAAAATATTAAGAGTTTTATTAGAATTTAAAAAGAAAACAAAAATAAAGCTTAAAGTATCTGATAACTGAGTTGTGAAAGTGTTAGCTTAAATACTGAGCTCAGGCCATTTCAACTAGCATTCAAATTCTAATCAACCCTTCCAATTTTCATTCTTTCCAAACAAAATTGAGATATTTAATCTAATTATTATTCATAATTCTTTTGCTAACTCAATGAATTCTACACTTGTAGTTACTGAGATATATTTTTACAAACTTTATCAATGTTACTATAGCAAAGAATAATAATAAAAAAAAAACCACAGCAAACCTAGTATTGTTTGCATTATAGTTAAAAATTTAAGGTTTCAAATCCCAAAACTATTCTCAATATGCTTTGTTTCAGACATAAAAATAACACCTTAATAAACAACAAAACCATGTAAGTTATTTCATACATTTTTGTGAAAATCCTGGCTTGTACAAATAAAAAAATTTTCAGATAATAATTGTTTACATAAGCAATAAAATCAACTTAATATAGCTGATATCAGCCACATAATAGACTGATTGGTGCCAATTATTGATTCAACAATTTTCCCAGTGTCAACACAAAAAAATAATTTAAATATTTCAACCACAAAGCAGACCAGTCATTTCAGAAAATCAACAATAAATGACCTAAAAAACCATGATCAAAAAATGCAAAATAGCAAACCCTTGAAGCTATTGAACAGAGTCAGCAATACAGTACCAGAAGATCCTTCCACTTCAAAAGATTTTTCCCCCCAAGATCCATAGTTTTATCAGCCACAGACACACACAGTTCACTCTACTATTTTTCTATAGCACTGCTGTATAAAGCTCTCAGCCTGTATGGTTTATGGGATACAATATTTTGGATTGCAAATCATACTAATTCAGGCCAGCCAAATAGATCATTTTAAAACAAAGATTAAAACTGTAGTTACTTTGCTCTTATCATAGTAGATGAAAATTGCCACAGTTATATAACAGAAATCCTCAAAAATGTGTATTTTGGATACACTACCAAGGACTTCCAAAAATGAAGGACCATTTAGAAAGGTTATCTCCCTATAGCCTATATACCTAAGACCCCAATACCTATGTGAATTCAAAATAAAGTTAAACAAAGATATTGACCCCGACACCACACCTACTCAGATTTCTGATCAAGAGGCCATGCTCTGTCACTACATTAGAGGGCTAAAACTTCAATACTACTTTTGTGGACAGTGTGGTCATCTTCCCATCCAATGTCCCACTGTCCAATAGTGCAACCATGATGGTAACAAATCAAACAGTGGACACACAATCAAAAGCAAAATAAAAATAACATTCACAGCTTCAATCTACAACCAGATGATGATCTCCATTTTGACCAAGCGCCTGCACTACCATCCCCACTGTTAAGAAACATTTTCAATTAATCTAACAGTAGGGTGAGCAAACTATACTCACAATATTGCAACAACCTACAATCAAACAACTACAAATTATGACATAATCCTAGAGCATCATATGCATATTGAACAACCTGCTCAAACAGATTTAACCAACTGTGACATAAAATTACAACTAACTGCTTCCAATGGTAAAGCAATCCATGACCAACAAGGTACCACTGCTACAATAATAAACAAAACCTCCACACAAATAATAGACAATATAATAACATGTCTCCAACCAATAGAAAACCCTGCTCCTGAAGTCAAAAGAAAACCTAGATGACTAAGAAAAAATCATGAATAGAAAAAGACTAAGATGATTGAGCTTGAATCTTGTTCAATTATACCATCAACAAGGTAGTAGATGACTTAATACCCATAGGATTAGAATGCACACAACCTAACCACACACAACCAACAAACAAAATTCTGCATAATAAGTCTAATAAAGAAGTACAAATCATTATCAAGCAAGAAAAAACTCAAGATCAATAAACACCACAAAGTAACACTTCCAAAACAAGCCTAGTCAGTAATAAATGAAAAACTATGTGCAGTGCATCACAATAAAAGTTTTTTAAATTCAAATCCCTGCATAGCCTTGTCATCCATTCTATACATCTCCCTTTTATAACACCAATAAGAAAATAAAAATTGTGGCATTTAATATTCGGAGATTAAACTTGACTTCAAAAGTTCACAAATTGAGCAAATAAATTTCCATCATACAGCACATATCCTTGATCTTCTGGAAACAAAAATATACAGCAGTACATGAATCATTCAAGCCAACTAAGCCAATAGGCTTTCTGTGCATGTTGCAGGCACTCTTCATCACCATCAGGAGGGACAGGTTTAGTAATAATCCTGTTCTGCTCATTCTCATCATTTAAAATAATTTACATTTATGTCAATCTTCTGATAGTCACCTTTCACTACAGTAATATTACTCTTTGCATAATCCTGGTATATATTCCCCAAGTCCCACAGTTATCACCTATATTATACTTAACATTAATTCTATACTCATCAAATTCCTCTCCAGTCATCTTAATGGGTGATTTCAAATGGGATATTGCACTTTTACTTCCAAATGGCTCCACCAATTGGCAATACCACTTATTAGTGCTGAAAGTTTCTTCCTTCCAACTCTATAACATTCCACAAGTGCCACACTTCCCTCATTGATTTATGCTTCTACTTCACATGATACATCATCTAATTATGTTTAAAATTAGCCCTGTTCCATTTTCCAATTACTCACCCAGATATTTGAGCTTGGCTTCAGTGCAATTCAAACATCTATGCTTCACATTCATGAACCAAGAATACTAATTCCAATATTTACTTTTAAATTTCTATATTCACAGACCTATATCATACTATTCAAAATCATAAATATGCCATTTGATTCTATTCAAAGATACATCTCATTCATCAATATGCTTTCATTCAGTATAAATCATGTCACTCGCAACATGCTTCTCCCCATTCTCCAAACTGGATTTTTAATTAAAACTATAATATTTCACTCCTAGGCTTTTCTGGAATTCAATAACTCACATTTTATTTTTCATCATAAATTTCTGACTTATTTAAATTATTAATAAATATTAATTATTTAACTATCTACAGTTTTGTATATATAGTGAATTCTTGATCCACTATTTTTCAAAAACAAAAAAAAAGATATAAATAAATAAATAAAATCATAGAATAAAAAATTATTAAAAATTTGTAGGTAGAAAGCAATTTAATGATTATTTACTGATATGAATATGTTGGACCATAAATGCAGGTGGGATTCCATTTTTATTGTTAAATGGAGGTTGCCTTGATAACAGATTGAAATTGTTGATTGTTATTGGTATTGTCTAAGCGTTGACTGATTTTTATAAATTTACTTATAAAATTATCTAACTTTAATTATAATTACACTTATTATTTAATTAATGCATTGTTGGAGTACAATTTAAAAGTAATAATTAACTATTTGTTAACCTGCATTCAGAGCAGCTGATATTTACCTGTTAATGGTTTATTTAAACTTCTTTGTATCAATAATTTCATTTTCTGTGATGTATTATTAAATGAGGGTTACCTTGACAACAGATTGAGATTGTTGATTGTAATTGTTATTAGGATTGTCTAAGTGTTGACTGATATCTATGAATTTACTTATAAACCCATCTAATCTTGAGCATAATTACACATTATTTAAGTAATATACATTGTTGGAGTGCAATTTTAAAGTTATAATTGCAGTTGGAATGTTATAATGGACTATTTGTTAGTTTGCATTCATAATAGTTTATATTTACCCATTTAAGGAGGTTTATTTAAACTTCTTTGTATCAATAATTTTGGTCTCTGTAATCAAGTTGAAATCTTTAATGTCTGGAGGTTATCTTGACAACAGTAATGAGATTATTGATTATTATTGATATTGAGATTATCTAAAGTTTGACATTTTTCTATGAATATATATTGAAACAGTCATATATATATATATATATATATGTGCTTCATGTATATATTGTTGTCATAAAGTTATAATACTAATGCAATTAAAAACTAATGTATAAAAGAAATTTAATTTTATTGTGAAATTTAATGTTGTTATGTGAGAGTAAGGGGGGGGGGGGTTCAAATCAGCAAAGAAAATTTAACTCAGTAATTAAGATCAACTGGTGTTAAAAGAATGTAGGAATTAAAATCTAATTTTGGAATTTATATTACCATTGTCATTATGGGAAAGGTGATAAGAAATCTGTAATTATTGTAAGAGATTATACAAAACCAAAGGTATTCGGAATTTAATTTTAAAAAATGCAATTAGTAAAATTTTAAAATTAAATTAGATCAAGATTGCTGATCAGAAAGATTTTTTAGATAGTAAAGAAAAAATTTTCTTTAAGTTTTTAAATTAATTAATTAATTTGGAGAACATTTGGATGCCTTTGTTTTTGAGATATATATAGGGGCAGAAAAAAAAGAGGACAAATCTTTGTAAAGTTTTTATAAAGTTTTTTTAAAGCTGTTATAGATTACATCACGCTATGGTCAATGAATAGAGTGCATCAATTTCTCTGACCATGTCTGAGGAGCATGAGTATAAAGTTCCCACAGTACATATAAAATGAGATGCTACTAAATTCCCTGCTTACAAGTGATGATTCAAATTGCTCTCATGCTATGGCATTGCCATCAAGAACAAGCCCCCAGTGCATAATGCCACTGAGTGACCAGCCAGTCAATGTCGAAGAACACTATTTCATAAAACTAATGAACTGTACTGTGAGGTTCCACATAATGTTTTTACTGTCTATCAAAATCCTTTGAAGATCTGTTAAAATAGTGATTTATTTTAACTTTATAAATTTCAATTTACCAGTAAATGATAAAAGTCTCTTTAATATTCTGCTTTCCTTGCTTAAATAATTAATTTATTAGTCGTTCTTTTAAAATCTGTTTTCTTTAGTATTACATAAAATATTATTATGTTATTAAAATACTTTTATCTCATTGTACTATGAACATGTTTAATTAATTTGATATTCAATGAGAGATCAAATATTGTAATATATTTGATCTTTCTTAAATATGCTAGACTTATTATTTAAGAATCAGATGAAAGAAATAAATTTAGTAAATATATATTAAGTGAATAAAATATTTAATGTCATCTAAAAGAAGTCCATTAATTCTGTCAAATCAAGACATATAAATCCCTCCTCTCATTGATTCTAATTTGTTTTTTATTTTATTTGCAATTTTAAACTTGTCTATTTAAAATCTTTTCTTTCAAAGATGTCATTTAGCCATAAACACAATTGCGAATGGTTTATAAATAACTTTCAATTTTAAAAATTAAAATCCAGTGTTAAGAAGTTAGAGACAGATATATGTGTATTGATTGCGATGATATTTTTAATTCTATAAAACTTTAATACAATTTAATAAAGCTAAAACTTTATTTTCTTTTGACAGATATATGTATATCATAGACACAATAGTTTAATTCTATAAAACGTTTAATACATCCATTTCATTGAAAATCTGATGATGGAACACTCAAAGCCCATATTGGTGCCAACCTTCTCATCCTACACATGTTGACCATAAGTCACTCTGACCCCTCATATACAGGACATAATCCATTTACATACATATACAAGGGGTGGGCAGACCTTACAGCACTATATTTTAATATATGAATTTTTTTCTACAATACAGTCTTATTCATACCTGCACTCCAATGTGTAATATATAGGGAGTTTGACCCTCAAAAATCCAAACTATCTCATATTGCTGATAGACTTGATCACACCCATGTTGAAAAGATAAGTAATCACCAATATATGTATTTTGGGCTAAACCAGTACTTGTCAGTTGTTCCAGATTATCATCACACATATATACAATCAATGCTCAATTTATATTAAGATAGCCAGTCTTCATACTTTAATGGACAAGCTTCAATCAAAAATTCATATATTAAAATATAGTGCTCTAAGGTCTGCCCATCCCTCATATATGTTTGTAAATGGATTATGTCCTGTACATGAGGGGCTGGAGTGACTTATGGTCAACATGTGTAGGATGAGAAGGTTGGCACCAATGTAGGCTTTGAGTGTTCCATCATCAGATTTTCAATGAAATGGATGGCTGAAGAGTTGTGGTGTGGAGTGAATTGAAGCCTGTCCTTAAAGTATGAAGATTGGCTATCTTAATATAATCTGAACAGTGATTGTATATATGTGTGGAGATGATAATCTGGACAATTGATGAGTGCTGGTTTGGTTCAAAATAAATATATTGGTGATTATTTATCTTTTTGACATGTGTGTGATCAAGGGTATCAGCAATATGAGATAGTGTGGGTTGTTGAGGATTATGTGAAAGTCTGAGTTCAAACCCCTATATATTACATATTGGAGTGCAAGTATGAAAAAGCCTGTACTGTAGAAAAAAATTCATATATTAAGATTCAATTGGTGTATTTTAATTTATTCAGACGGCTTAATCATTTCCTGTCTTATTAATTCAAGTTATTTCTCATCGACTTCTTATTTCATTAATTACAGATTTAATCAGTTTAGTTTCTTTTCGTTAATCAAACTAACATATCTTGCATATTTTCTCTTTATCGTTTCAAAATTTTAAAAATCCATAATTAATTATTTCTATTTATTCAAATACCATTATACATTTATTCTCATTTTTTAAGTCATTCTTTTTCTGTAAATTTGTATTTCTAATCGTTTCGTCTCGAATGCTTTCCTTTTCTTTTAAAATTCAACGTGCTTTTTAAAATTCCAACTTTTTCATTTATGATACTTCAAATTAAATTGTAAAATTTCTTTTTTACTCACCCTTTTATATAAATATAACAAATTTAATATATAATATCCTATATCCAACTATTGCTGATACTTAGAAACCATTACTGATATATCACTAAACATCACATAATCACCAGTAAAAGTAAATGAGCTTGAATTGAAAACATTATTGAGTTTGATTTTGTACTCAAAGCTCTATATTTAACTGAAAGGTAAAAGGTAGCTTCTGGATGGTTGCATTAGATCCTAAAGTCCAAGTACAGTGCTCTCAGATCCAAGACTCCTCTATGATGAAAGCTGCAAGCTAGGAACTAGTCTGGGGATATTGGATGAGTAGGCACCAAATGGTGATTTTATGCACAAATCTTCTTGCATCCATTGATTACTCTGGCACAACTATATGGATAATTTTGTTTCTGCATTATTAATCTACTATTATTAAATTTATAATATTCTCAAAATCTTGAAATCTTAATAAAATTTTAATTAAATACAATAAAAGTAATCAATGCAAATAACACATTTTTAACATATAATTTGTACATAATGGTGTCTGCCATAATTTTGATTAGAAGATTTCAGAATACCCGTTAGTTGCCATTGCTTGCTTACAACATTATCAAAACACATTGATATAAAAAACCACAACACTAATAAAAGGTCTTAACTATATGATCACAGCATATAATAAATAATTGAATCTCCAGATTTTTTTTTCTATTATGGGTTCTCCGTAAAAAAAGATAAAAGTCTGAAACAAAACAATTTCTCAAATTCTGATCCTTGATTTTGAATCATAATCTTATTTTTCTTTTTAGGCAAAAATGCTGGAATAAGACTATAATTCGAAGTCAGGCAGAATCATTTTAAAGTTTTGAATATTATATGTATGTTCAGTAATTTTTACCTCATTTAAATTTATATCATAATCTCGCTTTGAGAATTTTATATTCGGTTCACTGTTCATCCTCATATCAGGTGAAATTATCAAACAATTCTTCAATATTTCTGTAGCTATATTACTATTCCATTTTGGTTCTGAAAAAAAAATATCGTAAATACAAGTAATGTTTGTTCTATGATTTCATGATTCCAAATATAAGACAAATTATGATATACTCATCTAGCTTATGCACAGACACACAAACATAGATGAGTTAATCTTTCATATAAAAATAGTTATATACCAACTCAGAGCTATTTATTATTTCATATTGCATTATTTCTTCGTAACAACTCCTAATTAACAAAAAAAAAACCATTGGTAGAATTTTTATCAAAAAAAAGTTATAAAACTAGCAATAAAAAAACTAATTATATATATAAATTATTAAAATAAAATATAACGTATGACTCAAAATGCTGACCTTTTGAGCTTAAGATTCTCATTTGATTCCAAATAAAGAATGAATATTGTAACTATTGATTTTTGGATTTTAAAAATATTTGCAATTAACTAATGTAAATTTAATAGTTCGTGAACTTTAATTAAAAAAACAAATCTTAAAATTTATAAGCTAATCGAAAGCACATGATAATTCATGTTAAAGAGGAAGAAATGTCTTCCTTCCGAATGCATCAAAATTTGTAGCAATTTCTGGATTTAGTTCACTGAAAAGAAGAATCATAAAAATGATTCAGTTAACAATCTTGATACCATATAGTATATGATTAAGAAAAGAAGTCTCTCCCGTCTGATATTAGTTTAAGTAAAATAAAATACTAGTTTTCTACTTCACCTTTGAGTAGTAAGTAATCTAGATTGCGCTTTATGCAAAAAAGTGAAGCTTGTCTCAATCTTATTAAAAAGTTATATGGTTAAGCGCTTTCAGAGACCTTGAGTCTCCATAATCATAGCCTACTTTTAACTGAAGTTTAGTTGTGGTTTATGTAAAATAGTATTTTTTTTAAATAAAAAAAAGTAGAAATCTAATAATAATGTATATGTTTTAATTCTTTTTTTAAATGAAATGCTAAATATTTTACATATGTAAATTTTCATATGACTGTATAGATCGGAATTAAATATTCTACTGTACAGTAGGTAAAAATTAAAAAAAAAAACTTTTGCAGTTTAATTCTTATTGATTATTGATTCAGTATATTATATATATCTTCATTTCAGAATATTTATTTTTCAAATCATTATATTTGGATAAATCCATATAATAATCTTTACCAAATTAAAACCTGCTCCTAAAAGTATTTTTAACCCTGTTCCAATAGTGACACAATAAAAAGTCTACACCTCTTAACTATTTAAAAGAATAATAATAATAAGTAATAATTTACTAAGGCTGTAATCTTAGAAATAAGCGTCTGAAAAATACGAAGGTAGGGACCTCTATAGGTCTTAAAACACAAGCTTACGACCAATAGAGGTCCTTACCTTCGTATTTTTCAGACACTTATTTCTAAAATTACAGCCTTAGTAAATTATTACTTAATATAATAATGGGCGTTTAATAAAATTTATAATTACAATAATAATAAAACTATTTAAAAAGAATGAAAGCGTCAGGTGATTTTTTAAGCCTTTACATATATTATGTTCTCTATTCAAAGGGAGGATAAAATAATTATGCAGTAAAGTACTATAATCAAGTAATGATAGTTTGCTATTACTGACCATTCTCATTTCAAAATTTATTCTAGAATATAAATAATATTTAGAACTAAACTTAAATGATTCCTTTATATCAGATGTAAAGAGCAATTAGTATTGGTAGTTAAACCACTAAATATCACATGATCACCATTTCTTATACTTGCTCATAACTATTACTAAAAGAGGCAAAACTCTCCATACAGTAATGCCACTCAGTGCAAGCCAGAGCAATCAATGAAAGCCAGAAGACTTGTGCATAAAATCCTTATCTAGTGCCTACTCATCCAATATCTCCAGACCAGTTTCTAGTTTGTAGCTTTCATCAATGAGGAGCTTTGGATCTGAGAATACTGCACCTAGATCTTAGGATCTAATGCAACTCTCCAGCAGCCACCTTTTATCTCTACTTAACTACAAAACTATGAATCTAAAATTGAAAACACAATAATATTTTCAATCCAAGCTCATTAGCTTATATAGTCATATAGGTCTGAACTCAGTTCATTACCCACACATTTTTGTGTCTTTGGTTCTTTAATAACCACAGCCACCACTATCCTATTAGGAAGGTCTGGTATTAAACCACTAAACATCATATGATCACCATTTCTTATGCTTGCTCATAGATGTTATTAAAACAAACAAAACAATCCATACAGTAGTGACATTCAGTACAAGCCAGAGTAATCAATGGATGCAAAAGGCTTGTGCATAAAATCCCTATATAGTGCTTACTCATCAAATATCCCCAAACTAGTTTCAATTTTATAGCTTTCCTCAGTGAGGAGCTTTGGATCTGAGAGCACTGCACCTATAGGAATTTTATGCACAAGCTTTCTGGCATCCATTGATTACTCTGGCTGAGTGGCACTACTGTATGGAGAGTTTTGCCTGTTTTACTATTGGTTGTGTTATATAAAACAATATTAAAGTTTAGAATTTTAAAAAAAGTGATAACTAAATATTGAAAGGAGGATTAATTAATTATTATAAAATAACTTAATTTTTATGCAAAAAAGGGAATTTAAAAACATTTTTAAACAATAGCATTAAATAGCTTTTACCAGCAATTGGTTTTAAAATGTTCCATGTAACACTCAAACTCTTAGATTACCATTTAATTTTCATAGCTAAAAGTTATATATTTTTTCATTCTTTATCTTTGATGTATATTCAATTGCAAAGTACTATTATGTAATTGAGTAATCTTGCTTTTTAAGATATGAACTCAAATCACTGAGCAATTAATATTTGATAAAATCTAACTATAACATAACCAGATCAGAAAAGTAATTTTTAAGTATTTTACATAATAAAATAATTATTAAAAAAATCAAAATGATGATACACAAATAGAAAAATAAAATAGAGAAATAGATAATAGGATGATTTATTATCAAAATTATAAAAATTTCAAGAACTGGAAATCACAGAATAGAAGCTGTGATCTATGGATCTTTGGTTCAGAATCCACTGCTTTATCACTATACTAAATAATTCAGAGCAGTACAACAATCTTCTTCAAAAAAGTACTTGAAATTTTTTTAAAATTAAATATTATTTATACTTTCCACCACTAGAAAAGGATAAATTAAATTTAAATTGAAAGGTTCATTAATTAAGACAACTTGGTAAATAGGTCATAAGTCCAAAATCTGGGGTTGCCAGCTCCCCAGTACAATTTTAAGTTGAGTGTTCTTTACATTTGTTAAAAATATATGTTTAAAACTTAATGGTTATTAACTCAAAACATAATATTAGCAAATTAATATAATATACATATACTGCAAATGTCTAACTATGACTTATCATAACTAAAGATTTTTTAGAATTTTTAATAAAGATTATTTAAAACTTTGCTTTTCTTGATTTTACTTCAATAAACTTATTCCAAATTTGGTTTGTTTTTACTATCTTGATGATATCACTTTTTATGATGACTGACGATAGTCCAAGCAGTCCTTACTACTATAAAATACTATCTCTTAGCTATATTTTAATTAATTTGTCTTGAAATATCATTTGTCATTTGTTATGGAAATTTAAAATGTCAAAAATATTTGAAGAGAAATTGATCATGTATTGCAGTATTTTCAGTGAGTCTACACAATCAGGATGCTGTATGATGTAGTAACATAAAAAACAAATGTCTTCATGAATTTCAATATATATATCAATGTATGTGGTCAACAATCCATTTTATGTTTTGTTTAATCTTTAAACCCTACTTTGATGTCATGAAACAATAGTGGGCTAATTAATCCATACATTTAAGATGCTTTTGATTTGAGTGATTTATTTATAAAACTGCACAATAAATAAATTCAATGGTAATCTAAACCTCTTATTACTTTTCATCAAGAGACCTGCTTTGAATTTTTAATATTATTTGGTTTTGAAAAAAAAGAGATAGTGAATAGGAGAGAGAAAAAAATACAATTAATTGTAAATTTTCAAAGTTTATCTTCATTTCTCATTATAATATCTAATATTGACTTACAAATTAAATGTATAATTGAAAACAACCTCTTATTATTTGTAATTCATAGGTTTGTTTGGAATTTTAATTATTTTTATTTGTTTTTAAATTTATTTGATTTTGAAAAGATCAATTGAGAGTGTTACCTTTCATGAAAACAGTAATACTAAAGGGCAAAAAATTATCATTTACATTTTTTTTTATTTTTCATCTAACAAAATGTTGACTTGTCTTGCATTGGTGGTGGAGAGGTCAGCGCGACTGCCTTGCACTAGCAGGCAGTTGCCCGGGTTGCGGGTTCGCGTCCCGGCCGATGCTATGACACTTTAAAATTAAAAAAAATGTTGACTTTTTTTGTTATTCAATACAAATTACAATAAAACAACTAAAATAAGTGAGGCCCCAGTGGCGCAATTGGTTAGCGCACGGTACTTATAACAAATAAAATAATCCAAATAAAAATGGTTTGGCTTGCTTTGAAACAACAATAAATTAAAAGGTTGAAATAAACATTATTTCTTTTGATTATCACTACCAATAGTTAGTTTTTATTTTATTTTACAAAAATAAACAAAAAAGGTATTGTTGCTTCTTATGGACAGAGTAGTTTGACAGCCATGACATGGTCAATGGAAAATCGCTCTAAATTTCCCTTTAGAATTTTTCTTCTTTTTTGCATCATAGATTAATAAAACAATTTATATTAACAAATCAAATTTTAAGTTTTACATTTCTTTCAATATAAATAAAGAACACAAAGTTTATTTTTAAATTAATTTCAATATAAAAATTCCATTACAATATATATATAAGAGTTGGGGCTTATATTATTTATTGTTTCCTTTCTAGCAATAAAATAATTAAAAATTGATTCTAATTTTTAAAACTTGTTGTTTCTTTTATAATTCATTAGCAAACCATAACGCCATAAAATTTATAGTTATTCTTATTATAAAATCACCCTATACAATTGATTATACTAAAGCTAATAAAACACAATTCACAACAGAATGGCAACAAGAACATCATATAAATTGAAAATAACCTAGTTATATATTAGAAAGCGTGATGTATAAAATAAATCATTCATATATATTTAATTGTGCTATTTAATAAGAACGTGTATTGAATAAAACAAATATATATGTATTAGTAATTCATAATTTGCATTCACTGGCTTGCGTGCAGCTGATAATATAAAAATCTGGAATTTGCAATAGTTAAGTTTTAGATTTTTATTAAAATATGGATTTTTATAATAGGTATAATCTTAAATTTTATAGTGTAATGATGTTGATGATTGATAGTGTCGTGTCCCTCATAGATGATCTGGAAATAGAAGCAATTACTACAAATGTTGTCTATTCCTGTGTAATAAGAGTTTGTGTAATTTTCTATCCTTATAATATTTAGCTAAAAATAACTAGAAATCTATTTATAGATTATTATTAGTAAATCTCAATGTATTAACTTTTTTCATGAAAATAATTCTAAAGCATTTGTTAACTTCAAGTTCAGACAAAAGGTATAAATTTATAAATATAAACCAATTAAATGCACTGAGCCAGGCCTACTGGCAGTGTTTTGACAAAATATAGGTCAGTACAATTAATTAAAAATAACTTGATACTAAAAAGAACTATCTGTTTGAAAAGGAAAGTTTTTAATAAATGTGTTTTAGCAGTTCTTACTTACGGATCTGAGACTTGGAAACTTAAGAGCAATACAGAGACTTCAGACCATTCAAAGAAGTATGGAGAGATGCATGTTGGGAGTAACAAGAAGAAATTGAAAATGCAATATATGGGTAAGAGAACAAACAGGTGTTACTGATCTCATTGAAAAAATTAAAAGACTGAAGTTGGGCTGGACATATTGCTAGAAGAGATGATAATAGATGGACAGTTAAAATCTTAAACTGGATTCCAAGAGATTGTAAAAGACCCAGAAAGAGACTACATGTGAGATGGATGGATGAAATAAGAAAGTGTGCAGGGGTGGTGTGGCGAAGAGAAGCTAAAGATTGGAGAATATGGATCTTCATTCTGTAGTGGATTGATAATGGTTGATGATGATGATGACAATTAATTAGTCTATGTTTATTTATTTAAACCTTTTTATCTAAATTCGTAGTCAATGAGTGCTTTGGATTATTATTAGATGGTTATAGAAGTCAAATTACCTGAAAGAAAACCACTAAGACTGATTATAATCTGAAATAAAATTCAAATTTATGCGATTCGAACTTCAATTCAATCTTGGCATGTCAGATGGATGCATTACCATTGCAGAAATAAGGTTCTAATATCATATTGTAAATTTATGTAAATAAATAAAAGATTCCCATTCATGACTTAGATTCGAATCTGAGTCAGATAGAATTTAATTTTTTCAAATAAGTATTCAACATTGATCAGTAAATTGATAAGTAGATATTTTTAATAATAAGTAAAACAACATGGAAAAATGATAAAAATCTTCATAACCTGGTATGTGGCAAGATTAGTAAATAATACATTTTTTTACTGTAAGTTAATTACAAGTTGTTTTATTTATGCATTCATAGAGTTTAATTAAAATTATATTTATCAATATATATTTTTGTTTCAAGATAAAATAATCATCATGAAATATTTTTGTTTACATTTTGCAGTTTAAAATAAATAACTATGAATTTATTATTCTTACCGTTTTGTAGTTCAGAAACTTTGTTTACAAAGAGTAAAAATAAGT
Organism: Epiperipatus broadwayi; assembly: GCA_028023455.1. Taxonomy (NCBI): domain Eukaryota; kingdom Metazoa; phylum Onychophora; class Udeonychophora; order Euonychophora; family Peripatidae; genus Epiperipatus; species Epiperipatus broadwayi. The sequence goes on along the minus strand of JAQFVV010012494.1, from coordinate 4,447,514 downwards.
AACTTTCTGTTAAGTTATATTTGTGAGCTAATTCTAAAAATAACCAAGTAATGTTAGAATCCATTACTAAAAAAATAACTGTAAAAAAAAAAAAGATTTTATTAGAAAAAATTAAATTGCAATGATTCAACACTTAAGCAGTAATAAATCATTTTATTCTAGGCATAATTAGTTAGTTGTCAAATAAATAAAACTAGAGATATGATAAATAGAAAAGATAGTGGCAAGCAGAAATTTAAACTGGTAAAATTAAGGTAGTGAATAAAATAAATATGCAAAAAAAAAAAATTAACTTAAAATCGACTTTAGAATATTAAAATATATATACATGTGTTGAATTTATTAATAACATAAAAATCTTGAAATAATTATTATTTTTATGTCAAAATATAATTCAGTTTTGTTGTATCTTCATTTGGATGCTTTCAAGTCTAATTCCGTTTAGCTTTTTTTTTTTTTTAAGGAAAGAATTAATAATAGTTTTTATTTTTCTATAAACTCCCCTGATGTTTTTAAGATGCTTGATCTGAACAAAAGCATTTTATAGATTCATATAAAAATCCTCTATTTCTTTATCAAGAGAGTTTATTGGAGAAGAAACCTAAATTATCTGCATTTAGTATCTTCCATTAATGTGAATAATTAATATGATATTTCGGTCACTAATCTCTACAATATTGCTCTTTCACTTTTTTTCTCCACTTGTGTTTGCAATATTCATATCTTTGTATCAAAGTACAGTACATGTCAACTTTTAAAATTTTATGTCCCTTCCCTTTATCTTCTAACTTCAAGAAGTTCAACAACGTGTCTTTTAATATAAGATAGTTCTTTCAATTCATGTAATCTTACTTCATTTGAAAGTGATTTTCAGTTGTAAGTACCTAAATAAAAGATTGAATAGCAGCCTTGATCTAAAATTAGAGGGTTATTTACAGTCTCATTTACAGTCTCCTGTAAATGAGAAGTAAATTTTTTATTTTGCTGTTATGATTGTAAATATCTATTTTAAAAAAGATCAATCACACACACATTTATCCTGCCTTCAAGAAAACTCACCTAATATTTCAGTTAAAAGTGTCAGGAAACTGTTTCTTGATCTTAAACTTAGAGGTAAAAATCCACTATAATCACCAAGCTGGCTAATGCATGTTGGTGAGCATATCATCTATATTTATTTACTATATGAATAATCACATAGTAATAACAGCTGCAGAGACTAAAGTATATGGAATCGACATTAAGAAATTTGTTCTGTTTAGGTCTCAATAGTCTGTATGCTAACATATCATCACTATAAACTTTGATACGGATGACATGTTAGAATATGAACTATTGGAATTTTGGGGTATATATATAATACCATGAAGTTAGGTCAACTGATTTTAAAAATTCTTCTATTGTTTGAATTTATAAAATAAATGAGCTAAACATCATCACAGTAATTAGAATAAAATATAATTTTTATCTACTTTAGCAAAAGTATGTTCAAGGACTTTAATCATAAGTGTGGTGTATGGATTTTGTTGCAAATGTATGAAATATGTTGGGAGCAAAAGTGTTATTCATATATTGTATTTATTAATTTGGTCAAGACATTTAACTCAAATTATTGAACATGTGGGTGGTAATGTATTAACTTTTGACCATTAAAGTTTATTCACATTATATAGCTTCTGCATGATAGAATAAGAGAAAGTATTTATTGCTATCAGAAAATTTAAGATATTTAAAATGAAAACTAGTGCTATTGAAGAATATTTCCTATTTTGATTACCATTACAATATTCATTCTCTGGGGTTATTTCTATATGGCTTCGTGAAGTAGACATGAAGAAATAATCAAGATTTAAATTGATTAAAGAAAAAAACAAAATTTTCATCTTTTTAGCATCTAGATTTGTAATATATTTGTGATTATATTATTATTATTTCCAATTCAAATAATAATCTAGAAAATATTCTTAATACTTTAAACACCCCTTGTAAAGGTTTTGTTTTAATAGTAAATGTTCAAAAAATGATACAAAAAGTGTCAACTTTTTGCCTAAAAAATTATCAGTTTAAGAATGTGAATCAATCTAAATATTTTGGTTAACTTTATGAATACAGAATCAGATTGGATGCTGAAGTATAACTCTGACATTGCATCTTGTTGATGCATTTAACAAGTTATTGCAATTAAATTATTTTAGATAGAATCATTATTTGTCCTAATTTATTATATAGAAATAAAATTTGAATTCCCAATTGTTGAAACATAAAAGTATTAGATAAATTTCATTTAAATTATTCTCCATAAGATTCTAAAAATATGGTGACAAAATCATGTGACCAATGGTATACTCTTCAGTTTGTTACATATGATAGTATAGAATCTATTATTATAAAGACAAATCTTCATTAGATTGGGCATGTGAAAAGCAATACTCATCTCAAATAAAGAATTTTATAGTAAACTTTAATATGATTTTTGTGAAACAGGCAAAAATAAAATAAAATTGGATTGACAAAAAATAAAAAATGATTAAAATCAGAATTGCTATGCAGTAGTAATTAAAGAATAAAAATATGGCTGCACAAACACACAATCCCATTGGATAATTAGCTCAAAGAAATAACCAATGGCATGACAACCCAAACTTTCAATGATCAAGTCTTTTACTAATCTAAGTGATTTAAAATAGATAAAATAATGAAAAGAGAATTAGAGGAAGAATATTCATAATTTACTTATAGCAACAATAATTACTGAGGAATTAAATTTAAGAAATGATAATTTTCATTCAATGATATATACTTTTAATTACTTGCATAACTTCAAAATTAAATAAAATTGTCAATAAAATAAGCAGTCAATATTAGACATTATTTTAAAATCTGCTACAAAATATAACTTTATATTTATTGCTGTATTTTTTAATTTATTATGCTTCTTTATTATTTGATTGCATAGTCCTTACTATTTTGAATTAGCAATTCAACATATACTTATATTTTACAATCTACTTTAGTGACACAATAATAATTAATTTTATAAACTATTGTTTGTAGAAATTATTTGCAGTAGGACTATCCAAAAACTTTGAAACTATTCAAATCAACTGAATAAAGTTCTATCTTCAAAGAAAAAGATTAACAGCAAAGCACTTATATCTTGATCACTCATAATATAATAAAACAAGAGCATTTGATTAATCAGTGATAACTTAATGCTTTATTATGATTAAATTTTTATCCTGACTAATTTCTGGCTATTGCCTTTACGATGAGATATTGTTATATAAAATCTGAAACAATGTGATCAAATATTCAGCTTTAACTCAATTTTGCTTTTCAAGATAAACACCTGAAATTCAGATCAGCCTAAGGTTTTGAATAAAAAGATTTTGGTTTAAAACAGGCTGATTTAAACTGGGTGCTTGATTACATTGTCTCCAACTCTGAATATCAAAGCCTCATTGATAAAGATGAAAGCCAGAAACCAGTCTAAAGATAAGAATTTAAATGTAATAAATGCTTGATAGTTACTGATTACTCAAACTTATAGCATATGGCACATGAGTATAAATTGATTCTTGTTTTTAAGAAATGTAATTGTTAATTGTATCCAAATTTGAACTTCAATTCTCTAGCACTATTCTGAGATGTCTTTTAAAATCTTTATTAATCGACATTGTAAAGATTTAATCTTATTTTTGGTTATATCCAAATTTGAACTTTAATTCTAAGACGTATTTTTAAAATTTTCATTAATTCCACATTGGTAATAATTAAATAAAACCATGGCAGAAACATAAAGGAGATGACTCAATGTATCCCATTTCAATTCCATAAGTTTCCATGTGTATCAACAATATCTTAGAGAATGATTTTCTTATTTTTCAACTAAAAAAATTAAATATTGAACCATGATTGCTTCTCAACTAATAAAAAAATATCTTATGTTGCAGAATACACAGTACGGTATCATGAGTTGCTCTAAAGCAATTATTTTACATAATTTTTTTAAGGCTATAACCTTCAGACTATGCGCCTAGATAATCTTGTGTTAAGATTTGTAGAAATCCCTACTGTCGCATCTAGGCATAGTCTTAACGTTATAGCTTTAATATATATTACTTAAGTAGCGCTTAACAAATTATTAATTATAATTTTTTTTAATAAGTGTTAAATGTTTTTAAATATAGAGTTAAATGTTAATGACATAAATAGGCAGCTAATGTTATATATATTGAAAAAAAAAAAAAAGAAGAGGATTATCAGTTTAAAAAGTCCGAAAAGATAAAAGGGAAAGAAATTAGAAGCAACTTTGAATTCAAACTTACAAGTATAGTCTTATTATAATTTATTACGACACAGTTTCACCGTTAAATTACTCACCTTGACTTTGATTAATAATATTTAAAATAATTTCTTCGGTGTGTTTTTTTAAGTTTTTATTACCCTCAATAAAATGATAATAAAGGCTAACATCCTCTGGATTGTCGATCATTACTTTCTCAGATAGAAATTGATTTTGAATGAAATTATCCAAAAAGCGGCCATCAAATACAAGACTCACAAATTTCCAAGAATATTCTTTTGCAAGAATATAAATTAATTCTTTCAAATAAAAATACGAAATTCCTAACGTAATAAATGTTTTGCAGGAAACCTCGTAATTATTATAATTTATAAAAGGATTTCCTAATACAATCGAAGGCTTATCTTGTAAAATAACCATTAAAGATTCTTGATCCACAGCATCCGCACAAAATGGTCCAATAATAACATCTGGGTTATGCTTGTAGATACTCGCAGAGACTTTACCGACAATTTTTTCAGCATCACAAGTTTGATCTACTAATAGTTCTAAATTTACAGTGATATTAAATTTACTTTGAATAGACGATAAAGTCCAATTTAAAAATGAATCACATTGCAAACAACCGATTGAAGATAATGTTACATTATTTAAAATTAATAATATTTTTGTATCCAATAATTCAACTAAATTATAATTAATTAATAAAATTCCTATGAAAACTAAAAACAACCATACATTGAACATTTTAAAACTTAAAAATTTCTTTAAAAACTAGACAAATTTTTTTTTATATAATATTTGGGAAAAAAAACTTATGAAATAACTTATTCAATATTTTTTTGTTTATTTATTTGTGCAAAGAACACTAGTAAAGACAGATTCTTAAAAAAGAAAAAAGCAAGTAAACGCTAAAAATTACGTCACATCCAATAAAAACATAATACGAATACATACGTATAAATGTAAACATAAAGGATATATATAAATGCTCGAGAAAAAACGTTTACACATTTAAAAAATTCTTATATAAATTCTGTGTGTTTGAAAACTTCTTTTTTTTTATGTTTTATAATTTATTTACATCTAAATAGAAATAAAATAACAAGTAAATATAAAAATCTATTTGTGATTTGGATTTTCTAAATGTTCAACAATTTAATCATTCCATTGTAGTATAAAAATCGTACATCTACTTGTTAAGGTGTTCTTTACCTATTATTCCAATTATTAAGGCAATTAGAGAAATCAGAATTTATAGAGACTAACCATGTATATTAATAAAGTTGGGCACTATCGATAGTTAACTACCTGTTGCAATTTATTAAAAAAAGTAATAGTTTAACAGCCTAGAGATAAATTCGTAAAAATACTCCTTAAAAATAAATATTTCCAAACTTGTATAATGGCTAGTTTGTTTATATATGTACAGGTTGGTCAGTATAGGTAATGTTAACTCGCTCTAGATATGATATGCAGAAAAGTAAATTAGTTTACAGCAAGAAACAACATACTAATTTGCATTTTAAAAAAGTCTAACATTATGCAAATTAGAAAATGTATTAAAATGCTTCCAGAACTAATGAAAAGGAGAAAAAGAAAGTTAAGAGACTTTTAAGTATAGATTGAAAACTAATTGTGCAAAGTAAACCAATATTAGCACTGTAAACGAATTTTTATCAAAATCTAATTAGACTAACTAAAGATTGTGTGTGAGCAGTAGGATGCTTAGTTAAAAGAAACATTTATGATGTGGAATTGTCTATATATATATATATAACTTATCTACAGAGATATGAACTGTTATGTGATCAAGACTGATATTGTGTTCAACTAGCAAATCACCAGTTGATCTACAAATTCTGTCTACTAATATTATTGTTACTCAGAGTGAAATAAACTTTTGAAATTATTAAACTTTTATTGTCTGTTTATTTAAACTATTTATATAATTATCTGACCGCCATATTATAGCTGTCCCTGGATATATTAAAATTCCTGTAGATTCTGAGTTTGTTTTTAAAAAGAGGCAATCAATAACAATACACCAGGTATTATTTAAAATCACTATGTTGAGATATAAGATATCTTTCTGTAACTCTTATGTTTCAACTCCTTGTGAATTAACTATCAATAAATATCATGAGAGCTTTAATTTATTTAGATAATTCCCTTCTTAAAATTCCATGATTTGGAAATTATTATTAGAAAAAAAGTAAAATTGTGATGAGTGAGTGAGTGAGTGAGTGAGTGAGTGAGTGAGTGAGTGAGTGAGAGAGAGAGAGAGAGAGTGAGTGAGTGAGAGAGAGAGAGAGAGAGAATTCCTAGGGTTCAAAACACATGGTATAGGTATATTCCTACAAAAAGTAACAATATAAAGAGAAAAAATGTTTATAAACATAAGAGTTTCAAGTATTTTGAATCTAATAAACCAGTATAAAGCCTTCATCTGCAATAGAAGAGAAATATCAGAACCTCATTCTAGACTATTGCTGATAGGAACAAGTTGTAAGGGGGTTATGAATTATACTCAAACATTCAGTTAATTAAGAGACTATTTTACAACATGGGGAAAATATAATCATGATTTGTGATGCAGTATGCAAAGGGATTGGAATGGTAATAACTCATAACAAGGTACAGAGAAGCAAATACCTTTTGTGTCAAGAACATTAGCCATGTTTGAGCACAATTATGGTTAAAATATCTAATGAGGCTTTTGCAATAACTTCAGGAATTAAAAAACCCTGAATTTGTCTATGAGTGAAAGTTCACAATTATAATTAATCATAAATTATTGTTGGGAATTTTGAGAATTGAAATGGAATTTCCATAGTAGATTTTGTCCATAATGGCCCAAAGGTGTAATCTATTGTGTCATTATAACATGGATGGTTGTCATCTGATCCTTCATGTCAGCTGTGGGATGGTGCTATTTCTAGCTAAATTTCTAGAAATATGCCATTTCCGCGGCTGCACTCAAGCCTTTATTTAAGCATTCTTTCTAAAATAAATCCTAGAAAGATTGTTAACTCGGAGTTAAGTCTTCTTTCTACGCTAAAAGGTAGAGTGTTAACTCGGAGTTAAGTCTTCTTTCTACGATAATGGCCCAGTAGTGTAATCTATTGTGTCATAACACGGATACTAATTTAAGGTTCATGTGCCAAATTTGATGCATTGTGAATCTAAATTTGATGCATTGCATCTTTGATGATAAAAATACAAAAAAAAAAAACTTTTTATTAGTACTCAGAAAAAAATGCATAACTAAAATTTAATTTCATTGATTGAAACTAAAATATGGAAAAAAATGTTTTTAAATAATGCTTTTATGCAAATAACCAACTAAAAAGTAGAAAAATAACAAAGTAATCCATCTCTTGGTTAATTTGCCATTTTTGGAAAATAACTGAGATCTTAAAAATCTACATTTGTTATAAAACAATTGGAAATTGCAGGAATCTTGTCATTTCATAAAAGTATTTGTGGCCTCTTTAATTTTTATGATTTATTTGAGCTCCAAATGCTTTTACAAAATTACATTATTCCTGCAATTTTCGATTGTTTTATAACAAGTCTAGATTTTTAAGATCTCTGACATTTTCCAAGAATGGCAAATTAACGGAGAGGTGGATTACTTATTTTTCTACTTTTAGTTTACTATTTATATAAAAGCATTATTTAAAAAAAAAAAATTACATATTATTTTTTAGTTATATTTACATATTTTTGTAAAAAATGGTTAAAATCACAAAAAAATCAGACAAAAAATATAATTTAATAATAAGATGTGAAAATAAAAAATACGCCTCTAACAAATAGATTCTAAATTTAAATATCAAGGGATCATCTACTATATAAAAATATATATTACTTTTTTAATTATTTAATTATGAGTTAAATCAATATTAACAACATTTTATTTTACAAATGTAATATTTCCATTGGCTCGTTATTAAGGAATTTTTGGGGGGAAGCTTAAGAATGTGGGTTCAAGTTGTAAATGGGAACTAATTTTTCTTCATTGGTAAAAATTCAAAAATGTCAACATACAGACAGGACCAAGTTAATATAAAAGCATTTAATTTTCATTGTTAAAAATTCAAAAATGTGGTCATACAGATAGAAACACACACATACATGGCAAGATCATATAGAAGCATTATAAAAAAGATTATTTCAATATTTATTTGTTTTGTAAATGGCACTTGTCTAATTCAAAGTAAGGCCAAAATAGTTTTAAACTTTTGTTTTTTAATTGTGTAATATTCTTGAAACTTTTATTCTCTTCTATAGATCTCTTCTATCACTATTAACTCTTTTTATAATATTTGAAATATATCCAGATATTCACTTTTTCTTAATGGATTATTTAAAAATATTTTTGTATTTATTTTCTTCATATGCTGTCTTCTCTCACTTTCTGTTTTTTTCTACTAAATATTTGTGTTAAATTCTTAATAGAGTTTGTTGTCATCCCATTAATCTTAATTAAGCTTGATTATCTTCAGTGTTGTAGAGTGTTTTTAATGATCAAGAATATCAGTTGTTAATACTCTTTTTTAATAATTTTTGACTGTCTAGTTTTGCATTCAACAGAAAATTGATTCAGAAATTGAATTGGACGTTTATGTAAGTTGTATATGTATATATTTGTAGGAGAAAAAAAATGCAGTATTTGAAGATAAAATAATACAAATGATCATTTTTAATGTAAAAGAATCTGCTGAATCTTATGTATTCTACATCCCATTAATTAATGATCATTTCATGTCAATAAACATCACATGATCACAATTTCTTATGCTTGCTTACAACTGTTATTAAAACAGACAAAATTCTATATGTATTACCACTCAGTGCAAGCCAGAGTAATCAATGGATGCTAGAAGGCTTGTGCATAAAATCCCCATCTAGGGCCTACTCATCCAATATCCCCAGACTAGTTTCTGGCTTATGGCCTTCATCAGTGAGGAGCCTTGGATCTGAGAGCACTGCACCTAGATCTTAGGATCCTAAGATCTAGGTGCACTCAGATCCAAGGTTCCTCACTGATGAAGGCCACAATCCAGAAACTAGTCTGGGGATATTGGATAATCTAGGTGCAGTGCTCTCAGATACAAGGTTCCTCACTGATGAAGTCCACAAGCCAGAAACTAGTCTGGGGATATTGGATGAGTAGGCACTAGATGGGGATTTTATGAACAAACCTTCTGGCATCCATTGATTACTCTGGCTTGCACTGAGTGGCAATATGTATAGAAAGTTTTGATCATTTCATGTGTTGAATCTATTGAAAATATTATAATCGTGAAATATATATTTTCTCATAGTTAAAATATAATCCAATTCCTTTATGTCTAGATTTGGATGCTTCCATCTAAAAAAAAAAAAAGGTTGTCATCTGATCCTTCGTGTCAGCCACTAGAGGCGCAATTTCTAATCAAAAACACATTAATATAACATTCCCAGGCCAGCGATTCTCTATTAATATTGACTTCTTTTTTTTTTGATTTGTTTGTTTACAAAGTTTACTTTCTTTCGTTTCTGAATTATTTTTCCCAAATAATATTATTGACGATGGTATAATAATAGTTGTTTTGTTTTTTTTAATTTTTATTGACAAGAGGGTCTTTTTTGGTGTGTGTTCAAATAGTAATTTGTGTTTTTTTTTTTAAAAATAGTATTACTGTTTTTGTAAAATTGGATTGCCGAAATTTAAGAGAGAACGGATTTTTTTTGGATGGATCTTTAAATAATAATTGACGTTATTTTGATAGGTTTAACATTTGATTGCCGATAATAATTAGTGGGAGAAGTGTTTTTGTGTACGATTAAATAATAATTTACGTTACTTTGATAGGTTTACATTTGATTGCCGACAACAATTATCGGGAGAAGTGTTTTTTTTTTCGCGTGTGCGTATGTATGTTTAAATAAAAATTAAAACCGTTACTTTTATCGGTTTACATTTGATTGACGACCGACCGATATGACTTCTTTTCGTTTATAAATTATGATTTTTGTTTCTACGAATAAATATTTTTGACAATGGGACAATAATAGTTGTTGTTTGTTTAATTTTTATTGACAAAAGGTTGTTTTTCGGTGTAGTTTCAAATAGTAATTTGGGTTACGTTTAAATAATAAGTTACCGTCTTACTTTGATTGACACTAATTATTGGGAGGGGTGTAACCGTTTAAAGAATAGTAGTTTACATTACTTTTAGTGGTAGTGTACATTTGATTGCTGACAATAATTAGTGAGAGGGGTGGGTATTTTTGGATGATGATTAAATACTAATTTACCTTCCTTTTTATTTTACATTTGATTGCAGACAACAATTATTTGGAGTTTTTTGTGTATGTTTAAATCAAAATTGAAGTTACTTTTATTTATTACATTTGATTGACAACCGATTGACTTTTTTTTTCGTTTATAAATTATTGTTTTGGTTTCCCAAAAACATAACATTTTTGACAATGGGACAATAATAGTTCTTAATTTCATTATTATTGACAAGAACGGATCTTTTTTGGTGTACGTTTAAATAGTAATTTGGGTTGTGTTTAAATAGTAATACTGTTTTTAAAAATTTAAGTGACAAAATTAAAGAAACAATGTGTTTTTTTTTTATGGATCTTTAAATAATAATTTTCGTTACTTTAATTTGTTTACATTTGATTGACAACAATTAGTGGGAAGGGGTGTTTTGTGTATTTTTAAATAATAATTTACATTTTTTTAACAACAATTATTGTGTGTGTATGTTATGTTACTTTATCAATTTGGTTAATAATATTTACTGGTAGACATTTCACTATCATTAATGGCATGCTGTACGGTCAACTCGTTACGGCTCCAGTAATGCAGCAAATGTAAAGACTTGACGAACGGCATTTGAAATCTCTCAAACCAGCTAACTTTTCGAAGTGCACATTTCTTTCGACAAGAACGAGACTTACAAATGAAAGTCCAAAGATCTTTATGGACCTCAAGACTCATACATTCGCCGCACAAACATCTCTTTTCTTTAAGCAGGATGTTTTTCTGCTGTAGAAATGTTACAGCACTGGCTTCTGTGTCTGGCAATTCCCATCTTTTCATATTTTCTGTTTTTGAATTTGCCATACTTTTTGTCTCGGAAAATTTGTCACTAAAACGTGACTCAAAGCGTGATCTTTAAAATATTACGCTAACCCACCGTAATCAAAAATTTAGGAGGAATATACATTTATGAGGAACAATCACGATACTGTTAAAATTTTTAAAATGTAACAGTACTTCAATTCGTCTTAAAAAAAAAAGGCACCAATGAAAATTTAAATAATTTAAACAGGATCAAATTAATACACCCTTGTACAATATTGTTACATCAAATACATAACACAGCATTACGATATAGTGCGTGACACAAACAACTATGGCATTTTCCCCTGCTTTTAGCATCGGAAAAAGCCACATCGTTAGCCGCTAAGCTGAGTTAACATTCTTTCTAGATTTTTTCATAGAAAAAAGACTTAACTCTGAGTTAACAGTCTACCTTTTTAGCGTAGAAAGAAGACTTAACTCCGAGTTAACAATCTTTCTAGGATTTATTTTAGAAAGAATGCTTAAAGGCTTGGGTGCGGCCGCGGAAACGGCATATTTCTAGAAATTTAGCTAGAAATCCTGCCTCTAGCGGCTGACATGAAGGATCAGATGACAACCAAAAAAATAATTCACAAAATACAAGTTTTCTTTTTCTGAAAATTTGATGTCTGTGTTCTCTCTTCTTTCTGTCAATGTAGCTTTACCCACAGCATTTTTATCATTCAATGTATTTCAATACTAGCGTTAAAATTTACCATAACAATTTTAAATATTGTTTGGCATGATTGAAAGCATCACAAGGAGACATCATTGTGACATAAACTTGTATTATTTGTATTTCATATCTTCTATTACTTTGAATAACTAATCTTATCAGTCTTTCTGATATAACATTGTTCACAATATTATTATTCCCTTTTTTATTTATTATGAATCCCAGTCTATTATACTTTTAATATTTATGGCTTTTTAAGCATGGCAGACTTAGTAGGCCAGCAGTCTTTAGTTTTCTTGAGGCAGTACAATCACAAATCAGTTTGGAACTGAATTTCAGTGAGGCAGAAGTTTTGGCTGGTAAAGACTTTGTATGTTTAAATAGCTCCATTTAAAGACCCATTGCTAACAACAGAAGTGCAGGAGCTTAGAAACATCTAAAAACAACCTTGTCACATAACCAGGCTAGGTTGTCACACCTGCAAGATTAATCATTTCAGAAAAAAAATAATAGGAATAATATTAGTAGTAGTCATAAGCAAGCAGCCATTGTAGTACTAAAGATAAATATATAATTTTTTTTCCTAAATGTAAGTATATGAAATATGTGAACTTTATTTGTACAAACTCTTACAAAAGACTTCACTGATGGCTAAGGAACTATTAAGATTTAAGATTAATTTAACTGCTCTTAGTGAAATTCATTTCTGTGCTAGGGAAATTCATCTTCCAGAGGTAAGAAGTTTAATAAAATAGTTGAATACAAGATTTTTGGGAAAGACAATCATTCAGTGAAAGGATAATGTACAGTGTTGTATTTGCTGAAAAAAAAGGTAACTTCTAAGATTGGAATTTTACCAAAGAAAGGCTAAGGATGTTAAAACTCACTTTGTACAATTGTACTTGCACTCATTTTGTTAGTGTCTTTTCTTCAACCTTATATTCAGAGAAGAAAAGTTTTTATTTCTAACTAAATAGCATTGTTGCAGCAATATCATTAAAAGATCACATTTTTCTTCTTGGAGACTTTGACATACATGTTGGTTCAGATATTTAACTTTGGACAATAGTTATTGAAAATAATGATGGTGTAAATTCAAATGATTTCTCATTGTTGAACTTATGCATAACATGTGGACTGATTACCACAAACACTTTGTTTAGACAGAAAAACTGCTACAAAGGGATATGGATGCATCCTTGCTCATAACAATGATATTTAGTAGATTATATTATAGTTAGGCATTATTAACATCATGTGAGCACTTAAAAGTGAAGATTGTTGAACAGATCACAGATTAGTTTACTCCAAGATTAAAAGGTGAGTTGCATTAAAAATAGATTTATCCCAACCATATTCACAAGAAATTGATGTTCATTCTTAAGAAGAATACACTACACATTCTAAATTTCAATAGCTGTTGAACATCTTTAGAACTGTTATATTACTAAAGCATAAATTTTTCTTAAAGGATTTGTGATAGATACAAGTTAATATATTCTTGGATTTATTAAAAATAATTATGATTGGTTTCCTAAATGTAATCAAAAAAAATATCACATTTTCTGCTTAGAATAATAATATATTAAATGTGGAACTTCATAATAAAATGAAGATCTGAAAGCAGAAGTTCCATGTCTGACAAGAACATTTAAAATGACTGATGAATTAAAACTGTGAAGAAGATACAGACATTCACTGGACATGGCTATTCTAGATCTTTTTGATGAATTAAAAGCAACCTATGGACCTGAGATATCGTATCACAATCCTATTAAGTCCAGCAATGACACTGACTTATATGAAGAGAATGATATTTTGAATGGATGGAAGAAATATTTTGATATTTTAAATAATGATATAAGAATTGAGTTGACTTTTTAACTTTATAAACTTTAATTCTTTCCTATTTATTTTGTAATTCAATATAGAGCATTGCTCACTACTAAGGAAAACTTCAGAACCCCTCCTAATCTAAATCATTTATTAAACAATACTAAAGACACGTTGTTTCCAGCCTAGGCCCTCCAGATTATCTACAAATTAGTTGCTACAAACCCAATGCAATGGAATTTATTAACATTAACCCCATCCCAATAGCACCACTAAGTTAACACAACATAAGTATGTACATAGTCATGCTAAAACAGACCCCAACATTAATTCAATATTCCTGGAGCATGAGATCGATTCTGGTCACAACTTTTACTTTGAGTGCAATAATTGAACCAAAAAATTTAAAGAGTCATGGTTTATCACCAAGAATACCCATGTGATAAATAAAAAATATTCATGTATTGCTTTATCATGCAAATGAATATATAAATATATTAATTTTTGTATTAATTAATTTATATGTTCGTTTTTTTTTTTTTTTCTTCATATGTCATGGCATCGGCCGGGATTTGAACCTCTAACCAACTATTTGTTCATGGCGGCTGCGATACCTCTCGGCTAACAACGCAAGACAATGTTCGTTTTCTGCTTCATATCCATCATTTATAAATTTGATTTTATCTAGCGCCATGAATATGACCTGTCTGGTTAAAAGGAATGCTAAGCTGTAGTTAATTTGTATATTGTTAATCTTTCCTTTGTAGTTAATTACACTCTATAATGACTTTTAATGATATATCCATTCTACCTACTCATTTAGATTTGGACAAAATAACTTAGTAACGTCAAAACAGGTTTTTATAATTTTAAAAATAAAAAAAATTTAAAAAAATAAAAAAATGGAAAGTAGCTGGAAGTTTTCAAATATGATGATGATATGTTAGCTTCAAAAATATTGCAATTTTTCTATGAATATTTGGATCCATGAATCATTAAAGTTTTGGAACATAATAAAATAAATCCACGATATTGACAAATCCATAGAATACTTATCAAAATAAAACTGCAGTAATTAACGTCAGAGCTACATTATTTGTTAGAATGTGCAAGAGAATGATTGCATCCCTCAAATGTTTTATAACAGCTTAGCAAAACAATTTTGTGGATTTAAATGGAAAGTGAAAGAAGTAAAAAAAAATTAATGAAAATTACTTAAGATAGATTATGCAGATGATATAGTTTCATAAATAATTTCTCAAAATTGTCTGAAATGTTACAAGAACTAAGGCCAAACATAACTACTAAAAAAGCAAAATAATACCCAAGATAATAAAAATTAATAGCGATTAATTAAGAGTTAAAACACAGTTAAATTATTAATACAAATGAAAGTATAATGAACAAAATTAATCATAAATTTGGATAGGATGTTTTGAAAAGATTTATGCTTTAATATGACTTTTTATGAGTCTAAAACATGAACATTTAATAGAAAAATAATGCAGATTATATGATAAAGAATTATATTAAAGAATTAACAAAGTGGGATCAAAGCAACACATAAAGAATAAACAAATGTAAGATATCATTGAAAAAAAATTCTGATATGGAAGTGGACTGGATGTGTTTTGTAAAGGCAATAGATAATACAAATAATTTTAAACTGGTTTCATGAAAAAGGAAGTCTGTTAGAATAATTCAAAATAATGAATAAAATTGGAGATCACCCAATTATATATTTTTTAAAGATAGAATATGATTGCAATTTTTACTTATAATTGACCGTGTCAACAGTTACTTATTCAAAACCAGTAGGGTAATGATTTACTCCATTAATTACTGAAAAAGCATAATTATATTTTTGTACCTCCAAATATATAATTTAACTAAGCTAAAAATGTATTCATTATTTTCATATTCTTAACAGAATATATTCCATTTAAAAAATATGAATATCCAGTATACAACACAATGAACAGACTCTCCTTTCAATTCAATATATATGTATAATGACCTTTAACTTTGGTAGAACCCAAGTGTTCAGTTAAAACTTTGTGCCAAGACACCTAAAAAAAATTATATAGCTTAATTTTGCTTTAAGTAAATTATTATGAATACTTTATAATGCTATAATTGTTACATGTTCAGCTCTTATATTAGTCTTTATTTATTATTTAGCTGTAAAATAATAAAAATGTTCAGATGTTAAACATCTTTAAATTTTAAAAAACTGATAATGTCAATGATAAAAAAGCATAATTTAGAGTTAAGAATGCTAATTTAATTTTAGTTTAACTATAAATATGTTTAATATTTAATTAACTTTAAATGTAAAACAGAATATTCTAGTTAAATATATATTTTAAAAAACTAATTTAATTACAAAAAGAATTTAACGAAGTTAGCAATTAAATTAGGAGTTTTATTAATTGAATAAATATATTTATTTGATGTTATTTAGTTTAAATATTCTTAAAAATAATTTTAATTTAAAATTTATTCTGAGATATTTGTCTAGATTTAAAAGAATAATAAATAAATGAATTAAATTGTGTTAATATGTGATTGGTTAGAGATATAATGTAAATTTTATATTATATAATATTTTATTTTTATCCTGGTTATCTGTAATTTTAATAATTATTTTATTCAAACCAGGAAGTGTTTTAAATTAATTCAAATATCTAGACAAAAATTGATTTGTTGCAAAGTTAAAATTTTAATTAAATAATTTTTGATTAACAATCTTGCTTGGTAATAGATAGGTCAAGGATTCAAACTAATCAGAGGGGAGATTGAAGTTAAAAGGTAAATAAACAGTCTGGCAAAAGGGTCATATGACCAAGGGTATAAATGGACAGGGTATAAATGGACACTGATACCTGACATCAGTCTACACCAGTCTCTCATTTTCTCAATCAATTTAATTTTATTTGTAACAGTTGAAGTTTAAACTCTACTAAATTTTTAAAAAGTGTAATTTTCTTTGAAACTTGTTTTTATTAAATTCAGTCTGTTAGCTAAACTTATATCTTGACACAATTGTCTGAACAGAATCACCAAGGGAACTGAAGTCTATAACTATCAATAATATAATTTATTACAATATTATTTTTAAAATTTTCTGCAATGGAAAACTTTGAAAAATATTGTTATTGCTATGACTAGAGAACAATTGTCAATTTTAGAAATAAATTGAATGTTTATGTTATAATTAAAAATACCAAGGGAATATCTAATTCTATTGTTGGCAAGAGCATTATCAAAAAGGCTAATAATTTCATAGTAATTTCTCCATAATATTTGTATGTCAGTATTATTTGGAATTAATTTACATGGAATAAAGAATGCAATTCAAATGAGAACTATAAATTGATATTGTGAATATTTTTTAGATGTTCAATAATAATTAATTCTGCAAAAGACAAAGAATTGATTAAAATAATTTATAATTTAATAGTAATAATTGTACTTGTGCTGAATCATTATTTTTTTTAAAAAAGATGCTAATTATTATTATTTGAAAAACTGCATGAAAATATATATATATATTGTAATGATTTTCATTTACTTTTACTCTGAAAGAAGAAAGAAATAATTTCTCTTAAAGTGAGGTGATAAAATTTAACATACTACAACTGTTTAATTGATCAGATATGTGAATTTTAAAATGTTTACTTCATAAATGAAAGTACCAAGCTTTCCCTGCAACAATAACATTCCAATTAATGAATTAAAATAACTTTTTTTATATTTTAATAATTTTATAAAACCTGCACAAATGTTTAAACCTCATAATTTCTTCCCTTTGTGCATTGTTATAGAAACCACTGATGTCTTGAAGATAATAGTTAAGTCAAACATTTTCTCCTGCAAGTGTTTAACGATATTACTGAAGAATAATAATTGAAGTGCCTTATAATATTAATTTATAACATTTTGCACAATGGATTAATTTAACAAACCTAAATTTAAGGATTTATGATATATAATACAGTATCATTGACATTTATTAGACTAAATCTATGAATATATTGGATGAATGGCCATTAAATTATCATATACTTAATAATAGAATGAATTCAATTTACTCAAGACATTATTTTAATGATATTGTCTTATATAATGGATGTTTGCTGTCCACAAGATGCTACTGTCAACAGTCTTCTTCATATTCAAATAATTGAGAATTGGACAAGAATTAAACAGAAGGACATTATTATTTAATATAATTAATTTTATGGTAAAAAAGGTTACATTTATTTATGATTTTATACTATGTTATGATATGAAAATATTATTGGTCATGTTGTATGCTATATATTTTAAAATATTAAAAGGTTAAGGTTCTCAGAATAGTACTTTATCAGGTGCTTGTCTTATAAAGACGCCATTCGGTGGTGCTGTTTTCATGCTAAAACTATAAAATTTGACCATTCCTGGGCCATTGATTTTAATCATTTTGATGTGTTTTTTGTAATGCGAAAATAAAAACAAAACAAAATCGTCTTTTTTAACTATTATTTTTTATTAACGTATAAAAATTAAATATACACACGGTAGAATCTTGTTTGTCTCATGGAATGTTACAAACAGTACATTATTTGACGCGTTACCTAATTCCAACTCACTTTACACATATATCTTGTCAACATTTTCACAATTAAAACTTCGATACAGTACGTTGTAAAAAGTCTGATAATTATTACTTTACAAAATCAGAACATTTCAATTATTTAAAATAAAAAAAAATCCAATGAAAACATTTCCATCCAATTCAAATACATACCCTCTCACCAAGCCATAACAATTTTATAAATTGTGTGAAATTCGGAAAATGTATTTGCTGTGAAGCGACATACATGCGTACTGTGACGTGACATAGCGGCCTGCAATCTGTAGCACAACAAAAAACGTATTATAGAAAACGTGGGTTCGAACGTGTCAGCCGCGGAAACGGCATTTTTATGTGTTTTAGCATGAAAAATGTGCCATCGAGTGGCATCTTTAGCTATAAGATGAAAACCAAGCTTTATCATATAAAAATATTTTGAAATAGTATGTCTCTCTCTTTAAAAGTATGAATAATTTATTTATGAAGTTTATTATGTTGCTGTAAGCTGACTAAACTGATGAATATGTCTATGATTTATTATTGCCTAATGTCAATAAAATCATATTTGGTATTAATTAATTGTTTATCATATTTCACATTTATTAGCTATTATAATATTTTGTTATAGAAAGAAAAAATATTTTCTCTATATTTAGGAATGCTTTTATATTCCAGAATATTTGAAGATGGTAGTTAGTCCCCATCATTAATTTTGCTAGTTTATTTTTCAAAAAAGATGGTAGCATTTTGGGTTCTCTTATTATTTGCTATTCTGCTAGCTTTTGCATGCTCATAGCATATACTTTAGAAATTATAGCTAAGGCTCTTTCTATTCCAAAGAAATTCCTATATAGTATTTTGTCTCTGATGTGCATTCTTATTATTTTCCCATATTAGTGACAATGTCCTAGCTTCTTTATAATAGCCCTCAAAAGTAGGTGCATTCTATAAGCAATGCCATCATATTTTTATGTTATCATTATTGATTTTGCATTGTAAGATTTTAACATGGATTTATCTGGTATTTTTTAGTGATGTTATCAGGATGTCAAGGAATTCTACCTTACCTCTAAGAGCATTCTTGGTCAGCTTTAAATATGAAAGATGTGTTAGTCCTATATGTGAGATTTGATAATTGTTAGGAATAAATATGATAAACAATTGGTTTTAAAGTTTTTAAAATTTATTTTAGGCATAAATGGATAATATACATCTATCCTATAATTCCTTCATCGATAGATTGGTAAGCTATTATTATGAAAAATATTCATATGAGATGCTAATATATGATTATTATTATTATTATATGAAAGAGATAATAAATGAAAACTTTTGATAATTAAATAATATAAAAAGTTACTTTAATATGATGGATTATTTTGCTAATCCAATGGAGTATATTTTAAAAATTACTGTCAATTTTTAAATTTTTGTCTCTTCTAATATAGAATTTTGCAGAAGCAACTTTATGAAAAATTATATGGACTTAAAGATGGACTAATTGTAAATTTTGTTATTTTGCTGTAAATAAATCTTTGTTATTGTTATTTAAATAATTTCTCATAGTCATTTATTGGCATCATCCCATTTGTTAATCAGAAATCATCCCAATTATCAAACATAAATCGTTTTAAACATTAATTAAAATTTTAAATGGTTATAAAAAATTATACAATTATTTTAGTATATTTACTATAAGAGTACATGACGTGAATTTATAAGAGTCATTATTTATTAAATTATTTAAATATTAATAGAACATCTAAGAAAGATGTATTTTCTTAAAGTATTGCAATTTGTTTTGTCAATTTGGATCTCTTTTACTAATTCAATTTGCTTATTTCAAATCACTGTACATATTTATTTTAAATCATTTTCAGTTATAGTTATTATTTTGATAAGATTCAATTTGTAAAAGAATCTAATATATATATAAGGTGTTAAGTAGATTTATTCTAAGATGTTTAGGATGGCTACCAACTTTCAAACCCATTCTTAATATCTGAGTACAATCCTAGCTTATTCTTTATTTTATTCTAAGTTTAAGAGAATATGTTGTATTTTATTAAATTAGTAATATCATTGTTATTGTTATAATTATGCTAAAGCATTATCTTAGGGGAAGTGTATGTTTTATTTATGGTATTTTAACTAGGATTTCATTCAACATCGAATAAATCTACAGTCAAAAAAATTTATGAAAACATATTACCCTGAGATATCTTATATAATTTCACGAACTGTATTATTAAATTTATTTTAACATTGAAATTTTATATTCAAATGATAAATTTTAAGTGGCATAAATTTTAAAAGAACATTTAAAATATTTTAAGAATTAAAAATTATTTCATCTGATCATAGCAATGAGATGCTTAGAAAATGCCTGTAAGAGGATTATATCTTTATAAGTTGGATATAAATAATTGAGTTATATTAGATCTTAAAGAAACTTTAAATATAACTTTAATAGCATATGTTTGCAATATTAAGATTCTTTTATGTATGCTAGAATGAGTTGAGATTTCTCCTCTTAATAGTGTTGATTTGTATTTCATTATATTTTATTATAATGCTTCCCCTATATATCTTGGTAATAGATTATTATTTGAACCCATTGAATGTAGCTATAACATTTATAGCTTATGATTTCACCTCATACTTTGTCATTCCATGCATACACTCATCTCTTTATAGGTTACAGAATGGCATATATTTTACTTAACATTTTTAATCTTTATCTTCAAATTTTCTAGGTTACAATATGTATATTAGATATATGTGTGTGTACTTTAGATTTATAAAATAGTAATCATTATCATTTCAGGGCAAATATCTTTCCATAGATGTGGGGGAATAATATATAAATCATAGGTTAATCATCTGAATGAGGATATCTTTCTCTTACGATATAAAAAAAATTAATTGCATACCCATCTAACAGAACATTTAATGAATACTTACCTAGGAATTTATAGCTCCTTAAAAAAGTTCTGAATCTGCATCAAAACATAAGATTCTTGATATTTACATATATAAAGTATAAGCATGTATTGGGTCTTACCTATATGAATGTTATTTGAAAAAAAAAAAAAAAAACGGATTTTTTGAAGTTTTAAAATCAAATTGGGCAAATTCTCTTTATACAATTTTGTTACTGAAAACGTTCAGATGATTAATAAATAAATTGATTAATAGTAGAATGTAAAGTTTAATAACTTTTATCTTCGAATTTGAAACTAAGAAGTTTTTTTTTCATAAGTTTAATAGTTCCTAAAATATTAGTTGCATCTTAACAACGTTTGTTCATATTTACTCACACATTCATTGCAGATCAATAGTTGTAAAATTATCAGCCAAGGCAGCTATTGGCAACTAAAGGCAAAGTAAAAATTCTTTAAGCTTTAATGCTAAATTGCTATTCATTATATAAAGTCAAAAAGATGCAGAAAGTGATTTGAAAAGTGAACATATAATTTAATATAAAATCACAAATATTGGAAATATAAGCATAATGGAAATTGTAATGAAATAAAAAAAGCAACATTGTGAAGATTAACAGAAAAATGTAGATTGTTAATATTATCCAACTCAATACAGAATGCCGAAGACAATTACATATCAATAAGTTACTGTTTACATGCAAACAGGGAATTTTTATATAGATATACAGAATGCTTTAGATTATGCACACATGTATATTTTTGTGTTGTACAGAGTGGAACAATCCATGATATTAGTAATATTTAACCGAGCTTGCTTTAGATACTGTGTACCAGATATTGTGAGATTTATGGAATGATTGAAAAGTGCTAAGGATAAATTTGAATGTAGAAATAAATAGAAGTGGTTAGACTTGTGAGATCAGTAGAAGAAAACAATTAATAGTTTTTAAGGGGGAGAGGGGTGTAACCATCTAAATGAAGATATTGCAAATTTATAGATATTTTGATATAATTCATGACTGATTACTAAAATGGCTCCAATAAAATTTAAGCTAGGATTTCAAATTCATTTTAAAATGTTAAGACTAAAGATGGCTAGAAATGAAGAAATTAATAAAAAGTTACACACTTTATTAAAATTTATATAGATAGCTAAAAACCATAAATCTTTATTGAGTCAAAGCAATTTTTGTAGAAAATGAGAAATATTTGAAAACATTAAAATAAAAACAAATGGAATTCAGCAAAAAGTTAATAATGGCATTAGAAAATATAAGGAAAGTTGTAGGAAAAAATACAAATCTTAACAAGTGTCATATTGGTATTGAAGAAAAGTTATTTTGGTAGTAAGATAGCAAGTTACTAAAACAATAATATATAAAGCATATGGAATTGTACAAAAAATGTGATAAAAGCAGATTAACAAAGTAGTTCATACAGTAACATCAATGAAAAAGTGAATCGTGCAATTAAATCTACAAAAAAAAACCCAATAGGCCTCATAAAATCATACTTTAAAAAGGGTAAAGAAAAAATGTTGACTATTATTTGATATCAAAAGATGACTTTAAAAAATGCACGTTTTAATAAAAATTGAAAAAAAAAAGTACAAATTAAATTATTATTTTATACAACAAAAAGAACAAATTGGATGTCAAAGTAGCTAAGAATAGACAACATCTAAATATTAAGAGAATTTATAGAGAAAAATAATAATAACAATGAATATAAGTTTCCTCCCAATTTGTATTCAGTTTGATTTATATAAGCATTTCTATGATTAAAGCTTTGACCTAAAGTATTATGAAATTATGGATATTTATTATAATGCAGTAGCAGAATTAGACTCTCTTGTCTCCTAATAATATTAACATTTATAAAAAGATACAATAGTAATTTTCACTTTCAAAAAGTTTTATGAGAAGTATTTTGTTATAAATAAAGATTATTTGTAGTCACTTAATTTTGAAAATATTGTGTTTGTTTTTATAAATACTTTAGACAAGCAGAAAATATAATATAACATAACAGCAAAAAAATATAGAACTAATAATTAATACTAAAATGCTAGATTAATATCCAATTGGTTTTAAAAAAATATTAGAAGTTAAAAATTAGAAAATAACTTGGACAAATTAATATAAACAGAAACATAATGGATGGATTATACAATTAAGATTGAATAAAATGCTTTTCGAAAAAATATTTTAAAAAAGTCTAACAATCTGAAATTTAATATAATAAAAAAGAAATGCAGTTAACATAGTGAAATATGGTTGCATAAAAAATGCATTCTAGAATACAAATTCAGAGACCGAATTGAAGCTCAATTAGTCATATCACTAAAGAAATGAAGATTAAGAATCGAAGTCCTAAATTGTATCTCAAATGATTTTAAAGTTAAAGATGATAGTCATAATAATAATCATTGTAAAATGATGACAAAATTATCATCAATAATCATCTTCATTTGATCACATTACCTTATTGCTTAATTTTATTCCATTTGCTTCCAGGCCCCAAAAAACTCCATCTATAGACCAAAACATTTGCTACATCAAATTTTATTTATCCTGAACACATAAGTAGAAAGTATTTTGTTAATCTGCGGAAACACACTTTTCTGTTGTTGTTAAGTTTAATAATTTCACATAAGCAGGTGTATTCATAAAGAAATCAGTCGTGATTTGATAGATGTTGCAGATATAAAGAGCTTTCTTTTGCAATATATTCTAATGAAACAATTTATCTGCAATCATAATCTTCATAATAAATAACAATTTATGTAATATTTCTTAACATATTACATTAATATACTGTACAGGCTTATACACACCTGCACATACATAATGTAATATAAGGGATTCGAACTCAGACTGAGGGTCGTGTTAACATATTACAATAACTTCCTTTTTCTAACTCATATTTTGGAATTAAAATTATTTTCTATTCATTTTTTATACTATCTTATTAGCCTCCCCCTCCCCTTATTCATCACTGCTGAATTACAAAATAATTTTTTAATAATGTATTTTAATAAATAAGTTATTAATTTTTTAAATATATATATGCTCATATATATATTTTCCAATAAATCAATCTTGAAAATAATGACCATTTAAAAGGGTTAGCTTCAATTTACACGCATAAAACTAAATTAATCTTTGACAGAAAAGTTTTGTCATTTAAAAAATCTAATAGCTTGTTTTAATGGGTTTTTCACATTTGTTATATATAAAATCTTATATTTAAAGATACTGGCAGAAGATGAACTAATATAATGTCATTATTGTTTATATACAGACTTTTCATGTTAAAGTTTGAGATTGTAGAATAATAAAACAGTGGTATTTAACATTACACATTGACATAAATGTTTTCTTAAAATATTTTATTTATATAAAATAAAAAGTTATACATTAAATAAAAATCATTAAAAATCAGTCACTACTTAGACAATCCCATTATCAATAACAATCAATAATTTCTAACTGTTGTCAATGGAATCTCTTTAACAACAGTTAAAAATTGTTTGATTGTTATTGTCTAAGTGTTAACTGGTTTTTAATGATTACTTATAAACCCATTTAGCCTTGAACATTATTACATTTATTATTTAAATTAAATAAAAATGTACAATTATAAATTATGATTTTAATTAAGACTTGAAAAAAATTCTTCAGTAATTTTTGATTAGTATAGAAGATTTTAAATAAGACAAAAAAAATTTACAATAAATGCTTTTATTTTACTTTAGACTAAAACACAAAAGTTGTTTCTTTAATCACAATTGTGCTTTTTACATTCAACTTGAAATAACTGTGTGGGGGAGGAGGGGCATTCAGAAATTTACTAAATCAAACTGTTCTTATAAAAAATAGGAATTGACTTAATTAATTCCTGGATTTCACCTACCTCCACTACACTATTTCAAGTTGAATATAAAAAGCACAATTGTGGTTGAAGAAACAATTAGGTGTTTTTTTTATGTCAAAGCATCGGCTGGGAAGCGAACCTGTGGAACTGCTTGCTTGCAAATTTTTAGCATTAAGATTGAAAGTAAAATTATATACATGAAATAAAGTTTGTTTACAATATACTTTTATAATCAAGATTTGTTTTTATTTCAATTTTTAAAAAAATCAGATTAAAATACCTTTTAATATAAAGTTTCTTAATATATGTATACCGCCCTTTTGTGTGCATTACTGCAAACTTATTGAATATCAAAATGTTTACAATTTCATTCATCATTCCCTGTAGATTTAATAAGTTAGAGAACCTACCTAAAATATTTGTATCATATTTATTGTGTTGGCAGTAATTTATAATAAATTATAAAATATAAACAAATTCTATTTGAAATGTCAGGTTAATATTTAAACTAACCATCACATTATTAAAGATTATTTATAATGTAATTTTGTTTAATTGTAAAGAAAAAGTTTTACAAACAAAAAAATTTCTTTAACTTTTTAAATAAGGAAACTTTCAAAATCAACATTTTTTTTTTTTTACATTGTAAAAAAGAAAGTTATAAAATCAAGATTTGCTTTTACTTCAATTTTAAAAGATTGTTAAAAAATCTTTTTAATGTAAGCTCTTTTTAAAATTTATATTACTCTCTTGTGTGCATTAATGATAATTTATTAAAGTGATATCAACATCTTTAAAATCTAATAACAAAAATTAAAAATTTATCCACTATCCCCTGTGAAAATAAAAAATGAGGAAACCTACCTAAAATATTTTACTGTCATATTATATTGCCAGTGATTTACAACAAACATGCAAAAATTTAAAAAAATTCTATTAAATATGAACATATTAAACCTCAAATTAAAATTTTTATCCAAATAAACCTTGAAACAACAAATAGATTCTAATTTAAATGTGTTTAATTGAAATGAACAACCAGAGATTCTGACTTCATCTGCTTTAAAAATCATTGAGTTTCCTAAAAAAAAACTGCTGCTATTCTATAATTATAGATTGTAGTATTGACATTATTATAAGTGATAATGATGTATGGATTTTTTTAAAGAATAGATTTTAATGTAATTCTTTTACTGATATTAAAGTTGAAAAAAATATCTGAAAAAATCAGGATCATATGAACTGTGGCTAAGTTAAAAATATTTCTCTTTTGATAGAAGGAAATGCCCAGATGTTTGTATTTTTCTGATCTGGTTTTTATGGGAAGATTTTGAGGTATAATGAAATATGATTTTATTTGTTGATAAAGTATTTTTGATTACTTTTACACACTAAATGGTTATTATAAAGAAATACACAGATAAAATTTCAATTTTTTTCATTTATATTCCATTTTAAAAATTAATAAATTTGGCCATTAATATAAAGAAAAAAACTAAAGTGAATATTATATAATTATCTGTCAGAATCGAGTTAGTATGAAAATCTAAAATATTGCAATTCTTGTAATATCAGATTTTAATATAATTATCATAAATCTACATTTGTTCCTTCACAAAAAACTTGAAATAAAAATGATTTCATTAATTTTTAGTTGTGTTTATGTAAATATGTTGTTTATAAAACATTGTTATATTTACAAGTGTTTTTAAATATTTAAAAGTCAAATGTGATTTTTTAAAAATACTATTTACTTACAAAATTAAATTTAAAAAAAAAAAGTCCAATTTATTGTGTTTTAATATAATATAAACTTTATAAAAACAGAAAGATTGAGCATTTCCAAAAAATTCTGTAGATTACCAAAACTGACTTAAACTACATCTTCTAATAGTTTTTTCCCACTGCATTTCACCCAATCACATACAAGACATTTCACTTCCAAATTTCCTAAACATCCTCCATGCTTACAATAAAATACTCATCAAATAAGATGAAAAGAATATTTTTTCTTTACTAATAGCCATATCCCTATTTGTTCATTTCTACAGGAAAAGCATAAGGTTACAATATATTAATAAAATTTGAATTTACATCAAAAACAGTGTACCATTAATTTGATACAAAGCATATTTAGCATTCCAGAAAGGGGGGAAAGATTGCTGAAAGAAAAAAAATATTTTTAGAAAAATTTATGCTTTATTAATTAGCAAGGAAGTTATTTGTTTGATCACCCAGATTTTAAAAAAATTTTCATGAAAATTAAAGAGATAAAAAAAAATCAATGTAATTATCTATAATTATAGGTGTTATATCTTTTCTCTCACTAATTAAATATGGCTGACTGAAATGTCAATCAATAGCAAAGGTAGAGGATTAGTGTAATTAGAAACTTAAAAATAAAAGTAGAAATATTGTATAAATTGTATGTATTAAACATATTTTTCTGCTGCTTACATCATGTGGTGGCAAATTGCATAGAAAAAAATCCAGATAGTGATACAGAATGATTTACTATCTACCTTTACCTTCAGGAAAGTCACAAAGCCTCCAGATAGTTGTTGCCTTCTTCCCATCCTGCTGAGATGCCTTGATTCAAACTGTTGCCTATATCACACCAAGAACCCTAGCAAGCTGATTAGGAAACACTTCACTCAGAAATTGTGGATAAAAGTATTGTGTATAAGAAGCCTAAAACCCATGGCATAAATATCACATCTATATTAAAAACAATATTCCCAGTAAGATGAATGTTAAATCTTTTTGATTTAATTTTTAATTGAAATATATATATATATTAATGAATTGACTAAGCTGTCAATAATTATGATTAACCTAAACTTTATTAATATTATTAATGTCCAAGATTAGTTTCATAGTAATTTTATTTATATTCTCAATAATGTTGTAACGGTATATAAATATGCCATTACATTAATTTAAAATAAAAACTAAATTCGCAAATAAAAATATCAAAAACTAAAAGCAAAAAAAAATTAGAGTTGTTCAATATATATATATTCGCAGATGCAAAACTTTAAAATTTTTTTTTTTTTTAAAAAATTAAAAAAAAAGGTATTTGAACGTAGTTTTTTAGAAAAAAGTATAAGAAAAAGAAAATATTTTTGTAAATGGAAATGATTGTTTTATAAATTAATTGAAAAGCAAACTAGCCCTTGGGGCTCTCATATAATTAAAAAGTCGAGGAATATAGATAAGAGAATAAAAAGAATTAGCTTGACCAATGGAAGCACCAAGCCTTAGCTCGGACCCTAATGAAAATGATGGATTAGTGACGTTTTGTTCGTTGAATCCAGAGGACGATTATAAAAGGAAAAATATTGAAATTAAGGACAGTGCCAGCTTGACTGTTTTTGAGAGGTGTGATAGGACGCACATATCACCCTCTCTATTTTAAAAAAATGAAATGACTGTGATACCAGAATGGAGCCAGCTAAGGTCACCTCCATAACATCAGACCAGTCTTCCAATGGGGACATCGTGGGAATTGGCACCAAGAACCGTGACTCTTCTACTGTAAGCTATTGAACTGAATATTAAAATTTAAAAAGTAATTAAGAACTTTCATCAAGATTTGACAAGTTTAATAAACAAGTTAAATCTAATTTTTGTAAAATGAACTATAATCTGACTTTTCCAAATCAATTGTTTAATTTTTTTTCATTTAAGTTTGCCAAAAATCATTTCCATTCTTTATTTTTGTTAATATTTATTGTAGAAATTATTAAATGCATTAAATTTAAGTTGGGCATGGACGCTTGCATAGATTCGTTCACATTTAATTGTTTTTGTTTTCATATTTGATTAAAATATATAGACAATCGGTAAATAATCTTACGTTGAATATCAAAAAAAAAATTTATTCGGATGTCTTTTTAGTTATTGGTGTCAATGTGGCATCTTATGATGAATGCCATTGGGTTTCTTGTGAATTCCCTCTGCAATTATATCAATGACTTAATATTTTGATCATTTATATTTATGAGCATGTAATCTATGTAATTGATCTATGCTCAACATTAAAAAACAAACTTTTATAAAATTCATCTATGCGAATTTATATAAATGTTAAATTTAAGTCAGGCATGAATGGCTATATAGATTTGTAAAGTTATGTTAATTAATTAGGGGAGAGTAATCTTGGGTTATTTGTTTTGTAGTTAAATTAGGTCAATGGATTGGATATATTGGTGTAATTAGTAGATGTAGTATGAGATTCACTATGGGCAGGATGGATTTATACGCCACACACCCCCTTTTTGCCTATGGAAGGGATAGTAAGACAAAAAGTCCTTTCCTATGGAGTTTTTTTTTTATTGTTCTTGCCGACAGATGTAGCATTCCTGTTTGGTTGAGAGTCAATATCTTCTCTAACTATACTGTTCAGATGTACATTCCTGACAGTATAGTAATTTTTGTGCTGTCGTATTTTCATGCTACATTGAATACATCAATGTATCAGATGGATTGACGCTGGTTTGACTGTGAGCTTTTGGCCTAAGGTTAAATAAGGGATAGAATAGTTTCTTTTCAAATGCAAATCTATGTAGTTTATCCATACTCGACAATCTTAAAATAAATATAAAATTCATGTGTGGATGATTTAAAATCTTAAAATAATAATTTAAATTAAAAGTTAATATTAAAATCTAAATAATAAATGTTATTCTTGAAATTTAAAATGATTATATATGTGCATAAATAAATAGTTTGTGTGTTAATTACTGGCAGTGGCTTTTATTTTTTATATTTAAGATATAAATTAAAGTTATATATTATTATCTCTGCATCTCAACTGAGCTAATGACTTGGGCTAACGGTCTAAATATAAAGTGGGATCTTAACTGACGTATCTGCCTACTATATAAATTTTTAGGTTCAAATGCCTAGATGGCACTCTTGTAGTACAGATACGGTAAGTCTCCGTAAGATCATCCTTCTTCCCGGACCGTTATAATTGGACTCCCAACGTGGGCCGATCTTTAATAAACCACCAGAACCATGAGAATTTTAAAAATGAATCATGCCAGGAACATTTTTTTTTCTGAAATAAGTACATTTTTGTATTAGCGTAAGGTTATAGGTTGAATTTTGCTTTAAAAGTACTGCCAGTAAGAAAAATTGCACATATGTAAACATAAATATGCAGAATAAAACAAAATAATATAAATCATAATTTATTTTTTTTTTAAAAAAAGTCTTATTTAAAATCCAAGCGTTTAACGTGCCTAAGTAATAGTTAAAAGTAGAAGAAACGGAGGGGGCAGAAATTTTCTGGTAGAAAGGCATTAACAATCAACAATTTTTTTTATCATTATATTTATGTAATTACTGTTTTGTCTTTTTAAAAAAGTTTTGACCTTTTGAAATTTTCATATACACCTGGATCTCTTTTTATGCAAACTTATTTAACACGATTTTGAAGTTACGTGATTCATGATTCACCGGAAGTCGAACTCCGATAATGCGCTATTACTTTAAATAATAAATATCACGCTTACATTATATTGAAAGTAATAGCACATTATTGGAATTCGACTTTCATCTTAATAATTTCAATATTTTCAGTGCTTTATAATAGTAAGATTTTATGCAATAATGAAATTAAAATCATGATTTCCACATTTTATGTATACCCACATTAAATTTTACAAGATTATAATGTAAATTTGTCGAAACATTGTGCATGTTAATTTTGCATTTTAAATCATTGTTTTTGCTTTTTAAAAAAGAACGTAATCAATTATTAATCATTTAGTGTCCACAAGTTTATTTTTAAAAGGTCAGTGGGCATAATTAAATTTGACAATTAAAAATTAAAATCTGACTTTTAATTGTAATTAACAATTTAAAAATTACTTACGGTGACTTGAAATTAATGTGATGTAAAATGTAATTTGATTTTTAAACAGAATTGAAAATTAAAGACAAAAATAAGAATTTAATTTTTAGTTGTTAGTTTCATAAACAATTAATAAAATCGTCTCAAAGATTAATTACGTTGTCACCAGGAAACCATTGACACAACACAAGTGTGAAGTTGGCGCTAATTGTTTGCAAATGAACGTGTTTTTCAGCAAATAGCTATAATAATTAAAACATGTATAAAAAAATCTAAATTACTGTAGTGTAAATTGTGCATGAAAATATATTTTGAATAAAATTAAATATTATAGTTAAAAAAGTTGTCTTTTATCTGGAAGTTTTCACATATTAAATCTGATGTCTTTTTCCATAATATACATTTATATTTTTTTTCCTGATTCAGCAAATGTTGACAGCACCCAAAAATTATCTAAATTTTGTAATAAAATAATTGTATATTTTTAGGCATTGCAAGTTAAATATATTTCAAAGTACAATCCATTTGGTGCAGTGCACTGGTCAAAATAAATTTTTCACTTTTCAAAGTAGTCATGAAACTTTTGAAAAGTGATATCTTTTAATGTGTCATTTTTTCTTCATTACTTCCAAGACCAAAACCCTTTTTCTTTTAAGTCATTTTTTCCTTGTGAGAATAAAAAATTCACATGGAGCAAGATCAGGTAAATATGGCTGGTGGACAGGCTGGGGCATGCTGTTTTTAATTAAAAATTGTATCACACTCAAAAATTTGTTCTGGTACATAGTAGTGAAGCATACACTCCCTACTTTGTAACAAATGAAGTTTCATTTTACTGCATCACAAACTTTTCTTAACAAAATGTGATCATTATGAAAATATTGAGTAAATATTGCCATTTGCATATAAAAAAGCATCATTTTGACATTGGACGTAACCGACCACTTTTTTGGGATGTGAATTTGACATTTCTATTAAACCATTCATAAACTTGTTTCCCAGACCAGCTTGTTTCTAACCTTTTCAAACATTATATTTTTCCCTAACAGAAAACAATTTTACATTGTTAAACTTTTCAGCCATTACAAAAGTCAACAAATGAGACACACTTAAAATCTTACTATATTGCACTGACTTCAAAACAATATATTTTCCCCTAACAGAAAACAATTTCACATTGTTAAACTTTTCAGCCATTACAAAAAGTCAACAAATGAGACACACTTAAAATCTTACTATATTGCACTGACTTCTCTGTATGACAATTGGCAGACCAATGTGATGCATAGTAATGTTTTTCAGTCAGGAATCTCTCAGCCACAATGTTCTGTTAATGATTTTACCTTTCCTTTCCCCATCCTAAGTTTTTGCCATCTTCTCTATCCTGCTCCATCCCATTTTCACATAATCTTTGTCAGCTTCATGGTCTTTATATTTAAATGTGCCTTATATTTTCCCAAATCCAGCAAAAAAAACCAAGAACCAACTTTCTATATAATTAACTTTATGTTTATTCTTCCACAACTATTATTTGTACCCTTTCTGCTTTGCAGGAATTCACATTCAATTAAGATGCCTATTTTCTATGCCCTCCTTACACAGCTTGCAGACTAAATCACCATTTTTCCATTTGTATATATTTTCTTGTTGCTAAAGATCCTGTTTGAGCCTTAAACAGTAAACTACTTTTCTTGCAGTTATAAATTAACTCACACCCAATATTCCATTTACTTCTATATATATATTTAAACTCTTTACTGGTTTCCATCTCCCAATTCTTTATTAATAAATCTATTCATCTATTGAGGAGAAATCGGCCTTATGGTCGATCAGAACCGGGAAACAAATCCCGGAGATTTGAAGCTCCCCCGCTAAAATTTCTTGGCTTTCAACTGACTCCCCCTCCCCTTTATGAGAAGAGAGCTGGACGAGGTCTTATTTGTAAAGGTCAAAAAAACAGTGAAGTCATTACAGATGGTCCCCCTTTCATTGTTGGGGAAGATCACGCTATTAAATGCTGTGGTGCTGCCAAATTACTTATACTTTCTGGCTTTTCCCCAACAAGGGCATTCATCAAAAGTATCGATTCAATGTAGAAAGCTGAGCAGGGGAGACACCAGTAATCAGCATGAGGATTCTTCAGAAACCAGTTGAATGATTTGGTATTACACTCCATTCAAAATTTTCTCTTGCAATGGATCTATAACATCTTGGTCAGGGAGAATGAGAAACTTGAATATCCCTTACCAAGTATTGATGAGCCCACGGATCAACTGCCTCCAATTAAAGGAGGTATTTGGTTGAAGCAACAGATCATGAGTGATCAATAACATCAACTTCCAGTCATTTGCTGGAAAGTTATCTGATTGGGATCTGTATGGGCTCACGCACAAAGATAAGGTGGAAGAAACAAAACCCTTACTTGCTATATCAACATTTACGGGGTTGACCAAGAGGCTAAAATTAGATCCTAATTTGGTAGACTTTCTGCTGAA
Source organism: Epiperipatus broadwayi (assembly GCA_028023455.1). Taxonomy (NCBI): domain Eukaryota; kingdom Metazoa; phylum Onychophora; class Udeonychophora; order Euonychophora; family Peripatidae; genus Epiperipatus; species Epiperipatus broadwayi. The sequence continues at coordinate 4,413,770 of JAQFVV010012494.1, read as the reverse complement.
GGTCAGCCTGTCCTTCCCACCAGATCATTCATGAATTACAGGAGAGGGATTAAAATAAACACTATCTGCCCCCTCTGTAACAAAGCTGAAGATTTGGACCATATCATGGCAGATTGTGAACGATGGAATGCTATACATAACTGTTTTCAATTGCATACTTCTGATAAGAACATGATGGCTACTGACATTCCCAAAGCGATCAAGAAAGATGAATTCAGGCTGATCAGACTTGCAACACAAGTGAACTTTGCTATATGGTCACCCCGAAACAAAAGCAAGAAAGAACGGGATACAATTGAAGACATTAATTAATAAAAAAAATTAAAGAACTTAGGGAAAAGGACAAGACATGCCAACAATGGCTGGCGGACCAAAAAAATGATCCAGGGTCAAACTTGCCAGCCCAATGGTAAACTCAATAAATTACCTTAAAGAACATTAAAATTCTTCCAGCTAAGGACTTTGATTAGGTTTATCTGCATATCTCCAAGATAATAAAACTATACAATTGCATTGCCCGTTATCGCTATTCCCATGCGGTCCCACATTGTAATTGAAGAATTATGCCGATCCGGACGATGATGAAACACTGGATTGTGTGATTATCCTCCTTTTAATTAAGCTCATTTGGCTCAAATTATCAAAACAATTCAAGTAACATATCTCCATTTAGGGCCTTGAGAAACATTTGCGTATTAAGTTAGTATACTCCCAACCACTGAATGAAAGACTGTGCCTAATGGGTACTCCAGGACTGCTGAGTAACAGAATGCAGTCACAGCAGACTTGGAGGGACAAAAATTTTTTTTGAAATGTAAAGATTACATTTATTTATATGTAGAATTTTTCTTGAACTACCGATATACATTCGTACTGAAATTATTTGTGACCCAAATATGCAGGAGTCAGATTGAAGTCCCTGCGAGTCCGGACATATAATATATTTGTATAACTTCATTTGGGCCATATTGTTTGATCCTTGAATATTCAAAGTATGACTTAATCAGGATAAGCAATGTAAAATTTACCCGGAAAATCGATTTAAAAATGTTGTAATGTGTCGGGTTCTCTTGCTAAATGGAATGAGACTATACAGGTTTCCTTTCATGGGGGGGGGGATTCCCCATGAAGACAGATGAAGCCATTATAGTTGGTAATTGTTAACTCACAATGTAAGTCATCTGACCTCAACCATTGGCGATGAGGCACAAATGTCTTTTGAAACAACAAAATAGATGACATAGGGCATCCTTGCTCTATTCCATTTTTAACTTTGATTCTATACTCCCTAATTGATATGAATAGTAATTATTTTCATACAATCTTAATAAAATCCACTAAAGCTCCATCCATTCACAAATTTACTAAACTTATCCACAATCTATTTACTTTATCACATGCCTTCTCTATCTTTAAAAACTATATACCTGTATTTCTACTCATTTATAAGTTGTGTAACTACAAATAAACTATCTCATATCCGATTGAAACCCTCCTTGCATGCAGGGAGCCCACAAGACATCTAATGGCAGAAGCATGTACTACCACACAATCACATTCCAGAGAATTGATTAATTTTGGTTACTCCCTTATAGACTATTTATACTTTTGACATGTAATACTGAACTGAAAATTAAATATTACCAATATTTCTCTCCCATAATCAAACAAGAAATGGCAGACTGTCTCATTGCCAATAAACTTTGTTTTATATATGAAGATTTTGAAATATTTATTTAAATATCAGATCTGAAGTGAAATGATGGTTATGTTCTAATTTCAAACATTCAAATCACCTCAAAAAAACCAAAGTGTATTTCAGCTATAATTTTCATACTATGATTCAAGCTATTTATAACAATTATATGGATCTTATTTTTTCAATGATGTACTTAACTGTATATATTAAGTGAACATTTTAAAGAAATGATTTGAGCTTTTAGAGCCCAAACTATATCTCATTAATAAATTATAGAGGATGCTAGAATAAATTGAGAATTATCATAAATAAAAATTCAAAAATATTACATGAAAATAATATTGTAACACGGATGTTAAAAAAACTAGTAATCATTTTCAGCTGAAGCATTTTCCCAATGTTAATAAAAATACAATAATCCTATGATTTGATGATGAATTCAAGAATTATGATCCATTGAAATAAATAGTGTCTATTTCTATCATAAAATTTTGATAAAGTTGTTTAATTGTTCTGCAAATAACATTTTCAAGTACGAATATAGTAAAATATATTAAAAAAATTACAATAGTTTTGATAAAGGCCAATTGTGAATAATGTTTTATACTGTTGAGAAAAGTTAAAATTATTAGATTCATTGTAAGAAGTATTGCCATTCCAACTTTAAGAAAAACATGTCCTAGAAATGTTTTACAATGACTACACAAACCAATCTATGAATCACAAATAAGTTCAAATATAGAGCATGCTGGCCCATTTGTTATTTTGCAATATTCATTTCTAATTTCTTCAGCAGAAAACTTTTTTTGAAATAATTCAATACAAACCATGTCTAATTGTAGCTCTCCAAAGTATCCGATTCTTTGTCATATCTTCCTAATGAAAACAATATTGCAATTCATGAGAATGATTTTGAAATAATCATTATAGATTAGACAGCCTCTGATAAAAACCATGTTAACACTATTTTATAAAGCCTTAGCGTTGTTCATTTGCTTTACATGTCCAATCTAATGGTGTGATTTTATAATAGTGAACTCTAATGTCACATCCAACAAGTCAAACGGTTGATTTTTTTTTTTCATGTCATAGCATCTGCCGGGACGCGAACCCACACCCGTCTGCAACCAACTACTTGCTTGCATGGCGGCTGCGATACCTCTCGACTAACAACGCAAGACTTTTTTTTTTTTTGTCTTATCATTATACTTTACATTTTTTCATTTTAAAATGCCTGATTTCCCATATATAGTAATAACACTTGGCATCTACTTGAAAACCATGTCAGAGCAAGTACACATTGTTTAACAGTAATTTTCATTTCAAATACCTCAGGTTTCCCACATATGGTAAGAACACTTCCTCTCATTTATTCAAGTAGCTGTATATACAAATAAATTTTAGTGAATAACCAACTAATTCCAAACAATATCATAAACTTGTTTGAATAACTGCTTTGATCACACCATAGCAATATATACATCATTTTTGTTTCCACTTTTCTTTTTACTGGAAAAAAAAACCCATTTATAAGTAGTCAAATAAAAGCCATAGATCACATGACCCCAATATTCTCTTGAGCTTGTAATATATAAACAATGAGCATTGCCAATTGCTCAACAAGCTTTGTGTTAAATGCATAGCCAGAGAAAGCTGGCTTTGGGTTGGTATTTTTAGATCGTGTCTGAAGCCACCCTATGACCTCTCTGAGGAGTGCCAAAGCATGAAACCATGGTCAAGAGGTTGGGGGTCCTGACAAATATTTTAAATGCTTTCTCTAGCTAAGCACTGCTAAGACTACTAATATATGGTTTGGCTGAAAATCTCTCAGCCCCATATAGCTATTTGAGTTGGATAGCTGGGTTTGAAGATATGTAGGTGCCTGAAAATTTCAGATTTTCCACTCAATAGATAACATTTAGATAAATGCTGGCTTTTGGATTGGTATTTTTTGATCTAGTGTCTGAAGCCACCCTATCCAATAATAATGAAAAAATGCTGAACAAAAAGATCTATATATATATATATAGAGAGAGAGAGAGATCAATATACAATATAAAATTCAAAGATGATGGATCTGTGCAGATATCCATAATGAATATGTACAATGTAAGGAGTTGTACACAAGTAAAAATACTTTTCATACTATCCAGTGACTGAGTTCTTGAGCTGTGTTTTTAGTAGTTTTACAACATTAAAAAAAAAAAGTTTTTGTGTTGTTGACTCAAAAAAATATATATATATGACAATTTTTTGGCTGTGAGCAGTGATCACACAGCAAAGGTACTCAGAGATTGCTTTATCCATTATTGATGAAAATTGATACACAATGCACTCTGCAAATTTCACATCATTTAGCTTCTTTAGGAATGTTGACTGATATGCCAACTCTACCCAACATCTTCCTTTGATTTTGATAAGATGATTGATGAATATTTCTGTTAAGATATATTTGTATTTTTATTTATTTATTCTTTTGTAACATAATTACAGCAACGTTTTATTATTTGAAAGCAATTACATTGCAGTAATAATTTGATTTTATATTTTACGTAGATTCTACCCAACAAAATAAAATCTTTTTCATAACCTGAAATGTAAGACAGATAATAAGGAATATTATTATTTGTAGTCATTAAATATAAAAAGGGTGGTATTGGATCCTGAATAAATAAACTCCTATGAAAAGTACATCTAGATATTATAATGAATTCAAAATCTTGATTCATTAACAGTGACCTTATAAATATATTAGCATAGAAATAAATTTATTACAGTATTTGTTAAATTAAATATTATCTTTTCTTTATTGATATTTCATTCAATACATAGATCAGAGAATAATGATCTCATATGCTGAAAATATTGTGTTGGATGATGGTTGCAGAAAGTGAAGAAAAGGTGAGAAAAAAACCCTCAAAGATATGTTCATTTATTGCTAGTTTATTTTATAGTGTTAAAGAAAGATATTGGCTATAGTGTCATTCATGATATCAAAAAAATCCAAAATAGAAGGATACATGTCAAATGGGATTTAAATCTAATCTAAATTATTTTCCCAGTTCTTATAGCGGCATTCAACTGAAATAACAAGAAATGCTGAAAACAATAATCTCCAAGGCATCTCCTCTGATTTCATTTAAGGTCAGGCCATTATACTACAAAAAAGTTTTTTAAGGAAATTATTTTTTTAATGACTAGAAAATTATTATTTTCTTTATAATATTATTGGTATGATTTTAAAGAGATTCTAAAAATAATTTTTTTGTTTAATGAACATTTAAATCTAATCAAAAAAATAACAATAATTCTTTACATCAGCTATATAATCAAATAATAATTTTATATATAAAAAGCTTTTTTCAACACTTGTTTTAATTTCCCATTTCAAATGTTATTAATCTATTTAACGTTAATGAATTACCCGACCTAAAACCATCCAGTGTCCAATAATAGAATTAAAACAAACAATAATAATATAAATAATTAAAACAAATCAAAACCCTTATATATAAATTCAATAATTACAAAAATTGATTATATCATAACAATATGTTAAACAATATTTTATGCATTTTTTTCTTACAATTATATATATATCGACCTATATAATTTTCCATTCATTTTTAATCAACCAATTATTAACCAAATTTATAGAAGTCTTATAAATATTCATACAATTAATCAAATTATTATATTGGTCTTTTTTTTGGAAGTTTAATGAAATTTAAATATTTAATACTTTTTGTAGCATCTATTCTATGGCCATATTTCAAGTAGTGAATATACAATGCAGACCTATCATTTCTTTTAATAGCATTGTTATGTTCCTTGACTCTTACCTCTAATTGTTTTCCAGTACGCTCAAAATAAATCATTTTACAAATATCGCATGTAATTTTATATATGCTAAATAAGCGTATATTAGAAAAATCTGATCAAATGTGTATTTTTATTGAAACAGAAAGACATAAAAATGTTAAAGTTTAAATTAAGTATGTGCATGTATAAACGCAATGGACATATAAAAATGCTATGAACTAATTAGGTGAAACTAATTTAAAGATCAGCAACTCTGATTAAATATCAAACAGCCCTATAGCAAATTTAATTAAATGCCATTGTAAAATACAGATTGGATTCCTGATCTGAAAAAAGAAAACTTTAATTTAATTAAATATATAAGAACTTGTATATATATTTATTAAACAAAAATGCAGGTTGGAATGTAATAACATGGGTACTACCACGTGGTACCATGGAACTCCAACCAATTAGATTATTAAAATGAAAACTGAGAGCTGGGATCTTCACCGTGTTTCTTCCTCTGGCATTTACTGTCAGTCTTGCCAATCTGGCATCTCCGAGAACTATTCTCCAGGACCGCAGAACCCTTATAAATCAACTGCCTTCAACCCGTTGTAAATATATATGTATAACTTCATATGTTGAAAAGAGAAGAAAATTTCTAATAAACTATTTAAATATTATGTAGTATTAATAATTTAAATTGCCGTGCCACCTGTGATTATATTAATGTAATTTTTTTAAAATTGCAATCCAGCTGTGCTGTAACTTGGTCACCACTGGACATAGTAATATACAATTCCTTTTTTGAACTGTAAATCATCCCTCAACCTATAATTACCTATTAATTGATTAAGATTTTTACTATTTTAAATTTAAATATATAAGTTATTTAATATCTTACCTTGAGAACAGTACTGCATATTAATATTAATTTTTCAATTTCTATCATTGTTCTTAATATTGACATAAAACGGCTACCATAGTTACATCGCTTCATATTTTTTTGAACAACTTTTGAAGCTATAATTAACAATCACAATACATAAATTTTAGTTTCTATATATTGATTTATTTTCTGCATGGTGTATATCCTTTTTTAAAAAAAAATATGTTTGCAATTATAGATGAAATAAAATTGTTTTTATTTATGAAATGCTAAGTGATGTTAAATAATAAAGAATGATGGATGTAAAAATATTAAGCAATGTTAGAAGTTTCTAATTTGATAGAAATGGATTTATGTTAACAAACATTTCAACAGCAAAAAAATTACAAATAAATTATATGGAAATGAAAGATCATTTGTTTCTGCATTGCATACATGAAACTCATGGGGAATTAATTATTTACTCCTACATGCAAAACTTTACAAGTTACTTGAAATATATATATTATCTAACTTGTTTTTGTCCATTTTCTTTTACTTATTAGGTTTCTGTGATATAAAAATTTTATATATATAATAAATAATCAAATTTTGCATGGAGAACAAATAATTCATCATTTATTTGAAAAATGATTTTATTTCCTGTATTTCAAATTTATGCTTTCTGGAGTTTTTTTTATTTTCTATGTAGCGAAAGGAGATGGGAATCTAATCATTCATTACTGGAGCAATGATTTAATTTTAGTTCTTTTTTACTTTTTGACAATTGTTTTTTTTAAAATTTAAATAAATTGCAAGCCAAACATAAATCAAATCAGAATTTAAATCTTATACATAGAATAGCGATTATATTGACATGATTGCAAATTAATGAATATTTATATCATGTATTAACAGATAATTTTTTTCCTATTCAAACAATAAATGACAAAAATAATAGCAAATTTTTAGAGAAATTAAACTTTTCTTATATGAGATGTAAAGACTTTACTCAAAACTATGTTGATACTTACCTATTGTTTTACCAAAAATTTAAATATTCATATTTGTGCCCAAGAATAATCAACAGTTCAAATGTAATACTATAACTATATCCCCCCAATAATTTTTTTAAGAAATCTTCGCATAAAATTAAATAATTCTCAAAATAGGAAAAGAATTAGTTTAAAAAAATTTTATTTTGTCTTTTTTTTTTTTTCCTTAAAAGTGTGGACAACAACTATTAATACATATATATATAAAACGCTTTTTTTTTTAATTGGCTTGTGATTTTTGTTTACACTTTTTTCCAGATTTATTTTTAAGATCTAATAATCATAAGCATTTATTTCAAAGAACTCTCGATATTTTATACAGGATGATCATAAAATAAATATTGAATATAAATGTACAGGAGACTATAAAACAAGAAGACTGAAATAAAAGGAAATATACCCTATGTTTTTTTTTTTCCATTTTCTTTTTTTCTAAATATCAAATTAATATAAATTTATATTACATTTTTTTTTTTTAAAAAAAAAAAAAAGAAAATTTATGGATTTTAAAGAGTTTGTTAAAACTCTTTTTTTCATTTTTTTTTTTTTTAAAATTATAATTTGTTTTATATATATATAAATTTCATAAGAGATTTTTTTTTTTTTAAACTGTAATTTATATATATATATATTTTTGTAATCTTCTATATAAATTCAGTGCTTCAAAAGAAAATATTTTTTTTTTTAAAAAAAATATGTACAAAAAAATTCACCCTCACTATTTAACTAAAAACATATGAATATGATATCTATACAACTGCGTCAAACATTGCCTTTTTCTTGTGACTAGAACAGATATAAAGATTGATAGACAAAAAGTAAAAAAATAAAGTGAGAGAAAAACAACTAATAATCCAAAAAAAAAAAAAAATAAATAAAGAAAAATGATATGCTCAAATTATTTAAAAAATAAGTAATTTATATATACATACTTTAATAGTCTTAAAAAAAAAAAAAAAAAACACTAGTTAAAAAAAAACCATACATAATTTTAATAAAATACCTAAAATAGGAGATGTTACTGATTTTTTTTTTTTCTTGTAAAAAAATCACATATATATATTCTTCAAATAATAGTCTAATTATATTGAAGAAATAAAACATTCCCAGCCTTTTAATTAAAAAATTCACGTATTAGTTTAATTTATTTTAATAATTAAAAACTATACATATATAATACATAGAATTTCAATTTATTAATTTTTTTAGTATGTTTTTATACTGAAATCCCTCACTTTCTCAAATCAACCATTAATCAGTAAAATTATTTATGAATATTTTATTTCCATTTTTATGAATTTATTTCTCCATTTTAAATATTTTATGTGAGGAGAGGAGGGGTAGTAATACCAATACCATCATCAAAAAGTAGTGATTAAAAAAAACTAATATATTTGAAGAACATAAAAGTTTTATATGTATATATAAAATATATTAAATTTAAGACATCATTTTTAGAGGAAGTGCCTAGCTTTATCTCTTGTTAACTATCTTCACCATCCTTATAAAAAAAAAAAAAAAATTGTATATATATATATTTTTTAAAATAGTTTAAGACATTGTCTGGAGACCAAGTTTTTAACTATATGTTTAAAAATAATAATAATAAAAAATAATTACAAGGTCACTTCAATCTTTTCATTGATATGAGCAACCATGACAATTTTTTTCTTTAAAAAAAAATACAAAGTTGACTCTTCCAATATTTGACTTGGAGGCAAAATTATTATTGCTTTAACAATGGAAGTTCTACATAGTTTGACACAAACATCAATAGCAAAGTATATATTTAAAAAAAAAAAAAAAAAGGAATAATTTAAATTTGAGCGAATATAAAACAAGAGAGTTGTTATTTTACAAATAACAAATGGGTATTCTCTCTATTTTTTGTTTTATTATATATATATACATATACACATACATACATATATATATACAATGTAAATATATTCCACTTTGTTTCTACTTCTACAGAATTAGTATTCCAACTTCATATACTGAAGAATGAAAAAAATTGCACAAAAATATCACAAAAATATATATATATTCATTCACAAAAGATAAAACAATAATTCCAAAAAAAAAAAGGTACAAATATTTTTATTATAAAATTAATGTTATGCAAACAGGTATGCCATAGCAATTCCAAAAAAAAAAAAGAAAAGAAAATCAAAGAAATGATAACAAATAGGGCAAAGGAATCAATATAAAAAGTTAATAAACCTGTTTGTTTTTTACTTCCAAAACTTGTTAAAGTGAATTTATTTTTTTTTTGTTTTGAAAAACAATAATAAAAATAAATATTATCCGCCATAATGTCACCATCTCATTTTCAAGGAGTAAATGAGGATTTTTTTTTTAGAATAGTCCAAGAAGTTGCTTGCAGGTTAGGTTAAATGAAATCTCACTGTAATTTAGAATTTCCACAAATCAAAAAATTTACTTGTCATATCATGAGCTTTCCAGATCTCCGAGTGACGGCATAGTTTCAAGATTCTCTCACTCTTGCAGCACACTGATTAATCACTTTCCAAGAGACATCAGATGTTTGTGCTGGAAGTAGTTCATTTGTTTCTTTTCCTCACTTATCTTCAACCACGATTACAAGTGGAAAAACAAATGAATTTTAATCCTTCAGTTGAGATATTTACGGCATTTACGAGACCCACATGAACAGGGGATTTTAATATCTTCAATGGGAAATTTATAGTCATATGTTAGTTCTTCACCTCTCAAAATTCTACATATATAAAAAAAAAGTATATATATATATAAAAGATGAATTACAGCATTATAAATACATTGCTATAATTTATTAATTAATTAAAAATCACATTTTTTTTCCTCTCTTCTAATACCCTTTTGGCAAAATAAAAATCACAAAAGCTAAATATGAATTATTCAAATAATCATATTGTTCAATTATTATTCAATCTGCAACCTCATGTACTCATTAATTCGTGACTAGAGTTCATTGAAATTCTTTTCACCTACTGACTACAACTCTCATATTAATATCTGAACTAAGTTTCATTGAAAATCTTGTGACTATCCTTCATGAAAAGAAATGCCTTTAATTATAATTTTTTCTAGTTATTTTTTTCTTTTCTTTGTGGTCTTATTAATGTAACATAATGCTGAAGACAGATGATTGATTATATTAGAATCAATGAATAGAAATTAGACTTTTTACTATCAAAATCTGCTCACTATGCTTCTGAGGAATGGCTTAGAATTTTTCATAATAATGACACATGCATAGTGCAAATTAAATTAATTCAAAATAAATCCTAGTCGCCATCTAAAAAAATAAAATCATGACTGTAATTTGAAATGAAATGAATATGAATCAACAAGGCTTATTATAATGAAAAGAGAATTTTAAAAAATTAAAATGGACTCATTTGGAAAACTCTAAGGTAGGAAAACAATTTAAACTACTTAGACCATAACTAACAACAACAAAAAAATATGCTTTGGATTTATTAGTAGTCAAACATCAATTGAATTTTACAAATTCTTTTAATATAACCAGAACAAATTTATGGCCCTAACAATTCAAACAAAATGATAACTGAAATCGAATATCTCAAAAATTGAAAAATATCCATACAATAACTTTTGGAAATTATAAGATGGAATGACAAAATTAGAAAATGAGGTGGAATAAAGCACATTTAGACAATCTAAACTTGAGAAACAGAATTCATGAAAACTGATTAATAGGTTTCTGCAAATTCAATAAATTTTTTATTGCTGATATAATTTTAAAAATATATATATTTTCAATGCCAGAAAATAAAAAGATTCAAATTGTAATATATTTCTGAGAATATTTGAATAGTTTTATTCCTTGAGAGTTCATAAGAAGTTCAAGAACTGGAAGTGGCAGCACTGAAATTGATCCTAAGACCCCACATTCCAGAGTATGACACTTTATCATTGTTTCAAACCTAACAAAGCACTGGAACAAACATTAAAATAAATAATACATTTTTTGAATTCAAACTTGTCTAAATAATCTCTGACAATTCAATGAATCTACTCTCTATACATTTTATTCTCAACATAGTAAATGATCACTAAATAAGTCTGCACTAAACAACTGTTTCAGAGAATCAGGAAGCTCAACAATACTTTTGAGAAAGATAATGTATGAATGCTCAATTGCTATCAAAATATCAAAATTATATCATTTCATCTACTTTCATCTTACTAAAGATAAAGACAAAAGTCATTACTACATAAAAAATGAACTCTTCGTATTAGATTTTTAGGTGGTCACAATATTTTCATGGATTAATTATGTTATAAACAAAGGAATGAGTGAAATTATTTCTATGTGATAATTAGAAAAATTTGTTAACAATTATGTTACTAGGTAACTATCAACTACAATTGATAACCTTCAAGCTAAACAATTTGCACTAGCAGTTCATAAATTATTTAAAGATTGTCAATAGTACTTGATAATTATTTAGAAACACTGTGCTATCAAATTTCTTTAGCCACTATATGAAAATAATGCCATTCATTCCTTTATTTAAATATAATATACTTTAACATTTTATGTGAATTAAAATATAAATAATGTTGAAAACTAACAAAAACTTTCTATTAAATTATTATGTCCTACTTGTGTATATTTGTGGTGGGGATACAATGTCGAAATACATAACTAGCTTATAATTTCAATTTATCTGCCTATTTGAATACACAAGAAAAATCCCTAATAATTAAAAACACAAATCTTTAAAAGATACATTCTTATAATATTTTAAAATATTACAAAGAATTTTTGTTAGTTTTAATTTTTGTTTACTATATTATTTAAATAATAAATTATACTTACGGTCTAAGAGCAAAAATAACAATGTGTTTTTTGCCATCCACTTGAATAACTCTTGAGAAACAATTAGGCTGAAAAAATTATGAAATAGAAATTATAAAACTTAATTGAGCTATAAAAAAAAAAAAAAAAATGTTAATATGAATACTTTTACTTTATGTAAAACAAAATTATAAATTAACTTTTCTTTTTTTAACATAAGCCCATAATTTAATTCCACGACCATATTCATGAATATATATATTTTAAACAAATATTTTTTAATTTGCTTTTTTAGTACATCAATTAAAGATCCACTATGTAATTACATTAAATCACTGATAAAAATAAAATTAACAATGATTGAATGCAAAAGATATAATTTATAGGCAATTTTAAATTTATAAATTTTAAATATATGCTTGTCTGTAGTGTAAAAATATCTAAAACCTTTTTCTTTTTTCCAATGCAATAAGAGTGCAGTGTCAAGCAGTTACGCAATACAAATTAAAATTTAGAAAATTTAAATATTGTACTTTGCTAATTTATTTATTTTTTAATTTTGAGTAAGAGAATTAGTAGTTTTTGGAAAATAGATACAGGATTCTATTCTAAGTAAATGAATTTAAGCATATATGTAAATATATAATTCTCATATCAAAATATTTAATAATTTTTCATCAATCTTATAAACTGCATATATATATAATGTTGTAAGACATTTATCGTGTAAATGATGGCATAATATCCATTAACCAAATATGATGGATAAGGCAGACCTATTGCATTTGAGTTTTGTTGTATATATTAAAAAAAAAAAAATCAGCATATTATTATATAAAAAAAAAACCATCATCAATATCAGATTAAAAAGTGCAATGTATTATAACTAATGTAAACAAAATTTATATTACATTTAAATAAAAATGAAATTATTTTTCCTCCTAGTTAAATTATATTATTAAAAAAAAAAACTATAAATAACATACCTCACATGAATGATTGATAAACCGAGCAGCATTACCATGCATAGTAGCATCAACAACTTCATGATCATCAATACGAAACATATAACAACCTATACCCTGAAAATAATATAGATGTTCATATAATAATCTATTTTAATGCATAAATCTCTTTAAATTGATCATTTCAGTATGATATGAATAAGTAATATGTTTAATGGACAATAATGTAAATTTATGCATGCAATGACCTTTTCAGAATTAAATCTTAACATTGTAAAAACAATAACTCATGCCTCATTTTATCAATAAACATTAACATTTTTTCCCTAGTTACAATAAATTTTTCCTTCTTGAAGAATGTATCAGGCAAGATATAAGAATACATCAGTTATCAGTAAAAATCCCTAAAAAATTGAATTTTACAATGACATAAATATACAAAGTAAGTCATCTAATCCTTTCCTCCCTTTTCATTAATAAACAATTAGAAAAGTTGAACATAATAAAATATATGGTTCTTTTATGGAGATGTGACTAATAAAATTTGATATTATCCTATAATATATATGTATAATTAGGTAGAATATTTTTTAGTATTCATCATAGTAGACCTTCAAAACAATGGTTCTCTAGAGTGGATTAAAGAAATTGTTATTTCAACTTAAATATTATTTACAAAACTATATTATAAATATATTTAATGAGTATATGATATACTTGCAAAAAAAAATAATAATAATAATTACAATTTTATTCAAAAAATTCATTCATATGCTTTATCAATATCTGCATTTGTGAATCTTTTCAAATCTTTTAAATTTTATTAAAAATTTGTGAACATATCTTATAATATACATATATAATTAATTGACACATGCTCTAATAATAAATACATACAACAAAACAGAGAATAAAGTGTAAAACTAGTTTAAGAAACCAGCATTAAAATCACGATTATCAAAAAATGACGTTATTTTATCATTAAATATATATATATATTTAATTTATCTGAATACTGTATGATGAATCAGAGCCATTAGCAACCAAATAAACAAAAAAAAAAAAGAACTTTTTTTAACAGCAAAATATTTTGTCTGATAACCATGATTATGACATTAATGCATTGAAATTAATTTTCTAATTTATTCTGTTATAATGTCTTTATATTATACAGGGCTTCATGATTCAATGATAAACAAAATTTGGAAAAAATTACGATTTAATTAAATTTTGGATTTTATTTCAGTTAGCTAGTTCATAATTAATCTAGATAACAAGCCAAGACAGTAAATAAATAGGTATCAAACTATTATTAGTTAGGGATTAAAATAAAGATTTAAAAAATGCTCAAACTTTTACTCTCAGGTTACTGATAAAGTCCAGTGAAAAATGCTTTCCACTTTACTATTCCATTATGGAGAATTGTTGGAGAGGTTTTGATATGCAGTGGGTTATTCGAAGCATTTTTATCACATATACATATATATGTGTGTGGATGCTTATGGGTGTATTTGCTGTGCATGCTTATATATACAGATTCCAATATAAAAAATGAAAGTTAGTACTTTGATATAGTCAACAAGTATTGTTAAGATAGAAATATATAAGTTAATTCTTGAAATAATTTAAGCAGTTGTAAAATAAAGTAAACTTACTTTATTACATAAAATAGCCGTGATACTTTTTCACCGGTTAGTAAAGTGAATAAATCTGTTTACTTGTCATTGTTTTGGTTATGTAATTGGTAGGTATCAGTAGATTTTCTTCTAACTTGTCTGGTGGATGGATAGATAAAATAAAGCCAAGATGGCGGGATGATTTCTTATTTATGCTAGGACATCTTTCCAACAAAAGACTGGACAATGTTAACTCATCTTCTAGGGAATAACTATGCCAGATGGGAGATGGACCATGAAGCTTTTAGAAAGCCATCCTGGTGATTGATATTTAAATTACACATGTATGAGGCTATCATGTATTTAAATAATAAAAAAATATTCACAATATATTTCTATTTTTGCACGTATATTCATGCTATCCGAGGGTGGCTTTCATGGTAAAGATTTTTCACTTGCTATTAAAATCAGTATTTTATTAGTTTCCCAAAACCAATATTCTATTGGAAGAATATCAAATATGATGGTAAAAGATTTTATATTTATTATTTCAATTTCAAATCTAATTTATAATGCTGTTAAAATGTTTCACTGTAATGACATTTAAAAAATGAAAAATTCATATTTTAAAAATGTAAATCTATAAATATTTATGGATTGTCTAAAATTAATTAAATTGGAACTTAACCCTCAAGAGAAAGTGTCTTAATAATAGGGTATACTTTTAAGCATATTGATGTCTGTATTTTAATAAACAAAAGACAATTCTACAAAAACAAAAAGCTTTTATCTTCAAATATAATTTTAGCAGTAATTATTTCTTTGAACAGAACTTTGCTTCTGCATAAAATTAATTTCTAAGAAGAATAAGAGATTGAAAATCTTTTAAATATGAAATTTAATTCTAAAAAATTCTCAAAATGACAATTCAAAAATATTTCTCTAAAGCAGAGAAAAGAA
The DNA here is from genome assembly GCA_028023455.1 of Epiperipatus broadwayi. Taxonomy (NCBI): domain Eukaryota; kingdom Metazoa; phylum Onychophora; class Udeonychophora; order Euonychophora; family Peripatidae; genus Epiperipatus; species Epiperipatus broadwayi. The sequence continues at coordinate 4,397,969 of JAQFVV010012494.1, read as the reverse complement.
TAATGCTTTAAATATTTCAATAAAGTATTACAAGTACATTCACAATACAAATGATTTAATTCAATAAAATAGCATATTTAATTTCAAAGATATCATTTTAAAATACTATCATTATTGTTCCACAAAGTAAAAAAAATTGCCTCTCCAAGTGTAGGGAGATAGTTTGACAAATGAATTTGCATTTCAAGGATCCCCATTCCAAACCAAAATCGGTAATTGTTATTCTTAAATAAATAAAATGTGCTAATATTTCTTGCTCTTAAATAAAATGAGTATAATTTTTTTTACTATCATTGATGTTATTAATATGTTTATTCATTTATGTATTATATAATAAGCAGTTGTATGTTATTGTATTATATAAGCCTTAAATATATTTTAAATTTGACTTCAATTCCAATCTTTATTGAGTCTAAAATAGAAAAAAAGGATATATCAATATAAAATTGTCTTTCAAATACAAAATTTCTATTATTATTTAAAGAAAAAAATAATAAAATATCAACTTTGCAAATATAAAGATGATTAATAAACAGAAAGTAATATGTATTTATATGTTGGATTATTTCCATTATCTAATATTAAATATTGAATGTCTTTAGAAAAGTTTAACTTTATTAAATTTTCCAATTGCATTAACTCTTCTTCAGATGTTGCTGGTCTGATCTATGACAGTACTCGTATGCTATTATTAACAGTTAAATGTAATTAAAAAATGTAAATAAAATTAAATTTTTCTAAAGACATTCAATATTTAATATTATATGATGGAAATAGTCCAACATATAAACACAACTAAAATGCCTTTATCACAAACCTTCAGAAAAATTAATGTTTTATGCAATATTTCGATAAAACATAACTTCGAAAAATAAAACTCTTTAAATTATTAAAATTGAATTTATAAAAAAAATCAATAACATATTGAAAAAATGTTTCCATTTAGTTTCCTCTCAGATGTCAATAAATTTGCTGCTAATAAACTACTATAATTTAATAAAATCTAAATATGACATGGACTTATTTAGAAATAAATATTCACAAAAAATCAATAATAAAAATGTTTTTCATAGTACAATACCAATATATTCTGTTAACAGATATATTTTTATATCTAGTATTATGTTTTTTCTTCGCACATTCTGTTAAATTCAATTATTTTAATACTCATGCCTAATGATAATAAAATTTCTTGCTCAATTAATATGATGGATAAATATGTATAGTAGTATTATGAAATAGTGATTAAATCTCTCTAGTTCATAAGTTCCCAAACTTTTTCGAGCCACCACTCTTCTTTGCAAGACATAAATTTTGTAATGTCCCCCATAATAACAGTTTTCCGCATTCAATCCATTTGATAATTTCGACGTAAATAGCAACTAATAATACATTGCTGCTTATGCCGTTAAATGAGTTAAAAAAAGTAGTGACTAAAATGTGCTTCAACTTGAACACAGTTATTGCTATATCGATTTTGATGAAACTTAGCCCATATGTCAAGATTGTAAAGTGTATGCTCGAATAACATTATGCACAGTTTCATACAATGGTTTAAATATGAAAACCATTACATTAACCTTTCATGTGATTATTTCGAGGAGTTCTCGTAGCTAATTTAATGGCCACAAAAATACAAAATACGGTTTTTGGACGTAGCATGCGCCATCTCTTGGTCAATTTTGGTCACAATTTCTTCATTTTAGGCTTATTTTATGGGAAATTAAAAATTTAAAATTGTAGTTCTAAAAACATCCGCATATAGCGTTATATTTTGAAAAAAAAAAAAAAAAAAATCAATTTTTCATGCAAGCTATACAATATCTTTTCTCTGATTGGATGCCTACCAAATCTGGAAATTGCCATGTAGGCGTGTTTCTAAATGACAAATTCAAAAACTAAATGAAGATGTTTTACACGTTCGTAATTGATGTTGATGTAAATAATTGTTTATCATAATTTTTTATGTTCATAAATAACATTTTACATTACTTTATCGAAATATATAGTTTGATTCGGAAAATTTTTAATATTACAAGAAAAATAAGCTTGTGAATATAATCATTTTTGAAAACAGATGTTTATAACATAACTCTAATTTGAATAGTAGACAGTTTTAAATAAATCAAAATAAAATCTTTTACGCATTTGTATTTTGAAGTAAATAATTATATTTATCGTTCATAAATAACATTTTACATTATTTTATCGAAATATAAAGTTTGATTTGGAAAATTTTTAATATTACAAGAAAAATAAGCTCGTGAATATAATCATTTTTGAAAACAGTTGTTTATAACGTAACTCTTAATTTGAATAGTAGGCGGTTCTAAATAAATCAAAAAATCTTTTACGCATTCGTATTTTGGAAGTAAATAATTATATTTATCATTCATAAATAAGATTTCACATTACTTTATCGAAATATAAAGTCTGATTCAAAAAATTTTTAATATTACAAGAAAAATAAGCTCGTGAATATAATCATTTTTACAAGAAAAATAAGTTGGGAATGATAACTCTTCAGAAAAGTAAATTATTTTGACAGGTAGAAATTGAATAATGACACCAGTGATTGGTTCAAATATAACTCTTTTGTTACCACTGGCTATTTTTTAAATGTTTTTTTAAATATTTTTCTTCAGTTATTAAAATTATTTTTAATCTTTCGTTACATTTAACCAATTTGAATCTAAAATTATTCAATTTTTAGAAGCTGAATTAAAAAAATTCTGTGTATTTTAGATTAATATTTTAACAATAGAAACCGACTGGGAATGAAACTGACGAATAATATTGTTCTCAGATTTAAGTAGTGGACCAATACAAAAATTAGACAAAGATGAACTCTTTTAAATGAGTTAAAAGAATCAGTTAAAGGGTTAATAAGAATCTTATTGAAATAATTAAAAACCACCAAATATATTACAAAATTGTTTATTTTGAACTTATAAAGTCAAAGCAAAAATAACAAATTAATGTGAAGTTTCATTCCATAGTTTAAATATGAAAATTCGGAATACATATTAAGAGATTGTATTACCATCAAATATATTAGAAAATTGTTCATTTCGAACTTACAAAGTAAAAATACAAATAAAAAATAAATGTGAAGGATGATCCTGATGCATTTTTAAAAGTTTGTTAATATCGGGTTCAACTTGCATTAAAAAAAGTCGTAAATCGCCATGCTCAGTTATATGTAATCAGTTCCTTTTCTTAGATAGTAAATTTGCTATAGCACTAAATCCACGCTCAGCCAAGAAGATGAAAATACAATTTAAAATTTCTGCACTATTTTCCATAATCCAGAATACCGTGTTGGTATTGACTTATATTCCAAAACACTTGGAATTCACTTTTGAATTTTATTTTTAGTTCATTTGCTGGGAGTTCCACTCTAAACTTGATGATCCTGTTGTGTTTACATGTGAGAAAGAATCTAGCCCCCAATTTGGTATATTCATGTTCAGAATATCCTTGAATTGCTCATTCAAATCAGCATGAAAAACCTCTAAGTGTCGCCAATATGTAAGTAAATCTTTTTTTGAAACCTGCTGATAAATTTGAAAAATGGCTATATTCTCCTCGGCTTAGATTCTGCTTGAACAGAAGAGGTTTCCCCACAAAAGCAGCATTAACCTCATTAAATATTTTATAAAGGTCTGTCAAATAAGTGATATCATTTTTGGATGTAAACAGATTGGCCCGAGTCATCTGTTTTCTAGGAACTCTACTGAATCAAACAAATTGTAAAATCGACTCAGACAAATACCTTTTGAAAGTCAAAGAATTTCTGTGTGATAATGGAGACAATGAGAAAAAATCGAATAAAAGGACTAAAAATCTATTCATTATTATTCGGACTCTGATTTTGTTTCACATATTTGATTCGTGAGTTAATTAATACCATGCAGTGCTAAACAGCCAATGCAGTATAAGACCAGTCTCTGATCCCGGTCTTTCAGAAACACCAGAAGTCATGCCCATGTCATAATCTGAGTCGTGAAGGAAGTTAGCCAAGACCAAAAGCCATTAGAAAGCCCAAAATCCAGCTGGTTGGTAACCAATTTAACAAAGAAAAAGCGAGGTATTCCTGAAGTATAAGTGCAAAAATCATAGGTAAATATGAACTTGCTTATACTCATTCATAAACTGATGTTGACCTTGTCAAACGTAATTGTGAGGGTCTTCTGTAATTATCATATAAAGTGAACTTTAGTATGTGCATATAAATTTAATATTTCATAACATGTTTAGTTAAATGCGTATAAAGCTTTCCTTGAATAATCAGTATGCAGTTTCTAATATGTGTGCATGTGAAATGTATAATTAGTTATATTATTCTTATTATCATGTACTTATAAAAGTATGCTACAGTTTTATAATATTCCTTATGCTAAATATTTTACATCATTTTCTTTTATTATTAATTAAATGTATTTTAAAATAAAGTGTTTCCTTGCTAATTATATTTTGATCGCTTCTCTTACCGGGTATACAACCACTAGTTGATCTATAATTAAGAGCAGGCCTTAAGTGACTTATTATAATTTACTTTTGTATATATCAAGAGAGCTAGCAAAGGGTTAAAACAAGTGCTACATGTGTTTATCTGTTGTCCAGGCATGCTAATTACAGATTACGATTGGCTGGCACCTAAGGGTTTACCTCAAAATAAATAAAATGCTTTGGATGGCAGGAAGGTATTGATATTTTGCAGCCCGGAAATGTGACCGCAGGTTATATTTCTTATAGCTGTGGTTTGGTTATAGGTATTGTTTGTGATCTTTTCCTTCTGTATGTGACTTCTCCACTTGTTGGGCCAGTGTGCTGCAATTTAAAAGGATAGCTGGAGTGGATTGAGATTCAATAATAATAATTTATATTTAAATAATCAGAACAACCTTTCTCCTCTACCACCCAGTTCAATATATATGTCTATATGATGTGAATGATGTATATTAATTTAAAAAATTATAATTTATCAATGTTATTTTTAATACATATGCAATAATTTGTCCCCAAAGTTTTTTATTTGCCTGTTCGAGGAAGCAATACAATTTACGTGGATATTTTTTTAGAACAAAGAGTTTGAGTCTTATTTTTTTGGTAAGGGTTAGCAAACCATATCAAAGATAATAGTTTTTACACATAACTTTAGTTGTAATTTTGAGGAATGTAATAACCCTGTTATCACAAACTCAATTTTAAACTTTATTAAATTTGTAATTTATGAGTAAATATAAAATTAATAACTTTAAAAATGTTTAAATTTAAAATTGTATAAAAGTGTCTATTTTTCAAGATTTATTATATTCCACAATATGATGTAAGTCAACATTTAATTTATTTTTTTCATGACGTCAGTTATTGTGAAAAGTGAATTTTCAATCAAATGCAAAAAAAAAATTCCAAAATAAGGTCATATGATCTTGCAAATAAATATTTGCCATAAATTTTTTTGGCGCTGATAGAAAAATAAGCATACATTGCATTTTAAAACTTGCTACTAATAAATAACAATACTAATTCTATAAATAGGATGGACACCTGTTTCACCATTTCAAAAAGATGGACAAATTAATCAAAACAAAAAAAACGCCATGACCTATGGCAAAATGAACAGCAAACTATTTAGCATAAATTACAATACTCCTCCTCATTATCATTGACTACACTCAGCTATGAATATGAAGTCTAAGAACTTCGAAAGCGCTCTGCGAATATAAACTTGTAAACAAAATTAAACTTCTCTAACAAGCATGTTACACAGAATTATTAGTGTTATTAATAAAATAAATGTATTAAATAAAAGTATTTATACATTATAAACCCCCCCCCCATTCAAACATGTATAACATGTTACATGTTTATTGAACTGTAATTGAACAGTACTTTTCAACACACACACACAAATTAAGTGTAACGATCCGGAGAATAGAGCTTACTGTCATCTAGGCATTTGAACCTAGAAAAATTTATAAAGTAGGCAGATACATAAGTCAAAAACAAAAAAATTTTTTTAAAATTTTATTTATATATTTTGATATCCGGTCGTTAGCCCAAGTCACTAGCTCAGGGAGTAGCAGAGATTTAATAATATAATATCTTATCTAATTATATTTCAATATTAAAAAATAAATAAAATAAGCAACTGCCAGTAATTAACATACAAAAATTTATTTACGCACACATATATATAAAATTTAACATTATTTTTAACTTTACTTTAAATTTTAATTTACATTTTAATTTCTATTATATTATAAGTTTACATTATAATTAAGTTCGCACAGATGGAATTATAAAAATTTGTTTTAATAATGTTGAGTATAGATCGGTTACATAGATTACAATGGTTAAAAACATTTCAAAATAAACAAACGATCAAAATATAAAATCATTGATACTGACAATTGCAGAGGGAAATTTATAAGTAACCCAATAGTATTCACCATAAGATACTTGCATTGTCACCAATAACTTAAAAGACATCCGAATAAATACATTTTAGATACTCACCGTAAGGTATCATTATTTATCGAATGTCTATATTGTACCAATCGGAATGAAAGTGAAGATCGAATCTAACCGCAAAAACAATATCTGCACTACAAGGGCGCCATCTAGGCATTTGAGCCTAGAAAAATTTATAAAGTAGGCAGATACGCGCAGTTAAGATTCCACTTTATTTAAATATTCCGATCGTTAGCCCAAGTCACTAGCTCAGTGGAGACGCAGAGATAAAAATCTATAAATTTTATATCTTAAATATAAAAGAATAAAAGCCACTGCCAGAAATTAACATATAAAAATATTTATTTACGCACATATAAAATAATATTTAAATTTTGAGGAATAAGTTTAACATTTTAGATTTTTATATTAACTTTTAATTTTAAATTTAAGTAGATTGCAAATAATGAGTTTACTATTTATTTAGAGGGTCGAGTATGAATGGACTACATAGGTCTGCATTTGAAAAGAAAATATTCTTCCCTGATTTAACCTTAGGCAACAAATTTCGCAATCAACTGGCGCCAATCCATCTGATACATTCATGTATTCAATGTAGCATGATACGACAACACAAAATACTATATTGTCAGGAATGTACATCTGAACAATAAGTAGAAATAGAGAAGAGATTGACCCTCCACCAACAGGAATATGACATCTGTTGCCAAGTAGATCAATAAACAAAAAACTCCATAGGAATGGACTGCGGTCTTCTGCCGACTTACAAACCCATCCATAGGCAAACAGAGAGTGTGTGGCGTATATCTATAATCCTGCCCGTAGCGGACCTCATACTACATCTACTAATTACACAAATATATCCAATCCATTGAACCAATTCAACTACGAAATGAATAACCTAAGATTACCCTCCCTTAATACAACTTTACAAAACTATATAGCCATTCACGCCCGACTTAATTTTAACATTTAAATACGTTCGCACAGATTTGTTTAAAAATGTTGGGTATAGATCGATTACATAGATTCCACGGTCAAAAACATTTCAAAATAAACATAAACGATCAAAATACAAAATTATTGATACCGACACTCGCAGAGGGAAACTTATAAGTAACCCAATAGTATTCACCATAAGATACTTGGGTTGTCACCAATAACTTAAAAGACATACGAATAAATACATTTTTGATACTCACCGTAAGGTATCATTATTTATCGAATGTCTATATATTTTGATCAAATATGAAAACCAAAATATAATTAACCGCAAACGAATCCATGCAAGTGTCTATAAACAACTTAAATTTCATACATTTAACTAATCTTTACAATAAGAAAAAAAAAAAATGGAAATGATGTTTATCAATCGGAAAACATATATAATTAAACATTATTAATTTGATTTAAAAACTTACAAAAGTCAGATAAGAGTCCGTTTTAACATTTCAGTTGGCTTGTTTATCAATTTGTAAAACTTGACGAACATTCTTAATTGATTTTAACAATTGTTCATTTCATGTAGCTTATGGCCTCTGCTTTCAATTCCCGCGATGCCTCCGTTGGAAGGTAATGTTCTGGAGATGGCAATAGCTGGTTCAAGGTATCATAGTCTTTTCATTTTTTTTTTTTTAGAGAGAGTGTGGTATGTGCGTCATACCACATCTCTCAAACACACAACGCTGGAACTCAGAAAAAAGTGTATTTCCCTTTTTATATTATCCACAAGGATTCAATGAACAAAACGTCACTAATCTATCACTTTCGTTAGGGTCCAAGCCAAGGCTCAGTGCTTCCATTGGTCAAGCTAAAATCTCTTTCTTCTCTTATCTAACTTTTCATCTGACTTTTTAATTACACAGCTTTTAGATAATTAATAAACAATCATTTCCATTTACAGATTACAGGAATTAAATAATACCTGTTTTTATTTTAACTTACGTTATTTTTTTATTAAAATATTTTTATATTTCAATCTTGTATTTTTTTATTAAAAAAAATACGTTCAAATACTTTTTTTTTGTTTATGAAAAAAATATTTTTAAAGTTTAGCATCTGTGCGAATGTATATACGTATAACGATCATTTTAATTTTAGCGTTTAGTTTTTTACTTTTATTTGTGAACTTTTAAGTTTTTATTTTAAATTAATGTAACGACATATTTATATATCGTTACAATATATTTTGATCAAATATGAAAACCCAAAACATACTTAACCGATAACCAATCCATGCAAGCGTCTATAAACAACTTAAATTTAATGCATTTTCATTTAGTGTAGAGTATAAATAGACTACATAGATTTGCATTTGAAAATAAAACATTCTATCCCTTTTTAACATTAGGCTAAAGGTTCGCAGCCAAAACTGGCGTCAATTTATCCAATATATCGATGCATTCAATGTAATACGAAATACGGCAGCACCAAAAAGTTAAGAGAAGAAATTGCCTCTCATCAAATAGGAATATTACATCTATCTGACAAGAAAAGCAATAAGAAAAAAAAACTCCATAGAAAGGAACTGTGTTCTCCGTCTTATAATTCCTTCCATAGGCAAACGGGTGAGTGCGGCGTATGAAACGATTCTGCCCGTAGCGAATCTGATATTACATCTACTAATCACCAATATATCCCATTCATTGACCCAATTCAACTACGACACAAATAACCTAAGATTACCCTCCCCTAATATAACTTTACAAATCTATACAGCCATTCACGCCCGACTTAAGTTTAACATTTATATAATTAATTTAACGAAAAACAAAAATCATGATAAAACTTAAAGAACAAAAAATAAATAAATAAATGAATAAATGGAAATGATTTTACAAAAGAAACACATCAAATAAAATTATAACTAATCAATAAATATTTTAGTTTGGTCAGATAGGATTCTATTGCAGTATTTACCAAAAAGTTTTAAAATTTAGAGTTCTTATTGTTCAAATGAATATAAAGTTCTTACGATTTTTTAAAACGTCCAATTTTATCCGTTGCTTGCCATGAACGTGAATTCCCATGCCGTCCTAAGATTGGTATTCTGTTGGCCGATTTATTTATCCATCCAGAGGTTTTTGCTTTAACTGGTCCTCAATGTAGAAAACGATAGTTCATTTCTCCTTCTTTCTTAGCAGAACTGAAGGGATTGAAGAGTGCGTCTTTTCAATCCCTTCTCCTTCACCTCCACACTAACACATATCTGTCACATCTCTCTATAATAATCCATCAATAATTTTCAAACTTGTCCTTTTATATTAATTTTGTGGATTGAATTGACATTATGTCATCGATGTGATGGTCCTTTCGCTGAGGTCCGATTCCATTGTTTTTCTCTCCTATCTGACCGCTGTTTATACATATAAATGCCCAAGGCTAGTTTACTAATTAAAATAATCATTTCCATTTTCTGATTACTTAATGTGTTTTCCAAAATTAAAGATATATTTTTATGTCTAAATCTTTTTAAGATTTAGTTTTAAAATACTTTTTCTTTAATAAAGTTTTATTTTAATAATTTTTCATCTGCGCGATTTTATATATATATACGAGTTTAAGATTTTCAATTTTTATGTCTAACAAAAAAAAAAGTTTTTAAATGCGAACTTTTTATTCTAACTTTATGTTTAATAATAAAAAACAATGTAACGACGTCTGTGCTCGTTACATATCAGTAAAATTGCTTTAAAAAAAATGATCAAAAAAAAAAATATTTTACTTAGGGTTAGTAATTACGGTACACGATTTTCGAAGATATTTACAAAAACATCCGGTTAGTAATTTTACAAAAAACTATACAGTATACAAGAAAAAAAAATGTTGGCTATCGTTTTTCAAGGACCATTTACGTTTACACCTCCTCCCCCCGAGAATTCTATTTTATTTTATACATTTTATTTTTACTCACGGCAAGACAAGCAAATTATTTAAATTATTTAGGAAGGTGGCATTGAAGTAAATATTTTTGAAAGATAATGGGTTTATGCGTGTATATTTGCAGCACAATTATAAATACCACCAACTTATTTATGATTTATTGAAATGCTTATATAGGATTACACTGAAGTAAATTCCCAAAAGTACTCTCCGTAAGGTACCACATTTACCATCATAAACTTACGTGGCTGTGTGCTCCTATACACATTAAAGCATAATTTATATTAACAAAAAAAAAAACATATCAATTGCAACCTTTTGACTTTCTTTTTAACAAAATACAGTTTAAAATTATTTATACTTTTTCGCGTTTAATATATGTGCTATTTTTTTCTGGCAGTGCTTTTATAAGATTTAAAGTATACGACTTTATGTAACAGATAAAAATATTTCAGTTTGAAAAAAAAAATTTACTCAAGGTATATGTGGTTTTTATTAATAGATCGGCCCAAGTTGGTTGGCCAGTTATAACGATCCAGAGAATAGAGCTTACCGTCATCTGCACTACAGGGCGCCATCTAGGCATTTGAACCTAGAAAAATTTATAAAGTAGGCAGATACGTAAGTCAAAAAAAAAAAAAAATTTTTTATTTTATTTATATATTTTGATATCCGGTCGTTAGCCCAAGTCACTAGCTCAGAGAGTAGCAGAGATTTAATAATATAATATCTTATCTAATTATATTTCAACATTAAAAAATAAATAAAATAAGCAACTGCCAGTAATTAACATACAAAAATTTATTTACGCACATATATATATAAAATTTAACATTATTTTTAACTTTACTTTAAATTTTAATTTCTATTATATTATAAGTTTACATTTTAATTAAGTTCGCACAGATGGAATTATAAAAATTTGTTTTAATAATGTTGAGTATAGATCGGTTACATAGATTATAACGGTTAAGAACATTTCAAAATAAACATAAACGATCAAAATATAAAATCATTGATACTGACAATTGCAGAGGGAAATTTATAAGTAACCCAATAGTATTATTCACCATAAGATACTTGCATTGTCACCAATAACTTAAAAGACACCCGAATAAATACATTTTAGATACTCACCGTAAGGTATCATTATTTATTGAATGTCTATATATTTTGATCAAATATGAAAACCCAAAACATACTTAACCGATAACCAATCCATGCAAGCGTCTATAAACAACTTAAATTTAATGCATTTTTATTTAGTGTCGAGTATGAATAGACTACATAGATTTGCATTTGAAAATAAAACATTCTATCCCTATTTAACCTTAGGCTAAAGGTTCGCAGCCAAAACCGGCGTCAATTTATCTGATATATCGATGCATTCAATGTAATAAGAAATACGGCAGCACCAAAAAGTTAAGAGAAGAAATTGCCTCTCGTCAAATAGGAATATTACATCTATCTGACAAGAAGAGCAATAAAAAAAAACTCCATCTTATAATTCCTTCCATAGGCAAACGGGTGAGTGCGGCGTATGAAACGATTCTGCCCATAGCGAATCTGATATTACATCTACTAATCATACCAATATATCCCATCCATTGACCCAATTCAACTACGACACAAATAACCTAAGATTACCCTCCCCTAATATAACTTTACAAATCTATACAGCCATTCACACCCGACTTAAGTTTAACATTTATATAATTAATTTAACGAAAAACAAAAATCATGATAAAACTTAAAGAACAAAAAATAAATAAATAAATGAATAAATGGAAATGATTTTACAAAAGAAGCACATCAAATAAAATTATAACTAATCAATAAATATTTTAGTTTGGTCAGATAGGATTCTATTGCAGTATTTACCAAAAAGTTTTAAAATTTAGAGTTCTTATTGTTCAAATGAATATAAAGTTCTTACGATTTTTTAAAACGTCCAATTTTATCCGTTGCTTGCCATGAACGTGAATTCCCACGCCGTCCTAAGATTGGTATTCTGTTAGCCAATTTATTTATCCATCCGGAGGTTTTTGCTTTAACTGGTCCTCAATGTAGAAAACGATAGTTCATTTCTCCTTCTTTCTTAGCAGAACTGAAGGGATTGAAGAGTGCGTCTTTTCAATCCCTTCTCCTTCACCTCCGCACTAACACATATCTGTCACATCTCTCAATAATAATCCATCAATAATTTTCAAACTTGTCCTTTTATATTAATTTTGTGGATTGAATTGACATTACGTCATCGATGTGATGGTCCTTTCGCTGAGGTCCGATTCCATTGTTTTTCTCTCCTATCTGACCGCTGTTTATACATATAAATGCCCAAGGCTAGTTTACTAATTAAAATAATCATTTCCATTTTCTGATTACTTAATGTGTTTTCCAAAATTAAAGATATATTTTTATCTCTAAATCTTTTTAAGATTTAGTTTTAAAATACTTTTTCATTAATAAAGTTTTATTTTAATAATTTTTCATCTGCGCGGTTTTATATATATATACGAGTTTAAGATTTTCAATTTTTATGTCTAACAAAAAAAAAAAGTTTTTAAATGCGAACTTTTTATTTTAACTTTATGTTTAATAATAAAAAACAATGTAACGACGTCTGTGCTCATTACATAAGATTATAGTATAAATTGAGGGAACATTATTTATCATATAATACTAAACCATCCATGCACTTTACTACTGTTACACAATGCTTTATTTACCACACTCTTTTACAGTTTCGATTGCCCCAGCATCATCTTCAGAATTACAACATAATACATTCTATATATAGATCTTATATAATTTTTTTACCCCTTTTTTATATTCTATATTTATTGCTTAAAACTTCCTACATTATATAAATTCTATTTTTATTATTTTATTCTTATTACTCTTTAAATACTTAACTTAATATCTTTTATTCTTTACATTATTATTATTATTCATTCAATAATTTATAATTTATTTTAATCTATAATATTATTATTTTAAACACATTTTAACCTATCAAAATGTCTTCTAACTTCAACTGCTAAATTCAAATTTTAATAATTTACAGTTATACTTTTAGTATCTCCTCTTTAAATTTTACACTTATATTATTGGCAGTTCCCTCTTCCTATTTTTTATATAACTGAATTTTTTAAAAAAGTTTGTTTTACTTTATATCAAAATTTTTTTCAGGCCAAATCTTTATTCAAAACTGGCTTAATATTATTAATATAAATACTCTTTTATTCCTCTATCCCTTTTATTATCTGTAAATTGTATCGTCGTTATACAATCCTTTTCAAACTCAAACCCTGTTTCTAATTTATGTAAATATGTCAGTAAATTTTTATCATATTTATGTTATAATAGCCTTCTATATATTGAATTCTTTGTTTCTCCTATATAATGTAGTTTTGAATAGAGATTTGGGCCTGAAAAAAATTTTGATATAAAGTAAAAAAAATTTTTTTTTTTAAATATTTAGTTATATAAAAAATAGGAAGAGGAAGCTGCTAATAATATAAGTGTAAAATTTAAAAAGAGAGCTACTATAAGTATAACGATAAATTTTTAAAATTTGAATTTAGCAGTTAAGTTAGGAGATATAAAAGGTGGGTTAAAATGTGTTTAAAATAATAAATATTGATTGTTAGTAAAATGAATAATAATAATAATGTAAAATATAAAAGATATTAAGTTACAGTTAAGTATTTAAAGAGTAATAAGAATAAAAATAGAATATATATGTATAGGAAGTTTTAAGTAATAAATATAGAATGTAAAAAAAAGGTAAAAAAATTATACAATATTTAAAATATAATAAATAGATGATTTAAGATGTATATATAGAAGGAGTGTATTATGTTGTAATTCTGAAGAAGATTGCTAGGACAATCAAAACTATAAAAAAGTGTGGTAAATAAAGCATTGTGTAACAGTAGTAAAGTGCATGGATGATTTAGTATTATATGATATATATTTGGCAATGCAATAAGAAAGATGATGGACATTATTTAGCAAATGAATATCCACTCATACAATTTAATAGGGGAAAAATTAACTATTGTAGTTTTATTTTATATAAATTAAGTATATAATGAAATAGCTGACTTTCATTGCTATTAAATACGTTCTGAGTTGTATTAGCGTTTTCTTTTTTCTAACAACTTTTTTCATTTATAGAAAAATAATATACTGATCTTGTAATCAAAAAATTAATATCTCTAATTATTTTGAAGTTTTTTTAGTAAGTATCAACTTTTACTATGTTCTAAAATTTTGTAAAACTTTTAGCATTATACCCAGAAAATATTTGATTACATAAATTACATGTCAAATCCAGAATGGAACTCAAGAGAAAAAAAAAAACAGTTACTGATCAGATTGTAAAATTTATTTATAAATTTTACCTTGTTTATTTAAAAAACATAATTGCATAAGCTCGGGGATAAGGTAGGGTGGAGAAAGGCACTCAAATATGGTATAAAATTTGCAAATTTTAATGTTTTTTTTGTAAATTTATATTTTTCTTTGGATATCATATAATTGAAGTCATGAAATTAGATAAGCATGGCTTACAGCTCAGTATATAGTAAACTGAACATTTATAATAAATATAGAAATAAAAACATAAATAGACAAAAAAAAAATCTATCTAAATTCACAAATTTTACTCTATTCTGCGGTCATGTGTGAGTGTGTTAAAATTTCTTCAGTTTATGATGAAAACCATATGCATTTTATTCTTCCGTTATTATTCTTTCTAAAATTGATATGCTGTATTTTGCATAATAAAATATTTTCTAAACATAATGCTACAAGCTTTATAAAGCTTAAAAGCATATTTTAAAAAAGTTGATAATTTTAAAATGTCAAGATTATTACGTTTCTATAGAGAAAAAAAAATTAAAAAAAAAAAAGGATATCATCCAGAATGTATTTAACAGCAATGAAAGTCAGATATTTTGTTATTTACTTTAAAAATACATTATTTTTCTGTAAGCTGTGATGTGAAACTGGTTAAATAGTTGCAACACAATTATAAATTTTTATTTTGATAATGTATAGGAATCGCATATATTCTCAATTCCATGGGTGACCAACACACATATATAGCAAAATGTTTACACAGAAATAAATTATTTTCTAAAAATATTAAATAATTCTTAGTAAAAGATCACACTACTCACACCTGTTTTAGATTTGCGTGGAGGGCAAATATAAATCTTAAAAATAACTAATTTTCAAGTATATCTTGGACAAAGCAAATGCGACTGTGCATCACTATTTTTATTCGTTAGGGATTCGCTTTTGTCTTTACCAGGATGAGATTGTCAAATTTAAAAGTTAATAAAGAGATGCTAAATTTAAAGATTAAAATTTAAAAGTTATAAACAAGTTAAGTTTTACGAGAGAGATTAGAAGACTAATATAAAAAACTCCAATATTCAGCACTCAAAACTTCTCTTATAATAATCTAAGCAATTGCAGCCGGGAGCTACGCCCATAGAAAATTTAACATAAGTGGCTAGGAAAGCCCCAACTGTGCTGTCTTCCTATGGAGAACTGTGATCTTCTGCCCTTCCTGCAAGCTACACATCATCATCACTGAGGGAATGGAGAAGACCAGTACCACCAGTTGTCAAAGAAGACATCGAAGGAGGACAACCTATTCAGAGAAGTGACAGTATCCACTACAAATGCCGGACAGCTCAGCCTTTAGAAGAAATTAGTAATATCTTTATTGCACAGCTCTATAAATCTATTTAAAATCATCTAACTATGAATGTTCATAAAATCATAAAGTAATAAGTCTTAAGAAATTAAACTTTGTTTAAATTAAATCTGTAATAGTAACTGTAAAAGTTTGTCTAGTTATAACTTCAAAGATTAGTTTGTTAAACATAATAATTAAATCTTATTTAATTTCATCTTTTTTCTAATCTGTGGACATGCCTAATTTTATTAATTACTTAATTTCCATTTTAAATTTATATAATATGCTATGCCATCATTTCAAAGCAGAGAGAATTGATATAAATCTTGGGGAGAGATGATTAGAAGCTCTCCAGTAAAATGTTTCTTTGCTGTTTTTAGCAAACATAAATAGCTGCTTTGGAATCTATTCTCGCATATAACAAGAGACCACTATGTGCTCATTGTTATATACATGTTTTATTTAAGCTGCTATGTATTAGCATTATTAAGGAGGTTTGCAATTAATATTATGTATTAGTTAAACAACGATCAGAGATGATATCGCAAGCATATTTGTAATTATTAATAAAACCCCGAAATATGCTTTTCCCTCCCTAGTTAATTATAAAGAATATAAATACAGATTCCATTTATTAAAACTACATTGCTATTAATGAACCCCTCTTAGCATGTTTAAGATATGCTAATTTGAGACCTGGGGTCATGGTAATTTTGCTGAACGAAACTATAGAATTTAACGCATATAAATTTGTCTTTAATATTAATATTATTTTATAAGCTAATATTAATATTATTTTATAAGCATTACAAATGCATTTTTACTAAACACTACTGTGTATTACCCCTTTTTAAATGGGCTCATGGTGACAGGCCACCCTATTATTTTTTTCGGACAGCTGAACACGAGGGTCCAGAACCATATTCAAGGCTGCTGCGACACCATAAACTAAGATTTTTTATTATGCTAGCAAGTCATATAGTCCAAGGGAACAGAAAAACAGGTACTGAATCCCGTGAATAACTATACACATTCATACTGCAAACCTTTAATATTTAACACCATAGTATCAGAAGCCCTGCTACAGCAACCAGTTCGTTCCACCCTATTAGAGAACTTCGGCCTTGATACGAAACTGGAATCTGGCTTATCAAGGGAATCTGTATTAGAGCGTATTTATTGTTCGATGATAGTATTGTAGAATTAGCAACCTATATGTTATCATCTCAATAATGTTTAACTTATAGCTTGCATACCATATATATATAGGCATGAATCTTGATCGCAGATAGTAGTATATGTAGCAAGTGCATTCTTAACAAGATGAGACTTCTGTATCTTAATTATCTCATCATTGTTGTAATGCCTGCACATGTAAAACCCGGCAACCAATGCACATCTGTTGTTATACTATAATTGTTTATTTTGTTTATTAAAGATATTTAAAATTTAATAGTTTAGTGTATATTTTGTACTTCACCCCAAATTGGTCTAAATTTATTAGACTGTATAGCCTATTAAGCCGTAAGTGTATGTGTGTATTTAAAATTATTATTAAATTATTACTTATTCCGCCGAGTCTCATGTTCCACCCTTTTCTCAGCCAGCTTGCGAATTAAATTGAGACAGAGTGTAATATCATACATGTCATCCATAAGGTATTAAATCACAGAGCACTGGTAAACAAGGTGAAGTGTCGTTAGATTCGAGGTCTCATCCCCTCATCTGGATTAGCTTTAGTGTAATTTGCCAGAACTCTGGATTTTGTTGCATGAATATACAAATATGAACGTTACAGTACATGATTATTTTTAAAATTTTGTTTATATTATAATATTGATTTATATGCATACTATACATAGAAGCATCCATATTATATATATATATATGCGCATGTTGACAAGTACTGTGCACTTACAGTTCAATAAACAATACATATTTTATTTCTGATCAATATTTATCAACAAGACATACACTATTACATACTATACACATCTAAATGAGAGGGAGGCTTGGAAGAAAGAATAGTGTAATTTGTAGTTTCATTATATTTATATTTTTAACACAATTTGGGTTTGCAATATAGAGATAAAAGATCTATTATTGATATCCACAAAAGTTCTGAAGCCAGAGTTTCAGATTAGTGGTATTTTTAAATATATGTTCATTTCAAATATTTATTTAAAGTTTGTTTGTGCTTATTCATTTTGCTATGAGGATTATGAAAGATTTTATGTAATATGATGAATGTATTTGATTCTCTTTTTGTTTGTTTGTTTGTTTGTTTAAATAATATTATATTATTATTCAAGATTAAGGATATACAGTTTTATAAGTTATAGAGATATGGATGGTGAATATTTAATATTTGAATAAAAAACATAAAATGGACTAGCTGAACAAACATTCAGTATTAAATAATATAAACCTAGAAATTTAAATCAACTATGCTAAATATTGGAAAAAATAATTATTAAAGTTTGTCATTTAACTATTATTTTAGATTCCCTATGTTGTAAACTTTTATATACCATTAACTTCATAATTCTTGTTATTACTTATCTAATAAAAATGATGGAATGATAAATGAAAGATATCAGTTTAATCTAGTTCTAATTACTGTTAAATAATAACTATCATATATAGTGAGAATGAATTAGTTTTGAGATATACGAAATTTTCTTAAGAGTGTATAATAAATGAGAATTACATTTATACCTTTTATCTTCTTCTGCTCCATGAACGCTGTGGGCGTTCGTCGAATGACGTGTTGTTTTCTTTACTGACGTAAAAAGTATAAGCATGACATCAACCAAAATGCGGCCGTTTGATAACTCAATGACATGACTTTCCAACGATGTCTACCTCAAAAAAATCGGTTGAAATTTGGATTTTTGGCAGCGGTTTTAATCGACCGAAATATTTAATTTTTTTTTTTAATAATTATTGTAATTATCACGAAGTGATAAAAACAAAAATAGTTTACTAACTGCAAGTCAATATTTTTTGCATGTTATTCACAAACAAGGCCTACAATTGAGCTTCAACGTAATTACTCGTAAGTATAAAATTTTAATTTTTTTAATATTTAAATTTTTATTTTTTGAAAAAATTATCTTTTTTATTAATTTTAGTTTGTAATTAGTGTGTGTTAGTTTGTAGTTATATTTATTTATGCTACCATAATTTTCTAAAGTTCTATCGTAACTTTCTAAAGTTCTAATCAACTTATTTTATAAAATAATGATTTTCAAAAAGTTTAATAATTTATTACTTATAATTATGTTTATATATGTTTGTGTTTACAAGTAATGAGTTATAAAACTAATAATCAAATGTATAAAAAGATTGCATACGCAGGCATATAATCAAATTCTGATTCTTGTTTATGTTTTTGTTTATTCTTGTTCATGCTTTGGACTCATTCTGGTTTTGCTATATGTTTCATAACATTATTTTCAAGTCTATAGCTAACAAATGGACTATATGCAAATAAAGTATATCTATGATACAATAAATATAACAAGATAGCATCACTTCTGTGCATAAATAATATAAACATCACTGGTGTCCATAAAGAATATAAACATCACTGATGTACAAAAAATATATATATAATGAAGAGATAAAACTCATTTTATCAGTGATATGGATAGTAGCTTACAATTTCTAGTTTTAGACAGACAAGAAGCCAATTGCTATGATGATTTCTTTTGTATTTTTTATTAGGATGAATCTTTTTCTTTATAGATGCCTTTGACATTTGGAACTGTTGGAGTATAAGATAAAAATGAAGCATTCATAACCAATTTCTTTTGGACATTGTGAAGTTATGGATTATATCAGGTAAGACATGTTATACATATTTAGAAAGATAATTTTGTGAGGAATAAAAAGAAATTATCACTCAAGATGTAATTTGAATTTTAGTTGATGTGAAAATTTCTTTTTTCCCTTATTTTTTATATAGTTATCACTATTTATTTTATGCTTATTGTTTTCCTTAGTTTTTAGCAATGTAATTGTTTTTGCTCTAACATAATTAAAACTGAAGTTATTCTGAAAATTGTGTCTCAGGCCAGTATTTTAAAAAATTCAATATGGCGGCTTAGTTCCAAGCAGTTATACAAAATAACAAATCCTATTAAGAAGTCATGTTTTTTTTCATTATTTTATTGTGTGAAGTAGTTTTATACTATATTTTGTTTTTACATATAATTTGTTATTAACTTATAGTATAAATATTATATTCTGAGAAATTGATATTTCGAGCTTAGAAATATTCATAATCATTTACTTCAGCTCCAACCTCTTTCTTATTCCATGCAATAAATGTATATATAATTTAAATATAGAAAAACATAGTCAATGATTGTATAATTATATCAGCAAATAACAATATGATCTAATATTAAAAAAGATCTGAAGATGCCAATGGTAGTTTGCGATTATTTTTCACTTAATCCTTAAAAAATTTATATAACACTGTTTAGTTTTTAAAGTAATTTTTTTATCTATGTAAATATTTACATATACATATGATATCTTAAACACTTTGATTTCAATTCCCAACATAAATCACATAACTTTCATGACATCTACATAATAAAACTGCTAAAGCTTCCCCAACAAATAAAAATTTATACATATATTTATGGTGTGACTTAGAATTTTTTTTTAAATCTTACCTTGCTCTCATAATATTTCTCCCTTTTATCTGTCAAGACAGATCGAATAACTTCACCGGCATATTCAATCACCATTTCTCCAGCATCAATATTCCTTTTACAAAACAATCCACGGCCATGGATTTTAGATCTATAATAATAATAGATAAATTATAACAATACAATAAGTTTTTTTTAAATAAGAATTAAATAGTATTGTTATAATATGTGCTCTATCCTTTTTTTACATACCTGGTAGAGCCACTGAACCTCTATAAAAATACTAATCAATAATAAATCTTTCAACAAAAATACACAATAATATAATGATATATATTTTTACATTAATCCAAAATATTGGCTATTTGACTTTTATAAAATAATAAGAGATAGTAATTTCCTAAATAGTGAGAAATTTATTACTTTGCAATGATTTGTCACTCGTTTGAAGGGGAACCTCATTATCTGTAATCAATGATCGGAATAAAAAAATAAAACAAAAAAAATCTCTTAAATCTTGCAACATGGTAGTAGACTGGTTCAACTTCTGCAGAAAAATTTTCTTGTACATTGGAAACAGACTAAGAACTGATCCAAAGAGATAAAGATTTTCTGGTTGTCAGAAATACAAATACAGTAAGATGGTACAAGGCGATCATCAACATAGCAGAATTCAAATATACATACCTTGAGCCACAAAAACCATGAGCCTCAAATAGATGAACTCTATTTGGCTTTGAAAACAAGGTCCAATCACCACTACTTCTGCATGCCAAGCAGAGACGGATCAACTCTTGACCACCATTATCAAGAAAATGCGCTCTTAACTCATTATTCACTATGACGAATAGCCAACCTAAATGCCAAGGGATTTCACTATTCCAATGTCAATCATGAAGTGCTTTATGTCAATACAATAACAGGAGCTACATGCAAACAACTGAATATTCTAGGACTGAAACCAAGTGCAAAATTCTCAGAAACTGCACCAGTTATCTGAACCTAACTGTCAATTTTAATATTATTTTGAGAAAAATACACACAAAATATGTTCACACATTTTTTTTTAATAATGTATTGTTATTTATAGTTCTTTCATTTAAATCAAACAATAACGTTCAATGGTTTTTTTTTTTTGGTTTATCAATTAGTATGTGATGTGATGTATTATGGCTTGGCTCCACCGATTGTGTAAAAAAAAGTATATAACGCATACTATAACAATACCCAATACAGCCGCTATTGCTCAGTTTCAAATTAGAAAAAATATTTATAAACATAATGGTATATAATTGGAAAATATTTCCAAATAATCTATTATCTCTTTAACTTTAGGTATCCCAAAGCGGATTATTTTTTAAAAAAAATCATACAGTCAGTTAATTACAAATCCTAACATCTTCAAAAATTGTTTTTTATTTTATAATTTAAATTTTCAATAAATAATTCATTTCTATCAGGTATAATCATTCTTGTAATAATAAAAAAAACAACAACTGAAATCTAGACAAATTTATATAAAATATATACATAAATATATATCTGTAATGAATGAATATATATTCTTTCTCTTAATTATTGGTAGAAATGCATTAATCTTTGTTAAATTGTTATTAAAGAATTTAAACGTGTTAATTAATTTTTTAATTATAATAAAATTATATATATATTTAAATAAAAATTTTAAAGAGCATAAGATGGACATTTTTTGGATTTTCTCATGTACATGCTTATCATTATAGCAATGAATTTCTGCCAGATCTCATCTGGATCATCTTGATAGAAAATGTATTTTGAGACATTGGTAACCAGAAAACAGACTGCAAATCACTTTCCACATATTTTAATTATTTCCTCAGATTTAAAATTAAAAAAAAAAAATCATTTGGGAAGGAAAAAAAAGATGTGGAGGGGGGGGGTTATTTTGATATTTATAAATATATTTTATGAACATCTACATAATAGAAGCATTGTTATTTCATCACTGATAAATTCTGTCAAGTATTTCTTATAAACTCAACAATTCAATTGGCCATTGGTAGTAATATGTAATGTTATCAGAATAAGAATTTCTTATTGACAATATTTATACCAGAGCCAGCATCCAGAACATCTAGAATGAACGCTAATGATGATGATATTATGTTTCAATGGTAAACTGTATTAAGACTCAAAAAGGGTTACATAAGTTACATGTGAAAACATAAGATCTCTGTTACAAGTTAATACATGATATTGCATATGCAGTAATGATTTTCAATCTTGTATGTGATACGGGAAAAAAATGACTTACAGTAATTGAAAGAAAAATTGACTGTTGCATAATAAGATGTGTTTCAAATTAGGTCTACCTAGAATTTTTAAATGGGATCTTAAGAAAAATACATAGAAGCACATGATAGTATGATTGAAAACATATTTGGGGGGTAGGGGGATTGGGAGTTGGTATTAGATTGATATATGATTGTATAAAAATTGAGTCTATTTGGTGCAAAGAATTGTAGTTTTCATGACTTTTACTGTTTATGTGTTACATAAGTTGTATGTGAAAAAACATGACTTTTAGATACAATTTGATAAATGAGGATTACATAAGCAATGAAGATTTACAATTTTGCTTACGATAAAAATGGTGATTTACATTAGTTGGAAGAAGCATAATTTTTACATAGATTTTTCTAAAGCATTAAAAGATAAAATACATGAAAGCACATGGTGGTATTTGTTAATACATTTTAGGAGGGTGAATAGAGTTACATATTCCAATGGTATATGGCTGTACATAAATTGTGTTTATTTGTTGGTGAGCACTATAGGTAACAAGGCTATGTCATCATATTATTCATGTGTTGTGCATTTAAAGTTCATTTGAGGTAAGTTGGTGAAGTGATTTTGTGTTGGTGAATTGAAGAGGCAGATGTACCTACCATGTTACTTTCAAGTGGTGCAGTGTTTATTCACGAGTTCACAATGGTGTGATGTTGGATCTGTAAGTTCATGGATGGTAGGCATTTGAGTTGGTTGCAGTTCCAGAGTGGGATGGAAGCAATAGAGTTGGTGTCTGTGGCTGATTTAAGGATGGATTTGAAGGGAATATCTTAATTAAGCAAATTACTTCTGTGGCATGGTAATAATAAATTTTGAGAAATGGTTATCAGTATGTCAGGCATCCACATCAGAGGGAAGGGGTTTACAATTTTGTGTTTTTAAGTCTAGGTTTTAAATGTTGTCTGCATTGGTTATCTTGAATCATGATAGTGATTTATTCATTAATGGATTTGAAATATCTTTGCTTTTCATGTCATGGAAATTGTTCTTGGTGATGCAAACATAAGTTTTTTTTAATGAGTTAAAGTTGGAAACATTGGAAGAATAGGTTTTGGCACCAACCACATGGTTAAGTAGTTATAGTCAACCATTTTGATTGGTTTTAACAATTTAAAAAATATCACTTTTTTAAGAAAAGGCTTTTTAAATTCAAAATTATCTTAGAAAGATGTGTGACATAGTTGATTGTTAATAAATGTTTCAATATATGTCACATTTACCTGAAATACTGCAGATTTTGAGTAATTTTTTGGGAGATTTAAACCCGGAAAATTTTGCTTGTGCTTAGCAATGCTAAGGTTTTCTGTCATTAATCAAATATTTTTTTCTTGCAAATTATCTATTTCACAAATGGAATTTTTCTATAACTAAAGTGTTATCTAATTAGGTCAAGTTCAGTCTTTGTGATGACATGAAATTTATCTTTAAAAAACTAATATGCCAATTCTTAGGACTTGAAACAGAAGTTCTTAGAATGAATATGGTGACAGGACTAAAGTTTACTGCTGAACTTAATGATGATATTATTTTATTGCATTATTATGGTGTATTTATTTAATTACTGATGTGATGCTTGCTCATGAATACATAAAAAAAAAATCTTACAAACCCCACTAATTTCATAATACCTAAAATGAGAGACATCTATCTTTAAATTTTAGTAAAATATTAATTTTTTGTTTGGTGCTGAAAACTATTTTAATATTGTAGCGTTTGAAGAAAAAACACTATTATTTCCTTTATATTATTTACTATATACATAAACTTACACATAATATGTAAAAGCAATGTGCTTCAAATTTCTTATTAGAACTTAAAACTACATTTAAGACTAAAGTTATTGATATATTTTACTGATTATTTTCTAGCATGTTTCTCAATGAACATCTATAATTATATTACTATATAAAAACTAGATTCTAACTAATACTAAATAAACATCAGCTTATTCACTGAAATTCTTAATTTGAACCATTTTACTTACCAATACAATTCCAACTTTCAAATAAATAAAATTATTGGGTTATTACTGTTTTTTTTAAACTACTTGCTTTAGAGTGAAGCTATGATATGCACTGTATTAACATACATTAATTCACTAATATCTTATCCAAAAAAAAAAAAAAAAAGAAGTAAATAAACACAAAAAATAAAAACATTAAATTGGTAACTTTAATAAATTTTACAATATAGTAGCAACCATTTTCCAGTCTCAGCTGCATTATATGTGATCAAGTTATAATATTGCTTCTTTGGTATGTTGAAAATGCATACATTTTATTCTTCAGTTATGCTATCCGTCTCAAATTCTTATGTGATATAATATTTCATGCAATAAAATGTTTTCCAAGCATCAAACTAAAGGTTTTACAGAATTTGAAAATTAGTGTTCTCTTCTTTTTAAGTATTATAATTATTTTTAAATAAAAAACGTAACCAATCATTTTTAGTGCACCTGGAGAGCAGTGTTGATTTGTCTTTGTACATAGTAAAAAAAAAAAAGAAGTAAAGAACTATAAAATGTTCTTGGGATTATATCAGAAAGCTGATAAAAGTTGATGAGTTTAACCAAAAATTTTAATTGGATAATGGTAGCAGAAGTGACTGCATAAATTCTGAAATCAATAAGGACTTAAGAACCATGAGAACAACTAGAAAGAACATAGTCTGCTGATAATAAAATTGCTATTATGTTTTCATTGGAGCGGGGGATTTAAAAAAAAAAAAAAAAGGAAATTGACCAGAGAATATTTAATTGCAATGAAAGTCCGACATTTCTCTATTCATTTTTTTTTTAAAAAAAAAACTAAAAATATAGTTCAGTAAGTTTTTTTACTATTAATTTTCTGGGTGAATATGAGAGATTGAAGATACAACAATAAATATTATATGTAAATGTGTTATATTAATTTATAATTATTAACTACATGGTTATTTTTTTAATTGTTTATAGTTTTAAATTATATATTCATACTATCCATTTAGTAAACAATATATCTAATTGTAATCAAAGCTTATTAATAAAATGTACATGAGAAAATGGGTGTAGAACAAAATATAACAGATATTATAGATCCATTGTATTTCTATTCCAAAAATTATTTCTCAATTATATAAAGATTAATTTTACAATCTTATTTATAATTAGTAATTTCAATTTCAGTGTTTTTTTTTTCCTTTTAAAAAACAATTATATATATATATTATGGATCATCGTTTCTTTTCAAAATATTCTGATAATTAACATAGTTTTTATATATATTTCCATTTACATTTTTCTCACTGTTGACAATTTCGATTTGACTTAATAGTTAATTATCTAGAGCAATATGAAAGATCTCTGCATTGCATAAATATATGCATGTTCCTTAACAAACAAACAAAAAAAAAAAGGTAAAGTGAATATTTTTTCAATTCTTTTCTAATTTTATTATTACATCTTTAATAAATTATTTCTTTTAATATTGACTTATTTCAACGTTATTTATCCTCTTAGGTTTTGATTCCATAGTCATCTTCTTCAGAACTAGATGATAATATATTATAACACCATTACTACACACACACACACGCAAAATGAGCTGATATAATGTATTGTCAATTTTAATGAAGACTTCTAGATAAGTGAAACCTAACAGAAAAAAAAACTCATCAGAATAAGTACAAAAAAA
Organism: Epiperipatus broadwayi; assembly: GCA_028023455.1. NCBI lineage: Eukaryota > Metazoa > Onychophora > Udeonychophora > Euonychophora > Peripatidae > Epiperipatus > Epiperipatus broadwayi. The sequence goes on along the minus strand of JAQFVV010012494.1, from coordinate 4,371,225 downwards.
TAGTTAATTTACTAAAATAAAATTAACTTTACTTTCATAAGTATTGCTTTCTTTCTAAACAAAGATCTTATTCAATCGTTCTGACATATTATTACAAAATTTATTTCAATTCAAATTTTAAACAATTCTCTTCTAAAAATGTACATTTCTTAATAAATATTTAAATAGTTTGATGTTAAGTTCACATGATACAGAATTGAACTGCAATCCATACATTTTGAGCTCTCAAATTCATTATTGTACCACTGCACTAAACCATGCTGAGCAATTTTCTTAATAATAAATTTTCATACCAATTCATCTCTTTCCATTTTTAAATATAAAAACTATATAAAGAATTATGGAAAAAGTTTAAAAATAAAAAAAATACTTTGCATTATTTTTTCCTCTTACTCTATCAGCATATTAAATTAAAATTGATTGATAAATAATGCCTACTTGCCATAAGTAATTTAAAGTTAATAATAATAAAAAAATTAATAAGTTTAAAATTCTCAATGTATGTATATTTTTAGAAAATTAATGGAGGATAGGAATAATAATATAAACTTTATTAACATTTTTTACTGAATTCATTATTTCTTTAATACATCATTGATAAAACAGTTCTAGCCTCCAATACTTTTCCCCCCAAAGCTATTATTTTTTATAAACTTCTTTTAGAATTTAAACATATTAAACACAACTTATCAGCCCTAAAATAAATGGATATAAAACAACACATGATCTCTTATAATTTTCTTCTAAGTTTAAATGTTTGATCATTATTTTTATATTTTTAACTAATTATATATACCAAGAGGGAAGAGGGCATCTGATATTTCTAGTCTTGCACTCTATAAAAATATTTAATTCATTCATATCTAGATCTTTCTAATGATGTAGGTTATAGTTTTTTTTAGCCTGTATTTTTTTTTTTTTTCTATTTTGCCATCTACTCTAATGATAAAACTAATGTTAGTGAGCTTAGATTTTCTTTACTATTTCACATCAGCAAATTAGTTATTTTGTTGTCAACTGCTGCAGACTCTCTTGTAATTGATTTATTTCAATTTTCATATATTCCAAAACTAATATTAGAGATGTATCATCATTCAAGTATACTTTCGACATATGTGAAGGAGTTTTTCAACTCAAAATAGAAATAATTCTGCATAATTTGGTTTATATAAATATTCACATGGATTGTTTATATATACTTAAATAACAGTTTTGTATTAAAAAATATAGATTTTCTCTTCCTATCATTCTTCTTTTTCTATTTTATTTAAGAATATATTCAATTATGCTTTATCATCACTATATTTAAAATTTCATACCTTTAATTTGTTTACATTTTTTTTTACTTTGGCAGATTACATAAATATCCATAAGTATTAACAGAGACTTTCAAATAAATGTGCATGTTTATAAGTATGCAGTGTATAAATATTGATTATAGACGAACATTAATTTTCCTTTTCTATGTCTTCCACCAGTAGTGTATCATACACAAAAATGAAAAGAAATATAACTTATTGCAGGCATATATGGATAGTGAACTAATAACATAAATTAATAAGAATGAAAAAATTAAAAAGACTATTATCTCTCTTCCTATAAAAAATGTATATATCTCAAATTTACCTGTAAACTCCAACAGCTTCTCTTGCTGTTGTTCTTAGGTGTCTAAACCTCATGGCCATTGGCAGATCCATACTTGTGGCTCTTCTATAGAAAATATGTGTAACGTTAAAATATAAATACATCTATGCAAGTAAAATTCAATACATTTATTTTATATTTTAAAAATAGTTGGAATTTTAGAAACATATTGAGCACAATTGTGAAGTTGCTATGTGTGTGTGTATTGTGCTTAGAATGTTTCTAAAATACTATCATTTCTATAAAATAAGTTTTCATTTATTTTTTATTTGCAGAAATCTATAAACATAAATAGCAAAAAATTATTATTTCTTTTTATATCTATTTATATTCCAAATTAACAAAAAACTACATTTTTATTTAAAACTTGATCCTACACATTATAAAAATATATCAATAAATTTAAATTACAATGTAAAAAATTGTTATGAAATAAAAGGATATTAAATCCATAAATTGTAAATGCACTACAAAATGTTTTCATGATTTCAATGAATAAGTAAATGCAGAGATATTTAGAATGTTCAATAAAAAAAAACCCTCATTTCTAAGTAATGATTTCTATACATTTCTGAGTAAAGTGGATGCAAGCCTATAAATTTATCTCATGCACATTCAGCAATCATTCGCATTTTCATATTGTTTGGTGTTGCTACTTTTAATAGTTAAAAGAATTATAACAAATTTATGATTAACTAAAAATGTCAGGTTATCAATAGCTGCTAAAAGTGAGAGACAAATTCAAAATATGAATGTGTCATGATAGAATTTCTCAAAAATTTTATGTTTCTTAACAACTTTTTAAATATGTTACATAAAAACAATCAAGTCTAAAATTGATAGTTATGCATGAAAATTTTAATGAAAAAAGTAGACAATTTCTTTTTATTTAAATGAGTATCAACATCAGTTGGAGAAAATATTAAAAAATAAATAAAATAAATAAAACAAGAAAAATGACTTGAAATGCATTTGGAAAATTTTTGAGTAATCTAATATCTAAAAATCTATATATGTTTAAGAATAAACCTTCATAAATTGCAAACTTATCATATTTGTCCCTTGAAAATATATACATAAATTAAATTCCTATCTACAAAATCAAAATGCAAATACGCCAGCAGTCTGTACAAACAAAATACATGTACATGTATTAATTGCATATATTTGCTCTTAAAAACTATTGTTTACCAATGCAATTTTTAATAAATTTAATAATTTATCCTCAAATATTTTTTTATTTGCTTTGTTAGGGAGGAAATATATCTATTTTTTCAGAATAAGTGTTCTGTGGATGCAAAAAAATGAAAGATCATAGTTTACTTCTTGATGACTGATAGTATGAATTAAGAAGACAGTTATGTTTCTAAATATTATTTTAATTATAAGAAATGTAATAAATTTTTTACCAAAAATTCAATTTTAAAATTTTATTTATTAAAAATTTGCATGTGAAAGATTAGCAAACTTTCAATTATTATATGAATAAATGTAAAATCAACAATTTCAAGAAATATTTATTTTCTTATTCTAAATATTTTTTATTAAGGATTGTATTTTCCTTATTGCATTCTATGATGATACATTATTTTTATGGCATCATATATTTTACATTTAGTAAAATGAAGTTATTGGAAAAAAAAAAACCAACATAATGCTCAAATGATTTAAGTTGAATAACTAATTAATTTTGCTATTCTGCCTAAATTTCTTTTAATCTTCACAATGATGCATTTCCATATTTTCTACAAATACAACAAAGTCCAATAACGTTTCATATCAAATTAGAAAGTTTGTTCAATCCTTACATTCTTTTTTAACTTGAAATAAACTACAATTGCAGGTAGAAAAATAGAGGATCATTATTGAATGATAACCTGGGTCTATAACAATTATTTTTAGCACCCCGCCCCCCAATCTTGAATCACTGATCATTACTTTAACAGATGATTTAGAGTCTAATAAGAAAACTATAATTTATTTTCTCAACCATAAGGATTAAAGGGGGTTTCAAAAAAAACCCAGAATCATTTTTGAGGGTGAATGTGTTGTAGTACATGCTACATGCTTCCGCCACTAGATATTTCTTGTGAGGTCCCTTGCATCAGTATGCCGACCATCATCACTGAGTGAATTCATAGTGATGCATAATAAATATTTTTGTTAAGTGCTTCTCGTTTTTATTTGTAAATTTTGGAAAAATGTGATTTTCTGTAGCTTCTAAGCAAGCTGCTCTGAGAAAAAACCCAAATTTATGAGTGATTTAATGAAAATGTCAAATTCACCATATTCCAAAAAAGTGAGTGAAATCCAATGTCAAGATGATACAGATTTTTTTTTATTATGCAAATGGCATTATTAACTCAAGAATGTTTGTAACAATCAGGCATTTTATCTACAAATTCTGAAATGTTCGCATAATGCAGTAAAATGAAAACATCCCGATTTAAGGGAAATGCAAATTTCATTATGACAATGCGCCAGCATACAAGGCCTTCAGTGTGAAATAATTTTTAATTAAAAACAGCAGGACTCAGTTTATCTATTAGCCATATTTACCCGATCTCACTCTATAAGATTTCTTTTACTCCCAATGAAAGAATACCTCAAAAGAAAAAGATAGAGGTATTAAAAGACAACACTTTGCAAGAGTTTCAGAACTACACCAAAAAGTGGAAAGCATGTTTGGATTGGTGCATTGTAACAAATAGACAGTTCTTTGAAGATTCAATTTATAACACCTAAAAATAAATAAACCAATTTTTTATTATAAAATTTCGTTTCTTTTAAGGTATTCGCTTGTATATGTACATAAACATTCACATTAATGTCTTTATGTTATCAAAAAAAAAATACCTTACTAAAAACTATCAATCATCTGAAAATGAAAATCGTAGCATTTTCTTGGACTTTTTTAAGAGTTAACAGGAACTAAATTCTCACTACATTGGTTTATGCATATCAGAAAGCAACTCATCTTACTAACTTGCCATATCAGTAATAACTACTGCAGTAACAAGAATGTATGGAGTGTATATCCAGTTTAGACTCTTTAGGACTTCATAAAAAAATCAATGGCTCCTTTCAGTTAATAGAAACCTTTTTTGCAGCCAACACAACATATATAAACCATGCTATTACATAACTATGAAGATTTGTAATATATTTTATTAATTATTATAAAATCATAATTATATTTTTATAAAATCAAGATTATAAATGGCTTTTTAATTTTACTTACAATATGGTGAAGAAAATGGGTTATCACCATAGATTTAGTTTTATTAAAAAAGTTTTTTTAAATAAAACAACATATTCTTAAATCACTTTGAATAAAAATCAAATTTAAATAAGTGCATTAAAGTACTTACAACAGTAAAGAAAATAACAGTACCTTGCTGATTTATGTTGCATTTCTTCCTCTTCAGTAATTGGTTGATATTCAGGAGGCGTTCGATGCTTTGATGCCAAAAAATTAAACATGTCATATTCAGAACGTGAATCAAATGATTCACATCGAGCACAACCACTTGGATTTTCAGGAATTTCCTATGTAAGTAAATATTAAGTATTTATGTGAATGTAGATATACACACTCACAAACATAATACATATATAAATTGATAAATACCCCTATACAATAAATTCCAGAAATTAAAAATTAAAGCAAAATAAAATTCAGGTGGTCATTAAAAAAAAGAAAAAAGAAATATTTAAAATAAAATATACAATAAATATATTATAAACAAATAAAATGCATAGTGACTTCTCTGCTTTATATACATAATCATAAATTAATTTAATCATAATTTTTAGTTTAATGTTCTGAAAGATAACCTTTTAAAATACAAAACATTATTGTATAACAAAGAAAAGTATCAAGATAAATCACTGATATTAATTTAAATACAAATTTAATTATTCTGAATTATAATACACTATTAACAGCAACAGAGTACAAATGTGCACCAATTTTAGTTAGGAAAACCATTATTAATAACATGCTGATGCGTTGCAGTGAAACTTTTTTTATAATAATTTCTGTAGGCTTTCAATATCATAATTTCTACAGACTAAGTGCTTTCACAGTTTTGTTACTCCATAATCATAGTCTCTTAGATTATTGTCACTGTTATGTTAAACAAAACGTTTTAATTATAAGATTAATATAATTTTGACTTTTGAAAATTTATATATTAAGTTTGTTTTATTAAAAAATTGATTAATTATATGAAGGCAGGCAGCATGGTACAATTACTACTAATAATAATCAAGTGCCATTATTTTATATAGATATCTAATACTTGCATTTGACCAAATAACTATACAATCCAAATATGCCACATTCATTACGTTACATATTCAAAAAAATTTGTTTCATAATATTTTTCACTTTCAGGTACTCATTCTTATATATTACAGAGTTATTAGATTTTAAAATCTAAGATAGAGAGATAAAATACTTGTCAAGCTTTAAATTATAAATGTATCAAATATATATACACACATATTATTATTATTATAAATATTAAATTAAACATAGGATAAATATAAAGTTGGTTATTATAAATAGAATTGTGATATAAAATAGCAATAAAGGTAATATAAATCTATATCCTATTTATATACATGTATTTACATAATCTACGTATAAATTTCAATTACTAAAATCACCTAATTTACATATAAAAAAATAAAAATTCAAGAAAAAATAACCAAAAATAAATGGATAATTTTAATTTCTTTAAAATTATATATATACAATGTACACAATAATATGTAATGTAAATTTATGACTTGATTCAGAAAGTGGTGCAGCACTCCCATCACAACTTTTTGATTAATTGAGTTGATAACAATGATGAATGAATGATTTTTATTAAAAACAAGTTTTTTTTGGAACTGCTTTAAATAAGTAATTAAAGTTTTAGAGGAATTATGTCGAATGAAATGTTTTGCTTAAATATACAATATGCAAAATGTAAAACAGCTTTTAAACGCATGCCAAATGATGATAGTTTTAGTGGGCTTCCAACCTTGTTTTATATTCTACTAAAGAATAAGTAAATGATTACTTATCAATCAATTGGATGACTTGAACTGAGTTAGCTATAGAAAGAACACTTGAAAAAAAAAAAAAATCTTCAGTTAGTCCTGCCCAGCCTGGATTCATGCCTACTATGTCTTAGATCCTACATTCTTTCTTCATATATTTATTTAATAATCCAATAAAATAATATATAAAAATGTTACTTTCAAAATTATTATTTAATAATTTATAATAAAATTTGTGTTCGATTTCATATATATTAAGTTCTCTGCTTGAAGGTAAATTGGCTAGTTTGAGGTTTTAAAAATTATTCATAACTGATAAGTTTGAAATGATGAACAAAAACACTCCTTTTAATTTTATTTATACCATATAAAAATATTTATAGCATTTTTTATAGACACCTAAAAAAAAAAAAATCTAGACTAGTAATTTATTATTTTATAGATTTTGTTAATTATCACATATTAAAATAATTCTTTACTTTTTTATTATTATGAAATTTATATATTTCTTAATTTTAGGATTAATTTATATCTATATTTTATTTTCTCTTAAGTAATTATATTTATCATTATATGATATTCAATGAAGAATTTTATTAATATATTTTACATTGTCCCTCCTAATATATATATATTGTAATCAGTTGGCTACATGGCTGCACTAAAAAAAAAAAAATTAAATAGTTGACAGCATGTTCCTCAGGTATGAATATATAACTATTAGTATCATTAACGATAAATTCACTAATTCTATCCTGTTCATGTGTTTGTGACGTCATTTTTATTGTATTTTTGTTATGAGTACATATGCACGTACAAACACAAGTTCATGTTAAAAAACATTTATCAAAATCTTTCTTAAGAGATCTGATGAGAATCAGACAGCAAAATAATGTATGGTGACTTGCAATCTTGGAATAGATACAGAATCCAGTCATTGGACTATAAGTATAAAATGCAGCATGAACACCCAAAGGTGTATCTCATTTTAGACATTATAACTTAGCACAACTCTTGATATGAAATAAAAATGCAAAAATCTTTGCAAAACCCCGTTCCTTTGAGTCTTAGGCTGGAAAATATAAACTTTGCCTTGCTCCCTTTCTTGAAAGTTTAGAAACTGGGATCATGGCAGGACTATATTAACTGGACCATGATAAACAATCAAACAAATATAAAAATCTGAAAGAGAGTTGGAGCAATGCCTGAGAAAGAACATTCCATGGAGTTGGATGAAAACATTGCATCCTCAAGCCAACAACAAAACCCTTCATCCATCACAAAAATGGAAAGTTCATCTAAACAAATTTCAACAGTCAAAAACTCAATCCAATTTTCAAAATCATGCCTTGATTATCTGTTCAACTTTAAATGTGAACACCTTAAATAAACATTAATATTTCTATTTTGTAATTTATAATTAAATTATAATAATGATCCGCTATACTCGTCACATTTCACAGCAATATGTTTAAATTAATTCTGCATCAAAATACAGGATTTTGTTTTTCACGTCTATTTCTGAGATTCAAGTTTGGTGGTCATTGACCATCATAACCTGACCATCATTGGGAAATAAGAGGATTGCCTTATTTTTTTTTTTAAAGAGTCATTATTTAACTCAATATTTGTAAATTCCCCATATTTTTTAGTATGAAATTTTTTATATTCAAAATGCTGCCAATTATCAAATTATTTTATTTTAGTGCAACTATGTAGCCAACTGGTTACAATATATATGATAAATATTGCATATTAACCAAGTTTTAATATAAGTTATATATCTTAAAAAAAAAAAAAAAAAACCATACACAAGAATTTATTCATATACCATAGTAAGAAAGCATGGATAAGCTATTCATTGCCATGCATTGATTAGCATAATGATAAATAATTGTTTTCTTGACTTTTTATTTTCAGTATATTTTTAAGACCAAGAAAATACCACGATATTCTTTGTCAGATGTTTAGATACTGGTAGCTGCTTGAAAGTATGATATATATGAAGGCTCATTTTTTTTTATTTTTTATTAATATATATATTGAAATTATAATCACCCTTTTAACAAATGGGACTAATTAATAATCAAAATAACAAATGACAATTTTCGCAAATTAAATTTGGTCTAGAGGAATTATAAACATCTAATAGCCAACCGCATTAGAGTGAAGTGACTAAACAAATTTTATTTTTAAATGACTAATTTATAATAGTCACAGATAATAATCAGACTGAACACACATTAAAAAAAAACAAGTCTTTATGCAGCTTCAGCCATATTTCCCTGACTGTTATCCTCTCCACATTAATAATATTATATGACAAAATAAAAGAATCTACTCAGAATTCAGATGAGAAAAAAACAAGTAACAAAAAATATTAACAATAATAATACTAATTTTAATTAACAAACAGATCATCAAAACCATTATTTTATATGTCTACAAACAATTTTTAATATCTTAACTTCTTTTAGTTTGTTTCAATAGTAGTTTATTCCCATGTAATTTTTCCTATTATTAAGAGCATCGAAATTACTAGATTTATAAATTAATTCATAGAAGAATATCGTCATTTGATAACAAGTGCCAGACATTTTTAACTTCAGACAGTAATTAATAAACTGGCAGAATCGAAGTTAATTTCTAAGGCGTTACTTTATTTCCAGTTCCATAGTCAGCTACACTACTAGAAAGATCAGGGTAAGACACTGAAGCTTTACTCAGAGACTGCATTATCAAGTTAAACAAACAATCATTACAATTTTCCTGATTTCCCTCTTTTAAGTGACACATGAAAAAAATGATTATCCCCCCTTTTTGTTTAAAGCAGACAATCCAACAGTTTTCAATTGGTTTCCATAAAACAGTTTATTTTAAAATAAAGAATACTAATAAAATTTTAATTTTTACAGTCATTACTATTAAATAAAGTACTTTAGAACTTATTTACACATATAACTTTTATATATTTTAGAATACACAAAGAAAAAAAAAATGATACAAGTAAAAGCCATGCATGTAAACTTAGCCATGTAGGTTACAATATAATCATCATCAACCATTATCAATCCACTGCAGGATGAAGGTTTCTTTTACAATCATTACTATTAAATAAATTACTTTAGAATTTATTTACACATATAATATTTATACATTTCTGAAATACACAAATAAATTAAAAAATGATGAACGTAAAAGCCATCCATGTAAATTCAGCCATGGAGGTTACAATATAATCATCATCAACCATTATCAGTCCATTGCAGGATGAAGGTCTCTCTAAGTTCAAACGATCTTCTCTGATCTTTAGCTTCTCTTCTCCACATCACTCCTGCACACTTTCTTATTTCATCCATCGCATATGTGATCTCTTTCTGGGTCTTTTATATTCTCTTGGAATCCAGTTTAAGATTTCAATTGTCCATCTATTATCATCTTTTCTAGCAATATGTCCAGCCCAACCCCACTTCAGTTTTTTAATTGTTTCAATGAGGTCAGGAACACCTGTTTGTTCTCTTACCCATATATTGCATTTTCGATCTCTTCTTGTTACTCCCAACACTCTCCATACTTCTTTGAGTGGTCTGAAGTCTCTGTATTGCTCTTCTATTAAGTGTCCACGTCTCAGATCCATAAGTAAGAACTGGTAAAAAACATTTATTAAAAACCTTTCTTTTCAAACAAATAGGTATATTTCCTTTTAATATTAAACTATTTCTACCAAAAGCACTCCAACTAAGTTTAATTTTATGATTAATTTCATCCATTATGTTTCCATCTGTATTAATAATCTGACCAAGATATTTGTAGCTGTTAACTTCTTCTAACTCATCATAATCAATCTTTATTTTCATATTTTGAGAAAACCTATTGAACATTACTTTAGTCTTTTTAACATTTATCTTTAGGCCTACTTTCATCTGATAATTCCTGCAACACTTCTCTAAAGTATTATTTGCAAAAACAACTACACCATCTGCAAAATCTAAACGACTTAAATAATCTCCATTTACTTTCATTCCTTTAGATTCCTATTTTAATCCACAAAATACTTCTTGCAGTACTGCTGTAAAAAGTTTTGGAGAAATGGAGTCATCCTGTTTTACACCCTTCTCAATGTTGACTTTCCTAGTATCATTATGTAACCTAGCGTTGCTGTTGCATTTTTATAAATATTCTTTAAAATATGACAATATCAAAAAAAAAAAGAAGACAATATCCTGGATCTATACCTTTGATGATCCAATGCTTTAATCACTGAAGAAATGTTTATAAAATCAAATGTCTTTTCATAATCTACAAATCCAAAGCATAATGGGAACTCGTATTCATTTGTCCTTTCTATAACTTCTCTCAATACCTGTATATGATCTACTGTACTAAAACCACTTTTAAATCCAGCTTGTTCTCTTGGTTGGTGGAAATCCAATGTTCTGTGTAGACGAGTTGCAATTATCTTGGTAAAAATTTTGTATAAAACTGATAAAAGCCTGATAGGTCTGTAATTTCTAATATCTTCTTTATCACCTTTTTTAAATATTAATATTAATACTGCACTCTTCCAATCATCTGGTACATCTTTATCATTTAGATATTTGGTACTTTGCTAAAAAAATCTCTATTTCTTCACCTGCTTCTTTTAATATATCAATTATAATTCCATCATTACCTGGAGCATTTTCTTTCTTTATAAATTTAATTGCATGTCTCACTTCTTCATTTAGAAGATATAATAGATATAGGAAGTACTTGTTCTTTATTACTATATAATTCTTGATAGAAATCTACCCATTTCATGATGTCATCTCTCTTTTTAGTAATAGTTCCATCTTTTTTCCTTATTGCAGATATAAATTTCCTACCAATACCAAAATGTTGTTTTATACTCTTGAGACTTTGATTCTCTTCTACAGTTTCCTTGCGAGTTCACAGTTATACTTTCTTATATCATTTTCAACTCTTTTCCACACCATTTTACAGAATTCGAGGTATTCAATCCTTTTTAATGCACCATTTTTGTATATCTTCATACTTCTTTTCTTCATAAATTCTCTAGTCTCATAAGAAATTTTATTGGCCAAGTGCTGCTTTTTCCCATCAGTTAACTTTGTTGCAGTTTTTAAAAGTGTATCAGTTATTTTCTTATTAATTTCACTCAAATCTGAATCATGTTCAAAATCTACTAATACTTGAAACCAAGTTGTAAGTTCTAATTTAAATTCATTAGAGTGTTTCTGAAGATTAGGAATATCAACTATAAATATTGTTTTTCTTAATAAATTTTGTCTCTCTAGTTTTGCATTAACACATATCTTACTGATCGATGATCACTTCCTATGTTAAATGTATTAAAAACATTACAATCTTGAAATACGTATTTTCTGTTAGTCAAAATATAATCCAATTCTGCTGTACCTTCATTTGGATGCTTCCATATCCATTTCCTTTTAACATTTTTCTCAAAAAAAGAATTCATAATAGTTTTTCTTTTTCTGCAAATTCGACAAGTCTATGACCTCTCTCATTTCTATTACCATAACCAAAATTACCTACAGCACTTTCATCTTTCATTTGTTTACCAATTCTAGCATTAAAGTCTCCCATACAATTTTAAAATGTTGTTTATTGGCTTTTTACCTCTCAATTTAATATCAAGAAACACCATGGTCTTTCTCCTCAGTTGCCTGATAAGGCAGAATGAATGTATGTGTATATTAGAAATATTTTTCCAATAGATATATACAATCATGACAGACACAAATAAATCTTGGCCCTTATTCCCAGGTGGGTGTAAAGTCATCAACCAAGGCAGCAGTTGGTGGCCGAAGGCGGAGGGTGCTAATAATCCCGATTGTGGACCCAGGCTGACATTTGATGACAACTTTTTATTTAGGTACTTACAACTGCAGATCACTTTCAAGTAAAGGAAGATTGCAAGAATTAGAAGAACTGTCTTATATTAAATGGGACATTATTGGATTTTGTGAAGTTAGAAGAAAATGTGAACAGACGATTTAAAAAGTGGACATATACTCTACTATAAAAGCATAAATATTGGAAATACAAGTGGAGTAGGATTCTTTATAAATAAAACGTGGAAGAACAACATTGTGAAGATGATGTTGTATCGGACAGAGTGGCAAGATTAGTTATACAACTTAGTAGCAGATACCAAATACAGATGATTCAGGTTTATGACCCAACAAGTTCTTATAGTAATGTAGTAGTAGAAGATTTTTTGATTAGGGTTACAATATATATATATATTTATATTAATGGCAAATATAATTTATAGTTTTCATATTTCAGAAGTTGTAATATTATGGGCCAGGAATGTCAAACTCATTCACAACCAAGGGCCACAGTAAATATTATAGATCAAATTGCAGGTTATATTACAAAAGAAAAAAAAAAAAAATCTAAATATTAAAGAGGAGGCAAATTTATTATTATTATTATTGCAATTACAAATGCAAAATAACATATGTACAAAAGTTTTTTGTCAAGTTTGTTATTTAAATAAAATTATACCATTTATTTGGAAAAACTTGGCAATGTTTTTCATTAATCAAATCTTCAAAATTTGTTGAACTATAGTTATTTCTAAAATTGTTTACAAATGCTGGTCTGTTAATATTGATCTTTCTGCAGTTCTATTTTTTAGAAGTTGAAAATAGTCATTCCCACAAATATGTGCTATCAAACATAGCAATAAGGAAACCAATCTACTGATAAATACTTATAGAAATTGGAATCCCAACATCTATATATTTTTGTTTCAATATGGAATCACAATGAATTTTCATTAATTTCAGTTGTAAATTGTCAATAGTTTCAACATCAATAGATAGAGAAGAAGTGAATAGGCGGAACTGATTATCACATTTCTTAAAATCCAAATATATCTTTCAAACTGATTTTCTGTTAATTTAATTTGATTAGCACATTCTGAAAATTTAAATTCTGATGATTTTTATAATCATTGGCAACATTCAAAATGAGATAAATTTTCTTTTTGAATTTGTTTTTGTCAGAGTAATAGTTATGATATGGTTTGGTTATAGTAGTTGCTCTATGCTCACTTTTCATTTCAGTTTCTGCTTTGTCAAATGCATAAAACCACTGAAGCCATACTATGAAAAGTAATCGATAAATTGAAAATTAAGAAGACTTTATATTTATGCATATTCAAATATGCAAATAATGGAACATAAATTTTTACTTTTATAACATCTATGTTTAAATAAAATAGTTTTTAATTTTTATAAAGTAATCTAAAAATAAGTATGTAAATAGTTGAAAAATTAATTATTTACATGTATTTCATAATTGAAAAATAAAACATTTTCCTGTAACATGAAATAGTTTTTACAAAGTAATCTAAAAATAAATATATTTGTGCTTATATAATAAAAAATTATTTGATCAAAAAGTGAATTTTTCACATATTTCATATTGACAAATAAAACATTTTAAATATACATTTAACTATCAACAATCAAAAGCATTACACCAATCCAGTGACTGGAGTAAACACCCAAGTAATTGAATGTTCATGGATTGAAGCTAAGCTCAATATTCTGAAGAAAATAAGAGGTGATCCCCGAACTATTACAGACTTGTCAGGATCACACATGCTGAAAAATGTCTTGGCAAAACAATGGCAATCCAGATCTCTTTCTAGCCTTTTTCTTCAGGATGTTCACTATATTTATCACCACAAAAATAATTTTTTTTAAAATTATTTTTTGAATTCATGCCATTTTATTGTTTTATTTATTAAGTAATGCAATTCCTTTTATGAAAAAACAAATGCAATTTAAAATTGATTTATCCTTTAATATTGTTTTCATAAAACTCTACATTTATAGCTATCATTTTTTGTCTGTTTAGAAAGACAAATAAGAATATTAAAAATATGTATCATGTTTTAATATTATGCACTTTTATGAAAAACAAATTTTTAAAAAAATATTCAAGTTAAATTAGTTTTCATTGAGCATAGAGCATCTACTATACTGGAACCCATTTGTGGTGTCTACATGACATTTGCTTTATACTTCAAGATTAAGTTAACTAAGATGAATTTGTAATGTTAAGTGAAAAAGCCATGTCTTTGATCGATTCCAATTCTAAAATAGTAATAATTTTATCCAACCATAGTGCAAATAGTACTTTTGACCAAATTTAATATGGCTCCTGTGATAGACAACTAATTAAATACACCCGGGTCTCGTTTTACGCAGATTTATTTAACGTGATTTTGAAGTTACGCGATTCATGTTTCTTCGGAAGTTGAACTCCGATAATGCGCTATTATTTTAAATAATAAATTTCGCGCACTTATGTCATATTGAAAGTAATAGCACATTATTGGAATTCGACTTTCATCTTAGTAATTTCAATATTTTCAGCACTTTATAATAGTAAGATTTTATGCAATAATGAAATTAAAATCATGACTTCCACATTTTATGTATACACACATTAAATTTTACAAGATTAGAATGTAAATTTGTTCAAACATTGTGCGTATTAATTTCTAATCAGTTGGCATATTATTTTCTTATTAATGACACTAATCATGAACATGCTCTTAAATTCCAACGAGAGCTAAATGGTTGTATGTCTGGATATCGCGAGCTTCATAAACAATTAATAAAATCATTGTCTCAAAGATTAATTACTAATTATGTTGTCACCAGAAAACCATTAACACAACATAAGAGTGAAGTTGGCGCTAGTTGTATTTCCTCTTGTGAAGAATCTGATTTTTTACCAGTTTGCAAATGAACCTGTTTATCGGCAAATAGCAATAATAATTAAAATGTGTATAAAAAAATGTAAATTACAGTACTGTACTGTAAATTATGCATAAAAATATATTGTTTTGAATAAAATTAAATATTATAGTTAAAAAAAGTTTGTCTTGTATCAATTTTTTTCAAATTTGAAATTTTTTATTAGTCATATTTTATTTCCTTATTTTTTTTTGCACGAATTTTAAAGTAATTTTACGTTGGTGCTTTGCTTTTATGCGATTTCTTTTGCGCGTGTTTTCTGAGGAACCTATCTATCGCGTAAAATGAGACCCAGGTGTAATAGTTAATATATATTTTAGTGAGAATGCATAATTTTTTGAGACAAATTTATATATATATTTGCATTTAATTAAAATTGTATTACAATTTTAATAAGGTTTGATGTCTGAAGTTATGTGTAAAACTGATTTTAATATAATGATCAGTTATCTAGCTAAATGAATAGTGTTTATCAATCTCTATTTCTTGGTACAAAAAGATAATTATTTCTGTTACTTAGATTTTTTTTTAATAGTTTGTTAGTCCACCTCTTCCCTTCTCATTTTTTTTTTTTATATAGTGATGTCCACCATATCATTTGTTGATTCCAGTCTCATATATTTTAAATAAATAAAAAATTTCTAAAAATGGTGTATACTTAATTTCTTAAAGTATTTTGAGCACTTAAAAATATAATTCATGTAAAAAGATATAGAAACAGGATTACACATTTATTTTATTTAATCTTAAAATCCAAATGATAAATGCTGCAGAATAAGTTGGCTGCAATTTGTTCATTGTTTTCTTTATTGTACTGATCATCAATATTATTTAATTTTTTGATAATAATCTTAATTGTACAATGAAATTTTTTAAAAAAAAAAATTTATTAATCAAATATGTAGCACACAGTAGTAAAAGAAGAAGTTTAAGCATGTTCCATTAAAAAAAAATCTGGGTAAAGGGATGGGATATAAAAATGAAAAAATATCCTACCTCTTCAGGTGCTTCATATTTATGAAAAAGAAATTTATAATTTCTGCAATTTTGAGCACCTGCTAACTGCTCCAATAGATAGGATATAGCGTGATGAGTCACACCAAGCATAGTTAAACCATTAATTCCTATGACAAACATAAAATTAATTAATTAAAAATCATTTAAAAAGCTAAACAAAATATTATAATGAGAAAACTAAGTTACCTGCAAAAGAGAGTTGCTTCATTCGAGCAACTGCTCGTGCATCTTGCAATTTATTAATAAGAACTTTCCAGGCCTCTGAAAAAAGCAATATATATATATATACATATTAGACAAAATACAAGATTAGCAATTCACATAATTTATAAGAAATAATAGCATGTTTTTCAACAACAATGATGGTTAATAATTTATCAATTATTATTTAAAATAGTGATTAAATAATAATTTCATTGAATTTATTTTTGAAAAAATAATTTAAACAAAATACAATAAAATCTAAACTAAGTTTGATATATAAACAAAAAACTTATTACATTAAAAAAGGTGTCCTTAAATCCAACAACAACAAATGCATAATTTATAATAATAGAAATGCGGCATTCATTTACATCTACAATTTGTATTAAAGTAAACCATCAATATTCACAATTAATACTTTTTGCTAAAAACTGATTACTAAATACATGAAAAATAAAGAATAAAAAACTAAGCAGCACTATAAAACAGTGAAACCTTATATGATGTATTAATATATATATTTATTAATAGTATTTCTATATCTATATTTATTACGAGCCAATTGGCATAATATCACTGTATCTGCATGACAAGCCAACAATTTTGATTTAAATTTCAGGTAAGTAAATTCTTTAAAATTCCAATCAGTCTTAGAATTTTTCTTACAGGCAACCAGTCTATGATCAACCCTATAATCATGCAGTACTGGTTAGTAAACATATAGACAATAAAACAAGAGCCTTGGAAATTGACACTCGGGTGAGTAATGCTTTTTCCTTCACTGCTGCTTTATGAAGGGCTATAGGTAAGATTTTTGCTCTTTTTATCATTTATTTAACATCAATCCTTGCAAATAAATTTAAATAATAAATATACTTCTTGGTATATGTATTTACTACATTTCATTATTTAAACAGATTACTATTATTTGTTGTTTTATATTTATGTGATATTAAGTACTGAAAAGGTGTCATGTATCAAAATATCGATTGCATAAAATTTGCCTTTTATTATTATTAAACAAAAACATTACAATGATATTTACATTTAAATTATTTCTGAATTATAAACTATTAGAGATGACAACGATTTTATTTATTTCTTTGAAAATGATTCAATACTTTTTATATGAGATTGCTATTCATTTTTAAAATTTATAGAATCTAACAATACAGGGTTAAAGTATATTTCTGAAAATTTGATAACAATGTGGTTGCCATTTTCACAATCTCAAAACTCACAATTTTTAAATAAGAAAAATAATTAGTAATTAATATATAAAAAAAATGAAATTTTAATTTTCTAATTCACATTGCAACTGCTATATACTGCAATTGCTAAAACAATGCATACAAACACAATTAAAGAGCTGTTTTCTGCACAGAGAAACAAACACTTGAAATTACAGTACCATTCAAATTATTTAAAAATTATATCTTTTGCATTTTATCACAATGCTGAAGAAAAAACAGAAATTATAATTTTAAAGATGTCTTATATGTACATATATAATTTTTAAAAATATTATTCATTAAAATTATCTTGAACTCTTCTATTACTTTTAAAAATTGATTATCTGATTTTAAAGAAAATATAAACAAAATGCTAAATTTTAAAATATTTTTTTCATATCTGTTTTTATTACATAATGAAAATTCAATAGAATAAGTAGACTATTATTAACTTGTAATCCTTAATTCCAAAGAATTTTTTGGGGGGATGGGGTGGAGATTTTTGGACATCAACAATAAACTTTCCTCTGTTATAAATTAAATTCTGCTGAATATTAAAAAATTAAAATAATTTTATTGAATAGTTTCTATGTGAGTAAATAAACACTTTTTATATATAATTTATTTTATTAATAACAATATAACATCTTAAAATACAGAATACATTTATATTCAGCACAAATTTTTATATAGCAATAATTAAACAATAAATCAAACAGTATTATGTAATCAAAACAGATTCATAAGAGAATATTTTAACTAGTCTGTACTTTACACAGTACAGTTCTTTATTTTTTTTGTTAATTATTTTTCTTCATGCCTGAATGTATACAGTAGACAATTTTTAAATTTGTAATATACATGTTATATAAAGAGTTACCATAACACAATATTAATTTGAAAATTTATATTGCATTAAGTATATTATTGGTTTATAGTGAATGCTACATATATATTGTAATGAAAACATTGTCTCATAAATAACAATATTCCCCTGTTGAAGGAGCCAAAAAATATAATGGACAATTAATAAAATAGTAATAACTGAAAAGCTACCTGATCTACAAATGCCCAAGTATTTGAGCAAGCTAGAAAATAAATGTTGTACTTAGGCAATTAAAAAATATAACTAACAAATAAATGAATTAATCGGATTTACATCTACAATGGACTCATGCATTTGTAAGGTACCAATGGGTCTATTATAAGCACATCTTGTTTGGCAAAGAAGATACAATTCAATAAATAATATTTTACTTGTTAATGAGATAATTGTGTAATAAAGTAGTTTGATAATGATTATGCAATAGGCAAATCAAAGTACTTGGTTAATAATAATAGTAATAATATTTATTGAAATAAACCGTAATTCATTGAGGTGGCTAAGACAAAAAACATAGTTCTAATTTTACCAACTGCAATCTAATGTCATATAATGTATATCTATAATTTACTTATGCTAGGTTGCAATTAATAGAAACAATCTATGATTATTAGCATATACAGTCATAAAGGGTTAATTACAAATTCTCGCAAAAAAAAAAAGCAATAATATGTTAATATTATTATCTTATATATTTTTTTTCCCTTTAATATATTTCATATCTTGGACTCAAGTAATACTTTTAATAACAATTATTAGATAATTTAAATAAATTACATAGAATCTTATTTATGTTGAATGATGATTTCTCAAAAAAAAAAATTAATATGTTAATGTCTTAATTATTTGAGTCAATAAATTATTTAAGCTTATATCGAATGATTAAGATAAAATCCCTCATAATTAAGATTATTAATAAAAAAAACTGATAAATATTTTATCATTAAGCTACTAATATACTCTTAACCATTATTAACAAGTGAGATTTTATTTCATGTAGCTAATTTAAAAGAAAAATGTTCTTTTAGCGACTGTTATCAAGTTTAGCGTATATACAATTTTAGCTTAGATTCCACTATCCCATGACATCTTCCTTGGCACATTGATGATAACCACAAATGTGAGGCTCCATGAACATTTTTATCCTTAAATGATATTCAACCATTCCTTTCTTCAATATTACAATCCGTGATAAATTTTGATAGTTTCATAGCTTCATTACAGTTAAGCATAGCATTTATATTATTAATCATTCCATTTGAATCCTAAAGATACCAAACGAAGGGGGGGGGGGTTGTATTCCCTCCCCCTTAAATAAATTTTCTACTCACTACATATTTTCTTGTCATAAGTCCAGAATCTACTTGTAAAAGAAAGGTAAAATAAAACACAAAATTTTAAACAAAAGAAAGCATATTTGTTTTCCTTGTTAAATTTGTTTCTGTAGCTATAGTAACACAAAATGCAGTCTTTTTCTTTTCCTTTTTTTTTTAAACACTAACTCGTGAACATGTGATTTTCTTTTTTTCTAATCTTAATAAGGGATTGTTACCATTTGACATAATAAAAATCATTTCATTTTTAAATTTAATAAATAAAGTATCCATTCATTTTCGATTTACCCCAAATTAACGAATATATTTAATAAATATAAGACGAATTGTTTTCTTTACTTAGTTATTTCTACACTACAAAGGAAACTATAGATGACAACATAAGTACATTACAATATATATATAAAGAGAGAGAGAAGTAAAAAGTGTATACAACTATATTTTAATTTTAAACTTACATTTATATATATTAAAACATAAAAAAATTACTGTACAATATTACATAGATTTTAATATTTATATATACAGATGTTTATTTATTAAAAAATTATATATATTGTACCCCTACTTCTTGATATATAAAATAGTTTTAAAATACAACTAGCTCAGTTACATTATTATGCTTCATTAAAATTTGCATATCTATCTTTAATATACTTTTATATTATCATATTTTAATTAAATTTATTATCAATCATCAAAATCAATATAGTTCTAGATTATACTAATTAAATAAGTATTTATAAAATTATGAGACTGCGAAGTAAAGTTACAAAGTAATAAGCAGATTTACACTGAGTCAATATCTCCCAAGATACTGTCTCAATGGCATAAGAATACTATCACTACCCTATCACTTTACCACTACATCTATAGCATTCTTATGGCTTTTAAATGAAATAAATTATCTTTAATAATACTAAAATAATTCCTAACTTTTAACTTAAAATATAATTAAATAATCTCAGGTTCTTCTAAGCTGTTTTAAAATAATAATAACTCATGTAAATAAGTATGATGTGGGATTTTATATCAAACTTAAATACACCTAACTTATTTTAATAATAATAATAATAATACTAATCTTAGAGTGTAATTTAATCTCATCTATTTCTATGATATAATCAATCATTAAA
The DNA here is from genome assembly GCA_028023455.1 of Epiperipatus broadwayi. NCBI lineage: Eukaryota > Metazoa > Onychophora > Udeonychophora > Euonychophora > Peripatidae > Epiperipatus > Epiperipatus broadwayi. The sequence continues at coordinate 4,349,916 of JAQFVV010012494.1, read as the reverse complement.
TAAATAAACAATTATATGTATATCTTTTATTTCATATGGTATCTTCATTTTAAAATAGATCAAAATCTTATACTTAATAATCTGTGGCAATAAACAATATTGTATTCTTATAATGTGCATTATAATCATCTTATGACCATTGTAATATTTATGTTCATGTCAATCAATTCTTATAAAATAATGTTAAGCAAATATGGTATTCATTTCTAAAATAATAATAACAAATTCAATTTTGTGCAAATATTATGTTTATTTCAAATCATCTGATGTCAAAATGCTGAGGTGAAAAATAATGAAACTCGACACACTTTTAAAACAAATTAACAAATTTATTTACAATAACTTCAAATAAAATTTATTTACACTATTTACAATTTAAAACTTATGACAACAAATAAAATAAAAATAAGAAAATACAAATATAAGAGGCTTACACTGTTATTAACTTATGTACTTAATAAGGAATTACACATTCCTTCAAATAAATGCTATATTAATATGATTATAGTGTGTTTTTCTTAAACTTAGATTTTTAAATAAATAGTTGTACTTTAATTACTACAATTAACAATATGTTAAGACTATTTATGTAGCATGTGTACATAATGTAGCTTTACCTATTAAATAACTACATTACTTAAATATCATTTATAATATATTATAATGTATTCACTTTATTACTAGCATTGTTTAATATCTGTATATAAAATCAATATCTCTTTATAATGTAAAACAAATGATTGGCTATAATTATATTCCACCTAATGTAATTTCTGTTATATGTTTTATAAAATATGCATTCTACTTTTGTATTATTCAAATAATAATATTTAAATCATTTATCAATTTTAAATTCATAAAACATTACATTAGATAAATTTTATGATTCCTTTCTGTGTAAAATCATTATTTTACCCTATGTGCTTTACTAACCTTTCTAATAAATTTCTATCTATAAAACATATTCTAAATTCATTTAAAACATTTTCCGGAAAACAAATATCAACTTCAAATAAAATATTCATTATCCAAATTACTCATACTATATTGTCTATACTTAGTAAACTTTTCAATCTAAATATAGGCTTCTACTCATAACGTAACTTAGCTTATTCAATAAACAAAATACACAAAAATATAGACTTTTAAAATCCTTTTCTAAATTGCAAAAATAAAATAATTACTTAGATAAATAATAAACATCATTTTAATACTAAGCATAAATAAAAATATCAAAATTATTTACGAAAGAATCATATAATTATTTCTCAAACTTTTTACGTAATGTTATATCATGTTTATATTATAAATTAAAAATTTATGCATATTTTAATAAAGTTTGTAATGTATGTGTTTTCATAATATATTTATCCATTCATTCTACAACAACATAATATTCAGTTGATCTAAAGAAAAACATATTAAATTCATTAAAAATCATTATACAATATTTTTTTACCATAATAATAATATTGTCCATTCTGCTATCCAGTATTCTTCGGAATTTGCAGCTTCATAGAATAAAAAATCATTCACATTTTCACTCATAAACATTCATTAGAATATTCGTGTTATATTAATTATAAAAATAAGTTTATGTAATTAATTATTATATTATTTTTAAGTTACTATTTAATAAATGTACCTAACCTACTTTTTAAGAGTTTAATAATATTTAAATTTTATGTTAAATAAATAAAATAAATTTATATTACATATTCCATCGTTGATTTTTCCTACCATAAAAGTTCTAACAAATATCCTCCGTATAAAGTCAATAAAACACTATTTCCTGTTCCGTTGAATCACGTGCTTCTTGAAAGTTTTTAACAAAAATGATAACGTTCTTTTTTTTTCAAAAAATAAAAATAAGTTCCCCAAGAAAACAAAATAAAATTCAAAAAACAGTTTATAAGTTCTTTCTGGATCCAGTTTTCATGAAATATTATTCAAAAGTTACTATTTCAAAACTAAGTTATAATTTATAAAATTATCCTTCAATTATTTTACATTAACTTAGTTTGGCTTGGCTTAGTTTAACTTGATTTGGACATCCATGTATTACTTGCGCATTTATAAATAACATTCAGGTAAGAATTAATTTCTTCATCTATAACGTCCAGCGTTTAGATTACTTCGATATAGCAATTTTATTATATTGCGATTTTAAATAATCATATTTATAGTCTATTTGCCTTTTTAAAACGTCAATATTTAGTCTTTTAGCATAAAGACTTAACAAGGCAAGTATTTATTTAAAATTACTACTGCTTCTTATATCTTTCATCAAGATATATATATTTTACTTCTATAATTTGTCAAAATATTTTCTTTTACAGAAATATTTATATTTCTTTAAAATATCTATTAGTAATAGACAATAGTAATTTAACTTTTGAAAACTATTTATAGTCCAAAATACTACTTTTCTCCATCTTGTAGTTTTATGTTCTAATCCAGCGTCTGTTACTTTTCTAACATAAAGTTTCTGATAAATTTCTCCGATGTGTGATGTTTCCATGATTATTTGTACGTAAATTGAGTTTCGATATTGAGAAGATGATAGGGAATTATTAAGTTTCTACTGCATATTCATTATTTAAACTTTTATAAAATTATATACAATAACACTCTTATGATTTTACAACTGATTTTTAAGAGCGTTTATAAATTTACTCAGCTATTTTTTAATAGCACAAACGACTTAGAAGTTTTATTGTAGAGAGAGACCCCCTCAACAATTGAATCCAGCTTTTATAGTGGAAGAGACTCCACATCTGATTGGTTCGATTAAACAATCAAACTTTGCTTATTTACATATTTATCAACTCACTATTAAAAATAAAATAATGACTTATTTAATATTTAATATTTTATCAAATTCTTTCAAAACAATATTTATCGTTTATTTAAATCTATTAAACATTCTTTTGAAATATTATTTCTCACTTGATTTAAATCTTAACTTTTATAAGATCATTTAAAATAAATTAAATCTTTTTAAATACGTTACATTTTTAAGACAATATTTTATAAAATCAAATTTAATATTTTACATTAATATCTTTATTTTTATCTCGTGATAACTCACGTATTATTTATAAATTTTACAACATGATTTTAAAACAATTATGCAACTTTATTAGACAACTTCCACGCGTGTGTGTAACATCTGTTCTCTATAACACAAGAACGCTTGTCTAAAAATAAACTTAACAATTGCTTTTTTTAAAATAAATATTTATTTTTAAAAATAAATAAGATATTATATCAGATTTTAAAATAATTATTTGATATGATTAAAATCAAATATTAATCTCAATTTAAGCACTTATAATTTAAAATATTTTTATTCACTTTTAACATATATTTTGAATTTAATAAATATCTTTATCTAATTTTAACTTGTCTTTTAAATACTTTAGCTTTAAACATTTGTTATTAAATTTATTAATGCAGTATTACATCATAATCATCATCATTTAAATATCTTCTCAAGATCAACACAATTCACATATCAAACACTCATAGATTGCTTTAATTAAACTTATGGTAACATTACCACAAGCAAAGTCAACATCACACTTTTAAAATACTTCTTAAATTTAAAATTTTCCACTAGATTAGCACAAAACTTAAATGGTGACCCATATAAAAGGGCACATATTCCCCTCCTTCGGATAAAATTTTAAATTTAACCTTCATCTTTAACATCTTTACTCCACATTTATCAATTTTATCTTTCTTATCATTTAAATATCATAACACATTACTTTATCACAAAGTTTCATAAAGCATTGAAATATCATCTCAAATTTCACTAAGGAAACACTTTTAAATAAACTACAATGACTTCTTTACTTCATAAATTAAGTTTCACTTCTCTTTACTTATCTCTTAATTAGGTTACTTCCATTTCCCTAATATTTCTACAAATATCAAGTATTTAAATTCTCTTAAATACACCTTTTACATAAGCTACTAAAAATACATATTATTATAGTTAATACTATATTTTAAATTACTCTATGTATTTTATTTATAATTTATTGCTAATTTCATTAGCAATCTTATAGATTATTATTCAGCAAATCTATATATTTCTCTTTTAAAATGATTAACTTCATCTTTTAAGATTAATCACTTTCATGATCACTACCTTAATACAAATTAATCTTTTATAAGATTTAATTATATATACTTTAAACATATGAGTTTTATACTCTTTAACTCTATTATTTAACTTCTTGTTTAAAATATATTTACTTCAATAGCTAATTCCATTTTTACTTAGTCATTATAACAAAACTTATTTCTTCTTAAAATATCATTTACATATTTTGTAAATTTCTTCAGCTAAACTTTATTCATCATGCTAATTTATTATATAATAAATTACTTTCTTTATGTCAAGCATTATATTTAAACATGACATTAAAATATTTATTCATATCACTTTGAAATTATAACTCACATCTCAGATGGAAATGGAATCAGGCTCCTTGCATTATAAGTTCCCTTTTCCCCATCTGGTGTGGTTAACATAAACGCATTCTCTCCTACTTTGCAGGATATTCTATATGGACCTTCATATAGACTAAGAAATTTTTTAAATTGATTTCTTTGTAGGTTGCTAACATGGGGTGTTCTAACCAGAACTAAATCATTAATTTTAAATGGATGTGGTTTATTATGGGCTTTCTTTACTCTTTTAGCACCCATAATATGAAGCTTTACTTTAGCTTGATTATTATCCTCATCCCTATCAATTGATTCTCTTACAATCGGGATAGGCGTTCTAATTAGTAAGGGCTCATGTTTCCCATAATGCAAACGAATAGGAGTGAAACCAGTGGACTCATTATACGTACTATTAATATAGTTAATAACCTCAGGGAGTTTTTGCACCCACTTCTTATGATTATCAGCTACATACACCCTAAACAATCGACTAAGCTCCCGCATAACACGTTCGCATGGATTAGATTGAGGGTTTCTTATGGAGCTCATAACATGTTTGAGGTCTTGCCCTTGAATCCACTCATTCCATCTATTCGATATAAAAGCAGTAGCATGATCTGTTAATATAATTTTTGGTTTTCCTACTAATGGAAACTGATAATTCATCATACATTTTATAACAAAATGTGCACTAGTTTTAGGCACAGGATATGCTGCTACAAACTTACTGAATACATCATAGGCTACTAAAATAAATTTCTGTTGCTTAAATGGTGGTAAAGGCCCATAAAAATCAATAGCCAACAATTCATTAACTTGATTTGGAATAATTGGCTGCATCACCCCAACATATGATTTGTTACAGTATTTAGATTTCAAGCAAGTAGAACATGTTTTAATTTTCCTTATGACACGCTTATACATTTTATCCCAATAAAAAATAGATTTTAATACGTACATAATCTTTGGTGCACCGTAGTGACCATAACTACAATGTACATACATAATTACTTTATCAATCATGGAGTCAGGAACAACTATCCTCCATGATTCCCCCTGATTTGAACTTAAATTGTACATAAGTAAATTTTGATACATCTTATACTTGCTAAAAATCCTTCTTATACTTTTATTCTTACTATTTTTATTATCATGATTATTTAAGATAGTCATGATTCTATTTAATTTATGATCCTGACCTTGAATCATAGTAAGATTATTATAATCATCTACTATAGATTCATCCCTATCTACATCCACACTACTAATAATTATATTTTGAGCATTAGGATGTTGGGACAACAGACAAATAGGGTGGCGGCTAAGAATATCAGCAGGGATATTCTGTCTCCCTTCAATATAGATCACTCTATAGTTGAACTGCTGGAGATATAAGCTCCACCTAACAAGTCTCTCATTACTGAGGTAGCTTTTGTTCAAAAACTCCAAGCTTCTATGGTCGGTCAACACAATTACTTCTGATCCCAATAAAAATTGGCGTAATTTCTGAAAAGCCCAAACAACAGCTAGGGTTTCCTTTTCAGTAATAGTGTAATTCAACTCAGCACCTCTTAAATGACGGCTTAAGAAGTACAACACATGAGGTACCTGATCCTCATCGAGCTGATACAACACTACTCCCAGACCATAGTAACTACTATCTGTCTGCACATAAAATGTTTTACTAAAGTCAGGATACATTAAAATTACGTGTTTTAGAAATTTACTTTTAATCATATTAAATTCATGGTCATGTTCAATAGTCCATTTCCATTTTTCAGATTTCTTTAATAATTTAGATAAGTTTATAGTATCTTCCATGAAATTTTTGTAAAACCTATTATAATAATTACACAATCCGAAAAATGATTTTAACTGTTTTACTGTTTTGGGGATGGGAAAACGTTGAATAGCTGCAATCTTTTCAGGATGGGGCTGGATTCCATGCTCATTTATTAAATGACCTAGAAAAGTAATTTCTTTAGCTGCTATTGAACATTTTTCCATATTTATTTTAACATTCTGCATTTGGCATTCAGTAAAAAATAATTTTAAATGTTGGATATGCTCATGTAAACTATCAGAAGCAATAACTATGTCATCCACATACATGATGATTTTCTCTTTCAATTGTTTCGAAAAAATCATGTCTAAACATCTGATCAAGCCAGCACCACTATTAATGAGACCAAAAGGCATCCGTCTGAAAACATACGACTGGCCTTGAAATCTAAATGCAGTATATTGCTGATCATTCTCATGCAGTGGTATTTGCCAATAACTAGCTGTCAGATCAAATGTAGAGAAAATTGACCTCTTGTGAAATTTAGTTAAGAGCTCATGTACAGGTGGAGGAATGTCACGTTCTGGTACAGTTACATTATTTAACATACGAGCATCCAAGCATACTCTAATACTGCCATCCTTCTTCTTTACAATAACCAATGGGTTTACGTAAGGAGAAGGGCATTTCTTAATTATATCCCACTCTAGCATTTTGTCAATTTGACTCTGTACCTCATCCTTATATTGGTAAGGAATTGGGTACATCTTTTGATGGAAAGGATCATTACTCTTCAATTTTATTCTATGGGTATATCCCTTTATTATACCAGGAATTTTAGAGAATATATTCTTAAAATTATACATTAATTGATATAAATTTTCACCCAATTCAGAATTTATTGCATAAACATGTTCAATTTTAGCCTTTATGCTGGCATCAATTAATGTGTTCTGTATGCATAATAATTGACTAGAAAGGTTATGCATACCATATTCAAAATTAAGCCTTTCTTCTTTACAAATAAAAATCCTATTATGAAAATCTATCTGACATTTATTCAAAATCATGAAGTCAGCTCCTATTATGGCTTCATGTATTAATCCAGGCATAATAAGAAAAACATGCCCAAATTCTGTATTATTTATTTTGAAGGTAATCCAGACTTGTTTATTTGATAACTTTGTCCTCTTTCCATTTGCTAAAGTTACTTGAATTTGTTTGACTGGCAATGAAGGTATATCCCTTTCTACACTCACCAGATTTTGATACATTGACTCTGACAATATGGAAGCTTGACTTCCGGAGTCAATTAGGGCTTCAACTCTAATACTATTTATATGCAAAATTACAATGGGACACTGATAGGTTATTGGTGGTTCGCCTATAGTAAAGGGCTCTAGATAATCAATATCAAGATCTAAAGTATTCAGCATCCACATCTGATCGTTCCCCATTTTGTTAGCAACAGGTCCTTGCAAAGAGGAACTAACGTACAAAGACCTTTCTAATTTAACTTCTTACTATTAGTTTTATTAGCTGGTCTCTTCAATATGGTAGTTATACCACTTGTAGAAGGCTGATTTTGCAAATCATCACTTCTATCTCTATTTGTATTATACTGTACAGTTTTCTTAACATATGGAGACATTCTATTTCTACCTTTATAACTAAAACTTCTCTTAAAGCCTCCAGGAGATTTTACTCCAGTACTGACACTAAGACTTGCTAATGGGTAATTATTTTTATCCCTATTTACCCTAAACTTATTATCAATAGATAACTCTGCTACTTCCAGAGCATCTAATATTTCGGAGACTTCCTCAATTGTCCCACGGTCAGCAGCTATTAACAACTGTTCCACATGCTTTGGTAAGTTGTGTCTAACTATTCTGACAATTTGTCCTTCCGACAATGGACAAGCAGTCAAAGTCTTCAAACGAACGGCTTGACTTCGGAAAAAACTGGTGTAGCTGCCTTTGCTAACTTGGTACTTATCTTGGGTAATTTGATACCGAATGCAATCCTGTTTGTCGGAGTTCCAGAAGCTCCCGACAATAAAACATTTGAAATCACCATACGTCATGGGTTTCTCGAACAGAGATTGCCACCAATCTTTAGCTACTCCGTATAAATGATTGCTACACACGGCTACTTTCTCCTTTTCAGACAAAGAACATATCGAAAACAATTCATCTAGATTGTTTAGAAACTCCGAGGGATTTTCCATGTATTCCCCTTTAAACGGTTTAACTTTCATAAACCTTAAGGCCATAGAATTATTTGAACTACCCTCATGACTAATTACTTCTCTAGTTGGTCTATTGTCAATTTCCTTCACAAGAGTATTGTCTGACTGATTATTATTATTACTACTTGGCTTAATTAACTCTATATTATTCATTTGTGAAGAATCAACATAGTCAACATATGCTTTACTACTTATTTTTCCGGTAAACATTTCTGCCTTGGCATTACATATATTTTTCATTTCCATTTGATCATAGACTTGCTGAAATTTCCCTTCCAAGTCCATCTGTTCAAGCACTTGCTTCACATACCCTTTTTGCTCTTTTCTGAACTCATCTAGATTCTTGTCTAAAATTTCTTTATAACTGTTATTACTTTGTTCTATCATTCCTGCATGATCCTTTATATCCTTTTGAATACGCTTTATATTTTCTCCAACTTTCGATCGATATTTATTTTCATCGACCTTTTTAACATCTATACTCTTAAATTTCTCTACTAATTCCTGCTCTATTTCATTTTTTATGTCCCTTTTTGTCTGAATTATAGCACTCTTAACATCTTTGATATCTTCATTAAGATTACTAACTTGGTTCTTAACATCACCAATTTCAACATTAACTTTTAATTTATAATCCTCAATTTTTAAGGTTAAATTATTATTATTGATTTTACATTGATCAATAGATTCAGCTATTTGATCTCTTAGACCTTTGATTGTGTTTTCTGAAAACTCATGAAATTCTCTTTCTAGCCTTTCTTGATTTCTATCATCAACTTTTAATATTTCTAATTTTAAAGACTCAATTACTTCTTCATTCTTATCAAATCTTATATCTATATTATCCATTCTATCTTCCATTTTTATATTCATATCTTTTATTTCTTCTTTTAAAGAATCTAATTTAAGACTATTTTTATAACTCTCCTCTTTCATTTCTTTCATATCTTCTTTCATATTTATACTCATATTTTTCATATCTTCTTTTAAAGATTTACTCTCCTCTTTCATACTCTGCATCATTATTTTAAAATATTTCTCAAAATCAGACTTTGATAAGTTCTCTACATCTTTCTCAGTTTTCACTGCTTCTTTTTCTACAGTTTTAAAAATTATCTCCCTCCTCCTCTATTTCACTATTCATATTTTGAGTATTTTCTAATACTATTTCTGAATTTGCTGATTTTTCTATTTCTCTGCTCTCCACACAACTATTATCTTCTACAACAAAATTTGACATTTCAACTTCTAACTCTTTATCCCAATTATTCATTTTTATATACCTTTTTAAAATTTAATTCTAACAATATGCAGTACTTATTATTTTATACTTTTTTAAAAATACAATTCCCCATCAACCTTCCCATCTCCACTCAACTCACTTTTACAACTAATCATATAATAATATCCTCAAAAACTCTACATTACTTACTATTAAATAATTATATAAATTTCAATAACAAAATTGTGTCATATCATTTATTTTTACACCTATGACCCACAGACAATTTGCACATAATATATAATATTAAATATCCATTTAAAATATTTCAAGAATTGACATGGTCATATTATAATATAATTATTTGCCACATTTCCATAGTTTACTTATTTATTCATTTATTAACTTAAAATCAACATAGTATTTAACTTCAAAGAATAATCATATTACAGATACCACATGAAAATATAATACTCTACTAATGAAATTTTTATTTTAATTTTATTTTAATTTTATAATCAACATCTAATCAATTATAAATATTATTATAAAATACTAATTATACTTATCACTTTATTCTCCTAACATATACTAATCCTAAAATTATATATCTTAATCCTTAATTAAATATTTAGCCTAAAACGTTGTGGCCAAAAATTTTCTTGACCACTTATCGGGCTGATAAAATTGTAACTTTAACATATCAGACCGATAACGTTTGAACATCTAAATCCTACTTAAACATATCATGCCAAAAACGTTGAGCGCCAAAATCTTCCTTACCCTTTGTACCCCTACTTCTTGATATATAAAATAGTTTAAAATACAACTAGCTCAGTTACATTATTATGCTTCATTAAAATTTGCATATCTATCTTTAATATACTTTTATATTATCATATCTTAATTAAATTTATTATCAATCATCAAAATCAATATAGTTCTAGATTATACTAATTAAATAAGTATTTATAAAATTATGAGACTGCGAAGTAAAGTTACAAAGTAATAAGCAGATTTACACTGAGTCAATATCTCCCAAGATACTGTCTCAATGGCATAAGAATACTATCACTACCCTATCACTTTACCACTACATCTATAGCATTCTTATGGCTTTTAAATGAAATAAATTATCTTTAATAATACTAAAATAATTCCTAACTTTTAACTTAAAATATAATTAAATAATCTCAGGTTCTTCTAAGTTGTTTTAAAATAATAATAACTCATGTAAATAAGTATGATGTGGGATTTTATATCAAACTTAAATACACCTAACTTATTTTAATAATAATAATAAATACTAATCTTAGAGTGTAATTTAATCTCATCTATTTCTATGATATAATTAATCATTAAATAAATAAACAATCATATGTATATCTTTTATTTCATATGGTATCTTCATTTTAAAATAGATCAAAATCTTAGACTTAATAATCTGTGGCAATAAACAATATTGTATTCTTATAATGTGCATTATAATCATCTTATGACCATTGTAATATTTATGTTCATGTCAATCAATTCTTATAAAATAATGTTAAGCAAATATGGTATTCATTTCTAAACAATAATAACAAATTCAATTTTGTGCAAATATTATGTTTATCTCAAATCATCTGATGTCAAAATGCTGAGTGAAAAATAATGAAACTCGACACACTTTTAAAACAAATTAACAAATTTATTTACAATAACTTCAAATAAAATTTATTTACACTATTTACAATTTATAACTTATGACAACAAATAAAATAAAAATAGGAATACAAATATAAGAGGCTTACACTGTTATTAACTTATGTACTTAATAAGGAATTACACATTCCTTCAAATAAATGCTATATTAATATGATTATAGTGTGTTTTTCTTAAACTTAGATTTTTAAATAAATAGTTGTACTTTAATTACTACAATTAACAATATGTTAAGACTATTTATGTAGCATGTGTACATAATGTAGCTTTACCTATTAAATAACTACATTACTTAAATATCATTTATAATATATTATAATGTATTCACTTTATTACTAGCATTGTTTAATATCTGTATATAAAATCAATATCTCTTTATAATGTAAAACAAATGATTGGCTATAATTATATTCCACCTAATGTAATTTCTGTTATATGTTTTATAAAATATGCATTCTACTTTTGTATTATTCAAATAATAATATTTAAATCATTTATCAATTTTAAATTCATAAAACATTACATTAGATAAATTTTATGATTCCTTTCTGTGTAAAATCATTATTTTACCCTATGTGCTTTACTAACCTTTCTAATAAATTTCTATCTATAAAACACACTCTAACTTCATTTAAAACATTTTCCGGAAAACCAATATCAACTTCAAATAAAATATTCATTATCCAAATTACTCATACTATACTGTCTATACTTAGTAAACTTTTCAATCTAAATATAGGCTTCTACTCATAACGTAACTTAACTTATTCAATAAATAAAATACACAAAAATATAGACTTTTAAAATCCTTTTCTAAATTGCAAAAATAAAATAATTACTTAGATAAGTAATAAACATCATTTTAATACTAAGCATAAATAAAAATATCAAAATTATTTACGAAAGAATCATATAATTATTTCTCAAACTTTTTACGTAATGTTATGTCATGTTTGTATTATAAATTAAAAATTATGCATATTTTAATAAAGTTTGTAATGTATGTGTTTTCATAATATATTTATCCATTCATTCTACAACAACATAATATTCAGTTGATCTAAAGAAAAACATATTAAATTCATTTTTTTTAAAAAAATTATACAATATTTTTTTACCATAACAATAATATTGTCCATTCTGCTATCCAGTATTCTTCGGAATTTGCAGCTTCATAAAATAAAAATCATTCACATTTTCACTCATAAACATTCATTAGAATATTCCGTGTTATATTAATTATAAAAATAAGTTTATGTAATTAATTATTATATTATTTTTAAGTTACTATTTAATAAATGTACCTAACCTACTTTTTAAGAGTTTAATAATATTTAAATTTTATGTTAAATAAATAAAATAAATTTATATTACATATTCCATCGTTGATTTTTCCTACCATAAAAGTTCTAACAAATATCCTCCGTATAAAGTCAATAGAACACTATTTCCTGTTCCGTTGAATCACGTGCTTCTTGAAAGTTTTTAACAAAAATGATAACGTTCTTTTTTTTTCAAAAAATAAAAATAAGTTCCCAAGAAAACAAAATAAAATTCAAAAAACAGTTTATAAGTTCTTTCTGGATCCAGTTTTCATGAAGTATTATTCAAAAGTTACTATTTCAAAACTAAGTTATAATTTATAAAATTATCCTTCAATTATTTTAAATCAACTTAGTTTGGCTTAGCTTAGTTTAACTTGACTTGGACATCCATGTATTACTTGCACATTTATAAATAACATTCAGGTAAGAATTAATTTCTTCATCTATAACGTCCAGCGTTTAGATTACTTCGATATAGCAATTTTATTATATTGCGTTTTTAAATAATCATATTTATAGTCTATTTGCCTTTTTAAAACGTCAATATTTAGTCTTTTAGCATAAAGACTTAACAAGGCAAGTATTTATTTAAAATTACTACTGCTTCTTATATCTTTCATCAAGATATATATATTTTACTTTTATAATTTGTCAAAATATTTTCTTTTACAGAAATATTTATATTTCTTTAAAATATCTATTAGTAATAGACAATAGTAATTTAACTTTTGAAAACTATTTTTAGTCCAAAATACTACTTTTCTCCATCTTGTAGTTTTATGTACTAATCCAGCGTCTGTTACTTTTCTAACATAAAGTTTCTGATATATTTCTCCGATGTGTGAGGTTTCCATGATTATTTGTACGTAAATTGAGTTTCGATATTGAGAAGATGATAGGGAAAATTAAGTTTCTACTGCATATTCATTATTTAAACCTTTATAAAATTATATACAATAACACTCTTATAATTTTAAAACTGATTCTTAAGAGCGTTTATAAATTTACTCAGCTATTTTTTAATAGCACAAACGACTTAGAAGTTTTATTGTAGAGAGAGACCCCCTCAACAATTGAATCCAGCTTTTATAGTGGAAGAGACTCCACATCTGATTGGTTCGATTAAACAATCAAACTTTGCTTATTTACATATTTATCAACTCACTATTAAAAATAAAATAATGACTTATTTAATATTTAATATTTTATCAAATTCTTTCAAAACAATATTTATCGTTTATTTAAATCCATTAAACATCCTTTTGAAATATTATTTCTCACTTAATTTAAATCTTAACTTTTATAAGATCATTTAAAATAAATTAGATCTTTTTTAAATACGTTATATTTTTTAAGACAATATTTTATAAAATCAAATTTAATTCTTTACATTAATATCTTTATTTTTTATCTCGTGATAACTCACGTATTATTTATAAATTTTACAACATGATTTCTTAAATAATTATGCAACTTTATTAGACAACTTCCACGCGTGTGTGTAACATCTGTTCTCTATAACACAAGAACGCTTGTCTAAAAATAAACTTAACAATTGCTTTTTTTAAAATAAATATTTATTTTTAAAATAAATAAGATATTACAACAGATTTTAAAA